>CM053628.1:33940185-33962282 GCA_028646595.1 Phalanger gymnotis | reverse complement strand
ACACACCACACCCTAGGCAGGAGGCTGAAAGGCACACAGCACACACACACACACACACACACACACACACACACACACACACACACACACGGCAGGAGGCTAAGGGGTATGGTATGATTTGAAGAGTCTCTGAGCAAAAATCCTGTCCCTAAGTATCAATCTATCACGAATAACACCCTTCTCTCCACGCCCCCCCCCCATTTAGATATACATTCCCCCACAGTAGCCCTGTGACGCAGGTATTACAGCACAAATGCATTACTTTGGTTTTTGAAGGGTTTTTGTTGTTGTTGCTTGTTGTTGTGTTTTTTTTTTTCTTTTTGCACTATGGTGCAAACCTTTCAGGGAAGAGCCTCACCCTCCTTCACCTCTCGCTCCTCCTTCTCTTTCCCCCCACCCTCCCCTTAGCTGGGACTAGTTCACCCAGGTTTAGGAGCTACGCCCGGCTGCAGTGTGACGCAGGATAGGAGGAGGGGGCAGGGGCTTGGAGGAGGTCTAGATTGGCCTCCTGAGGCAAAAGTCACCTCCTTTGCAGGTTTGCTGAGGGGCCAGCCCTGTCTGTGGGACAGTGAGGAAGCCTGAGCTATTCATTAGCCTAAGAACATTCTAGGTTTAGAACTGGAAGGCATTTCAGAGGCCACCTAGTTCAACGCCCTAATTTTCCAGAGGAGAGAACCGCGTCCTGGAGAGGATGAGGGACTTGCTTAGGGTCTCACAGATAATAAGGCACAGCAAAGGTGACATCTCAATTCTGGAGCTTCTTTGCACTGTTGCGGAGAATAATCAAGCTTGGAAGGGAGTCAGAATGCAGAACAGAGACTGTCACAGCTGGGAGAGATCTTGAAATACAGAATTTAACAGCCAGGAGAGACCTTAGAAGAGAGAACACAGTGGCAGAGATGGAAATGGCCTTAGACACCTTAGATTCCCCCCTTTCATTTTACAGAAGAGAAAATGAGGGTCAGAAGATGTGGTCTCCTGACACTGATGCCACCAAGGGTAGTTTACGTGTCTATAGCCATGTTGCTTTAAAGGCTTGAACTAGAATTGTGAGATGTCTAGTGTTCTGAAGAATGGTCCCTGATTTGACTAGGTATCCAAAAATTGGGTTTGAGCCCCTCCTTAGCTGGGTAATCAAATGGGAATCAGATTCTAGTTCTGGGCCTCAGTTTCCTCATCTGTAAAACAGACAGACTACATCAATATTTCCCAAACTCTATGTTCTATGGAGCCCAAGTGTTCCCCTGCAGTGTGAATAATGATGGTGATATTTGAAAATATGAAATTATGTACGTTTCAAAACACATGGGGTGCTTTTGACTGTGAAAATAAGCTTAATTTCCTCTATTTCCCCCCAACTCACTCTCCCCCTTTAGCCTGGGAGGTATTCAGCATATTTACAGACATTTAAGATGTTTGTTGGACTGAAATATGGATAAAAGAGGTTGAGAAACACTGGCCTAGGTGAAGTATCTAGAACATTCTGTGATTCTGTGCCACATCAGTTGAGCCTTATAACAAAATCCTTGTGAAAATTCTAGATTTATCCATGAAACAGACATGCAGATGGATGTAGTGATTTGCCTGGTAACATGTAGCAAAGCAAAGGCTCAGACAAGTGATGTGTGACGCTAGAGATAGTGTTTTCTCCACTAACTGCGTTATGCTCCTTCTGAGATCTATTATCTCATCATGATCTCCAAATTGGGATCCCCAATTTTAGGGGAGGTGAGGGGTCCCTCTTTTTAGGGAGCCTTGGCTTATTACTTCCTTGTTCCTTCCTTGGTCTAGTCCTAGCCAGATGGAAAAGTAGTTTCCTGATTTTTTTTTTTTTGCCGTCTGAGGGTATGATCTAGAGGTGATATGTATACGTGTGTTTGTGGTGTGTTATCGACATTATACATGCATTTATTTTGAAAAGAATCAGGCATTGGCAGAAAATTAGAGCGCTGTACTGGAGAGGATTCAGGGAGGGGAGGGGACTGTAATCAGAGATTCTGCCAATTTCTTACCTTCTCTGGTTCCTTTCTGTGCATGGATTATTAAGCCATTGGGGAAAATTTGCCCATCAATGTCTCCTCTTTGCAGCATTCTGTAGCATGATGATGGGGGTGGGGGGGGTGGGGAGGGTGGAGGGGGATGTTTGGCGCAGGCTTGACTCAGAGCTTATTTCATATTCTGCCTTCAGCTCAAAGGGGCCCCTGCACCACCCCCAGAAGTGGGCCTTGGGAGGAGGGGTGGGGCTTTAGGAATCAATTGAACAACTACTGTGTGCTAGAATTCAGTTCAATCGAACAGACATTTATTAAGCAGTTACAATATGAAAGCATTATGCCAGGTGATTGGAGATAAATAGTGATTAAGATATTGCCCCTTCATCATCAAGTTTATAATCCAGGAAGAATGGGGCGAGGGAGATGGAGTCACAAAGATCTCTGATACCCAGTAGGATGTGGTAAGTGTCAAGAGAGGTTTATGGAATCATAGATTTTGTTTGAGCTGGAAAAAACCTCAGAGGGATCTAGTCCAACTCTCTCATTTTACAGAGGAGGAAATTGAGGCCCAGAGAAATTAAATTATTTAGCACCACAAATCTAGAGTTTGCAGGGGCCTCAGCCCATCTAGTCCAACTCCTTTTTTTACAGAGAGGGAAACTGAGGCCCAGAGAAATTAAATTATTTAGGATCACAAATCTAGAGTTTGCAAAGGCCTCAGCCCATCTAGTCTAGCTCCTTCTTTTTGCAGAGGGGGAAACTGAGGCCCAGAGAAATTAATTATTTAGGATCACAAATATAGTTTGCAGGGGCCTCAGCCCATCTAGTCCAACTCCTTTTTTTACAGAGAGGGAAACTGAGGCCCAGAGAAATTAAATTATTTAGGATCACAAATCTAGAGTTTGCAGGGGCCTCAGCCCATCTAGTCCAGCTCCCTCTTTTTGCATAGGGGGAAACTGAGACCCAAGTAGGTGCAGTGGCTTGCTCAGAGTATTACAAGTGGTAATCCTCAGAAGTAGCATTTGAACCCAGGTTCTGTGACTTTAGACCGGGTGCCCTTTGCACTCCATCAGATATCTGAGATAAGGGAGAGCTCACTTCTAACTGGGAGTGAAGGGGAACTAGAGATCAGAGAAGTCTGTAGGGAAGAGGTGGCATTTGAACCACCAATTTCAACGAGGAGGGGCTGAGTGAGAGTGCCCTGTTTTAATCGTAGGAGATTTGAGCAAAGACATGGAGACAAGAAAGGTGGGGATGGCTTTGGGCTTTGTGGATCCATTTTGTCAGGCGCATAGAACACTGTATGTGGAATGGCAGCAATATAAAATAATGCTGGAAATACAATGCTGGAAAGATAGGTGAGAACCTGATTGTGGAATCAGGGAGGGCTGGCCTTGAATGCCAGACTGAGGACTTTCTATTTGATGGACAATGGAGAGCCACTGAGGGTTCCTAGAAGGGAGGGACGTGGTGGGACCTGTGCTTTGGGAAGCTTATTTTGGCAGCTGGATTAGAAAGGAGGAGAGACCAGAGATAGTGAGACCAGCTAGGAAAATATTCCAGGTGATCTAGGCAAGATGTAATGGGGGCTTGAAGTAGGGTGTGGGGAAGGGGATGGATTCTAGACATTTCTGCAGTAAAATCTCCGGGACTGGGAGGGATGAGGGGAGGGAGCGGGGAGAGGAGGCAGGGAGAGGAGGGGGGAATGATGATCGTGTGCGGCGTGGGAGGAGACAAAGATGACTCAGTCACATTTGCAACCTGGAACTGAGGAAGGGTCCTCCTTCTTCTGCAGGTAAGTCAGGGGAAATGGTAGGTTTCTAGCACTCCCCAGAGGAACAGATGAGAGGGAATAGGTTTCAACTGTAGCAAGCGAGACTTCAGTTAGAAACAGAGGCACTTCCCTGATGGTGCTTCAGACATTCCACATGCATGTGGCCTCAACCAGCATCTGAAGTCCCCACTCACAAGGATGCCATATTTTCATTCTCATTGTGCCTCACTCTCAGTGCCCGATTTGGCTGCTTGAAGCCCAAAGTTGGGTGTCCAGTCCCTAGGTAGGACACTTAATTTCCCTCTCTTTCATGGCCACAGACCACAACAGTGATTTTTGAGGAGCAAACCAGAGAGTGAGTGGTGATGTCTAGCTGCAGCAAATTCTCCCTGTTTGACTCCGAGCTCCCAGCTCATGTCATACTAACATTGGGTGAGTAGCACTCTTTGCATGTTTGAAGTATGACATGGACCATTTTTCAGGAGGGGGGGGCTGCTCTCTTTGCCTCCCCAGGGCTACATGTGCTAGAGTACAATCTTTATCCCTTTGTGTATTTCAGTAATCAAGGGACTGGTAGTGCAGAAGTCCTGATGTAGCGCAAAGAGCTCTAATTTTGAAATCAGAAGGCTTGGGTTCGAATTAGAACCCCTGCTACTAACCAGCTCTGGCCATGACGTGCCACTTCATCACTCCAAGACACAGTTTGCTAATCTATAAAACAAGGAGGAGAGTGGGTGGGTAGGTAGACTAGATCTCCAATTCGAAATCTTCAATTCTAAAATCTATGATCCTCTGACCACAGCTGCACATATGCAACAACTCCTTGTCAAATAGAAAGGACAGAAGTATATTTTCTGAAGCTGCCTGCCTCTGGAAGCAGATGATTGAGTGGCGTCTGGCCTCCTGGCTCTGTCACTGAATGTCCCTGAGAAATACCCATAAATAAGATCCCAAGGAGCCGCATCCGATGGAAAGAGGCAGGTGGCAGAGGAATTGCTGGGTGCAATCATGGGGGGGGGCTGTTGAGGGAATCCCTGACTCCTTCAGATGGCATCTTTATTAAAGGAGACTGGGAGCTCTTCTGCTGAAGGAGGTGGTGTGGATGTAGGCCGTCGAGGGTGTAAGCAAAAAGTGTTTTTCTCAGTCGAAAAGGGAGGGGGTGAGGGATGTCTGATGTGCAACTGCCCTATTGGCCCTGATGTTTTTGGCCAGTAAGGAGAGATCAGCAAATGGTTAAGCCACTGGACATACTGCCCAGGGTCTTGGATGACTCTTCCTCATGCCCCAAGCTCAGAGGAAGGAGGGCCCAAACTAACCTGCTTGCTAATGCTGCAGGACCAATAGGAGACGGGGGAAACATATAGCTAGCTCAAGGCCAGAGAAGCTGGGGACTTAGGGAGGGCCCATGCTCCAGATGGCACAAGAAGCCCACCTGTTATAGTTGCAGGTTTTCCCTGTTCTATGAAAACCCGGAATGATTTCAAAGATTTATTTTGGCAGCTGGCTAATGGGTCCCTGGGTTGCTTTGTGTATTTCAGTTTGTGGAATGATATTGCTTGGAGGCAGCTCCATTAGAGCCTGGGGGAGGGTCTGGGGTAGGATGGACCTTGCTGGTGTTAAGGAGGAGGAGGCACCCCCCCAAAAAAAATTAGCATAAGGATTGAGGAAAATAACTTCCTGGGAAAGTAGGTGAGGGGGAAGTTGAGCTCCAATCGAGCCTACCTTTGGGAGCCTTTTTCTTCTTTTTTCAATTCTGTCCTTTAAATGATGACTGTCATCTGCCCATCTTTCAGTGCTGACAGCCTCCCTCAGAGCTGGTGGTCCTCCTTCCCTTGGTTCAGGTTCCGGTCATCTTTTCTCATTTTAAAGGGGCTCCCTTTCCTACTATGGGATTCTTGGGTTGACCCCCAAAGTTACATCAGGAGGTGGGGAAAGGGAAATGATGCTGAGGAAAAGAGAATCAGGAGCTAAGGGAGGCCCAGGCTAGGCTCCCAGAGACCTATCTAGGTTTAAATCCAGCTCCGGAAATTACTAGCTAGGGTAGCTTGGGTTTGGGCCCCTTCCGGGCTTAGTTTCCCAGTCTGTCAAATGAAGGGCTTGGTCCTTTCTAGCTCTGGCTTGTCACTGTGGATTGCCCAATTCTTCTATTGCCCTTCTCTGCTTGCCGCCTCCTAGAGGACATTCTCCTTCCCCTGAAGTCTGCCTTGTTGGCAGGTGCCCTCCTGGACACCTGGGATCCTTTGCACACACGCACACACATACATACATACACACTCATGCTTGATCCTGAGGGCACCCTGTGGCTCAGCCCCATAGCTGGCAGCTGGGCTGCCCCAGACCCAGGGGGTGGACCGGTGGGTAGGTGGGGATGGATGAGAGGGGACAGGAGAGGAGTGAAATCCTGCCTTGGGGCTTAATGTAGAGCCCTGGAAGTCTCTCTTCCAGGGTCTCATTTGGTATGTAAATTAACTCATTAGAGCAGGGTACACAAATGCGGTGGAGCTTCCTTAGCCCCCTGATTTGAGGGTGATACCAATTAGGTGGTCTTCCAGCACCTGCACAGGGACACATGTCATTAGTGGGACAGGCTAGCACCTGTTAGTGGGGCCAGAGCAGAGCCTTCTGAACAGGGATGAGCAAGGGGGACTGATGGACAGAGCGACTGGAGGAGACAGCAGGGAGCGTCCATGGGGGTGTCACCAGAAGGGACTCAGGGACACAAAGGCCTGACTCCCAGGCCTCTAGTGGGCTTGAGAGGGAGGAGGCTCCCCAAAACACTTCCCAATCTCTGTCGCATCTCAGGGGCTTCTTCCCCACCTCTACCCCAGCCCCTGGCTTGTCTTTGGACAAATAAAACCCATCTACACCTCCCCTTTAGATTAAAAACAAAACACTGACCAGACCTACATAAGTCTGGGGGCTTATATGGAACAGGGGGGCAGGGGCAAGGTCAGAGAACCTTAGCAAAAGTGGCATAAGTGCACAGAAAACAACCCCAGTTTTCTTTTTACTGGACAGTGGGAGAAGACAGCCTCAGACACCAGAGAAGGGCGGGCAGGGGCGGGGGGGGGGAGGGGAGGGAAGGAGGCGGTGCCAGACAGAGCTGCGTTCCAGAACTTTCTCCACTAGCTAACTACCATTGGTAGTTCAGACAGCCACTACTTAGCAACAGTCTCTGCATACTAAGTAGTTTCCCCAGGGTGGGGCTGCTTTGGAGGTAGGTCTGAGGTAGGGAGGTGGACCCCTTTCCAGTCCTTCTCTAGGACTGGGCTTAGCAAACCATGGTGCACCTAGACCACCCTAGAAGGTGCACCCCCCTTCTCCCTACCCTCTAGCAGCACCACCCCACCAGCTCGCAACACCAGGGGGAAAGGCAAAGTTGAAGTTGGTAAATGCCTACTGTGTACAGAGCCTGCTCCACTAACATTTATTGAGTGCCTACAGAGTCCTTATGGGGCTAGGGGAGAGGCAAGGTTGATGTTAAATGCCTACTGTGTACAGAGCCTTCCCCACTAGCATTTATTGAGTGCCTACTATGTATAGAGTCCTTAAGGGGCTGGGGGAGAGGCAAAGTTGATATTAAATGCCTACTGTGTACAGATCCTGCCTCACTAACATTTATTTAGTACCTACTATGCGCAGAGTCCTTATGGGGCTGGGGGAGATGCAAGGTTGATATTAAATGCCTACTGTGTACAGAGCCTGCCCCATTAACATTTATTGAGTGTCTACTATGTACAAAGTCCTTAAAGGCCTGGGGAGAGGCAAAGTTGATGTTAAATGCCTACTGTGTACAGAGCCTGCCCTACTAACATTTATTGAGTGCCTACTGTGTACAGAGAGAAGCCTTAAGAGGCTGGGGGAGAGGCAAAGTTGAGATAATTCAATTCTCTGACCATTTATTAAGTTCCTACTATGTACAGAGTCTGTCTGGCTAACCTTTGTTAAGTGCTTACTGCGTGCAGTGCCCTGTTCTTGGGGTGAGAGACAAGAAGAATTTATAAGGTTATAGGATCAAGTAATCTCAGAGGCCATCTATGTTAACCCCCTCATTCCACAGATGAGTAAACTGAGGCCCAGAGAAGGGAAGTGACTTGCCTAAGATCACACAGGTAATAAACATCAAAGCTGAGATATGAAGTTAAGATATATAATTCAACAACCAATTATTAAGCACCTACTGTGTTCAAAGCTTGTCCAACTAACCTTTATGTAAGTGCCTACTGTGTACAGAGCCCTGGGCTGTGGGAGATGCAAAGCTGAGGTAAGCTGATTCAACAACTATTAAACATTTACTGTTTAATGTTTGCATGTTTACTGCATAAAATACGGTCTACTAACTTTTATTAAGTGCTTACTGTGTTCAGAGGCCTGAAGTAGGGTTTGGGGGAGATGTAAAGTTGAGATAAATCAATTAAGAAATTATTTATTAAGCACTTACCATGTACAGAGCTTGTCCAAAATAGTTGTTAAGTACTTAGTGTATACGTAATCTGGTGCTCTGCACTGGGAGATAATTCAGTCACTTTATTAAGCACCCACTGTACACAGAGTACTTATTCTGTGCAAAGACCTGTGATCAGGTTTGGTGGAGATAGAAACTTGAGGTAATTCAAATAAATTCATTTATTAAGTGCTTGCTGTACACAGAGTCTAACACACATTATGTACCTACTATATGCTGAACTTTGTGTTCTGGGTTGAGGGAGATGTAAAGGTCAGATAATTCATTTAAAAGTCATTCACTCAGCAAGTCCAAGTAATATGCACTGAGCATCTACTGTGTTCAGAGCCCTTCAGGAGATTCAAAGATGTGATGACAACTACTTATTAAGCACCTGCTGTGTACAGAGTCTAAGTAACTTTTATTATATGCTTGCTGTGTATAGAGTTCTGTGTTCAGTTTAAGGGGGTAGTACAGAGTTGAGGCAATTCAATTCAATTTATTAAGTGCCTACTGTGTACAGAACCTGTACAAATAACATACATTAAGTACCTGATGTATTTAAAAACAGTACTCTGGGCTAAGGAAAATTCAAAGTTGGGTAAATCAATCCAGCAGCTATTCATTAAGCATCTATTGTATGCAGAGCCTAATAAATAGACATTTATTAAATGATTATTGCATGCAGAGCTCCTTACTGAGGATTGGGGGAGATGCAGAGTTGAGATAGTTCAATTCAAGAATTCTTCATTAAGTGCCTGTGGTATGCAAAGCCTGTTCAACCAAAATTTATTAAACTGTATGCAGAACACCATGGGAGATGCAGAGTTGAAACAAATCAATTCAACAACCATTTACTAAGCACCTACTGTTTGCAAAGTTTAGTCAACTAATATTTATTAAGCACTTAATGTATGCAGAGCCTTAGGCTTGGGGTGGGGAAGATGCAAATTTGAGATGATTCCATTTAACCACTATTTATTAAGCAGCTATATATTCAGAGCCCCTGTTTGCTAGTCTAGGGAAGATGCAAAGGTCAAATAATCCAATTCAAATCCTATTTGTTAAGCACGTAACGTGTGCAGAGCCTAGCCAACTGATGTTTATTAAATACTTACTGTATATGGAGCCATGTGCTCAGAACTAAGAGACATGAAAAAATCAAGATAATTCAATTGAATAATGATTTATTAAGTGCCTGCTATATGCAGATCAGGTTTAAACAACATATTAAGCACCTCTGTGTACAAAGCCCCATGGGAGATACATAGTTGAAAAAATCAGCTAACAATCATTCATTGAACACCTACTGTTTTCAGAGGCTAGCCAACTAATATTTAATAAGCGCTTCCTGTATGTAGAGTCATATGCTCGGGGCTAGGAAGAACAAAGTTGAGAGAATTCAATTCAGCAACGATTTGTGATCTGTTACGCAGTACTCTGTGCAATGCTTGGGTAACTGACATTTATTAAGTGCTTACTGTATACACAACCATGTGTTCAGGCTGAAGAATTGCAAAGTTGATCTAATTAAATTTAGTATAGATTTATTCAGTACCTGCCTTTGGTAAAGCAGGATCAAATAGCATATATTAAGCACCTATTGTTTGCATAACCTTTTGGGAAATGCAAAGGTGAAATAAAGTAATTCACCAATTTATGATTTTTCAAGCTGTACTCTGTGCAAAGCCTGGGCAACTGACATATATTAAATGCTTACTGTATACACAAGTTTTAAAGCTGAAGAGTCACAAAGCTGATCTAATTCAAGTCAATATAGCTTTATTAAGTGCCTGCTTTTGGTGGAGCAGGATCAAACAGCATGTATTAAGCACCTGTTGTTTGCATAGCCTTTTGGGAGATGGAGAAGCAAATTTGAGAAAAAGCTATTCAAGAACCATTTATTAAGTATGTATTCTATGTAGAGGCTAACCAACTCACATTTATTAAAGACTTACTATCTGCAAAATCCTATACTCAGTACTAGGAGAAATGAAAAGCTGAGAGAATTCATTTTAAAAATAAGTTATTTACAAAGTTAAGCTAACTCAATTCAACAAGCATTTAGTAAATGCCTACTATGTGTACCACCTAGCCAACTAACAATTATTGAATGCTTACTGTGTCCTAAGCTCTTTTCTCAGCAATGGGAGAAATGTAGAGATAAATTAATTCAATAACCATTTATTAAGCATCTGCTGTGTGTAACAGTCATGCAACTAACATTGATTAATTGCTTGCTGTATGCATAGGTCCCATCTTGGGGACCAGGGGAAATACAAAATTAAGAGATTTCGATTAAACACTACAGACATTTATTGTACTTTTACTATTTGCAGATCCACTGCTCTAAGTTGGAAAAGATATAATAGTGATAGAACTCAAATTAAGCCCTTGCTATGTGCGGAGCTCTACACTCCAAATTAGGGAAGATATAAAGTAGAGATAATTCAATTCAACTCAAGCATTTATTAAATACTTATTGTGCAGAAAGCACTGTCTCCAATCTGTGAGATATACCACGTTTAGGTGACACACCTACTGTGTACAGAGCCTTGTGCTCAGTGAGATGGAGATAGAAAATATAGATGAGAATGGTCCCAGCTCTCATGGAGCTTATAGGATCCTTTATCCCAGAGTGGTTTTTCCTGTTCCAAATTTAGTAGGGCATCCCTGAGATCACTGACATTTGCCCATGTGGGGTGTACTAAGACAGCATCCTCCTTGAACTGTGCTAAATATTGTTGACTGCCTTCTGAGGATACTATGTCAACTCGCTAATGCCTGGTATAAAAGTGCTCAGAAACCTATCAGAGCCCTGAACTCTAAAATGGCTGCCATCTTGGTTCTGATATTGAATGACATAAAGAGAGCCTGAAGGTTTGCAAAAAGTTTTCTTTATGGCACCTCCAAAGAGGTTGGCAATGGCTCCCATTTTCAGAACACTGTAAGTGAACCTAGCTAAAATAGTAGTATCCTCAGTATTTGAACCCTGGCTCTCCCACCTGTCTTTTGTTGCGCAAGTCACCTCATCAACATAGGTAGACTCTCTTTCCTCCTCTGTAAAATGTGGAGGTCAACCTAGATGACCTCTAAAGAACCTTCCAATTTTGATATTTGATGACTCTGTGGCAAACTAGCCATGTGACCTTGGGCAAGTCACTTCCTCTCTGGATAGCAGTGTCCCCATCTGTAAAATGAGGTGGTTGGATTGTCTGATCTCTAAGGTCCTACGTGGTCTAACTCTGGTTCCTGTAAAAGGTGCAGTAAATAAAAATGATTTAAGTTGAATCTAATTTCCCCACAAAAACAGTGGGGTAATAAGGGTTGTGTTTGTGACTCAGGGGGTCTGAGGTTGGCCTTTCACAGAAATGACGACAAACACCATATTTAATCAACTATAAATGATATATCTGTACAGTATAAAGCTTTCAAATGTGAACATAATTCAATTAAGCATGGCAACACACTAACCAATTACATGTGATTACATTTAATATAAGACAGTATCATGGTGAAGTATACAAGGTTCTTAGTTCCTTGATAATTCCTGCTTTCCTTTTATTGCAGCAAATCAAAAGGTAAAAAGGTCATTAGGCTCATGGAATTCAGAACGGCTTTTTGAGGGAGATGTTCACAGCTATTTTGAGGAGACTCTGGTCTACCTTGAGACTTTTGGAGAAACTGGTTCAGAGATGTCTATTTTGTTCCCCTCTTTTTACTTACTTCAAACATCCCTACAAAAATGGGTATTAGAAATCAAGTTATTGTGCTTTCCTTGTTCAAAAAGAGAAAGTCTTTCTGCTTTCTTGAACTGCTATCTCATAAGTATAAGCAGTAGCACCTTGCCCCTAGGTTATATAACACATAACCTGTCATGTATTTTAAAATACATGCACTAACTCTCATTCGCATTGGATTTTTCATCCTTTGAGGCTTTCTTTGACAACGTTGCTTTACAGCACCCCCAAACTGGCCTGAATGAGGGCCAAACCAAAAGGCACACAGCATGGAGTTGGGTCCTGAATCCACTTCTCTTTAGGTGGTGCCCATTGCTTTATGATGGTGGGTTACAACCATTACCAGAGTACAGCTTTTTCTTTTGATCAGCTAGCTTTGAAGGACAGAATATGAGCAGTGACCCTAAAGTCACAATATACTTGTTGAAAAACAAATATATGGGAACTCATCCATTCAAATGAACATTGTCCTTCAGTGTGGTGGTCTCGGGAGGGCACATGATTCTTTAGCTCAAACCATTTCTGAAATTCCTTGGAAGACACCAGCCACGCAAGAAAACTAGTCGTTAGAGTGACTAGAACAAAACAGCTAGTTAGTGGTAGAAAACAGAGTCAGAGGCTGGGGGGGGGCACAAGGAAGGGGAAGATAAGGCAGATAATTAAATAACAATCTACAATGCAGGGCTGTAATGATCAGTGGCAAAAATCATGATGCAGGCAATAAGAACTATGGGCATATAGGAGAGAGCACTGTGGCCTAGAACAATCAAGAAAATCTTCCTGGGAAAGCTGGCACTTAAATTGGCTCTGTAAAGATGGGTGGGCTTTAAATTGGTGCAGAATTGGAAGGGGGAAGAAGGTATGGAAATACCTTGGCATTCCATTTATTGGCAGTCCATTGGGTTGAAAGAACAAGACTATTTCTAAAGTCCAATAACTTAGAGAGTATATATCCTCCCTAAGAATAATATACCTATTCGTAGTCCCTCTTTTTGAATAATAATGTATCTATTTACTTGCAGTCCCTCTTTTTAAATAATAATAATGTATCTATTTAGTTCTATCCCCTCTTTTCCAATAATAATGTATCTACTTACTTATATCCCTTCTCTGTAAGAATAACAATGTATCTCTTTATTTACATTGTTTCTCCCAGTTAGATTGCAGGCCCCTTGAAGGCTAAGGCTCTGGTTTTTGCTTTTCTTTGTAGCATAGTGCTTGGCCCTGGCACACAGTAAGTGCTTAATAAATGCTTACTTGCTTGATGAGAGCTAGTGTTTAATGTAATAAGAGGCAGTGTGGTATAGTGGATAGAGAGCTGGCCTCACAGTTGGGAAGAGCAAAGTGAATAACAAAACCCAAGGCAAATGTTAGGAAGGAGGAGAGTTGAATACACTGAAGGGTCAGAACAATGCCCCCCGAAGAACTCAGAGGTAGTAACACCAAGAAAGACCTTGATCATTCAGAGAACCATTGCATCTTAGGGTGGAAAGTGCTTGGCACATAGTAGGCCCGATAAATAATACATTAAAAACTTCTTAACTTGCATTGATATGGCTACAGATGATCCTATTGGAAAGAATCTGGAAAGAAAGATTGTGACACTTGGACAAGAAACAGGAAATCTTAGGGGCACAGGTAGTGTTTTATCACATCATGTTCACCCCCAGATAAGAGGTGTAGAAGGGGTTATTTGAGTGCCTCATACGTATTTGTGGGGATGGGGTCAGGAAGGGCAGCTTCCCTAGTTCCTTACAAAATTGCCTGTTGTCAGAATTTTCCTTATTCATTATTTCAACTCCTGAGGGCCCACTGGGTGACAACTAGCTAATCTGATAAGTTGATCTGAGTTAATGTTTTAATCCAATTGTCTCAGGTCATCTAAGTGCAGGATGATTGTGGCCTTTTGAAAATAATACCACCATCAGCCCTCCTTGTTGTTTAATGCATTAATGGTTATTGTAGGAGTCATTTCAAGATGAAAAGGAGGGGGGAAGGCACAAGGCTAGAGGGGGCAGGAAGGACATATTTGGGGGGCAAGAGGAATTGTAGTATTTTGGAGCTCTAGAGATTGAATACAAACCCCCAATAGCAGCTGGGCAGAGTCATGGATAGGGGGCTGAGTTTGGAGTCTTGAGTCCAAAACCTGCATCAGACACTTACTATCTGTGTGATCCTAGGAAAGTCACTTACCCTTTCCCAGCTTCAGTTTCCTCATCTGTAAAATGGGGATAACAATAGCACCTACTTTCCAGGATTGTTGTGAAGACAAGATGAGCTAGTTCAAGTAAAGCTCTTTGTAAACCTTAAATCAGCATAGAAATTCTCACTATCATTATTAAAAGAAGAAACTGAGGCCTTGAGAGGGTCATGATTTGCTCAGGATCACACAGCAATTAAGTGGCAGAACTGGGATTTGAGCCCTGGACCTCTGAGTCAAAAAGCCAAAGCTCTTTCTACTGCTCTGTGCCTGCTGTCTTAGAATGTTCTTGAGACAACACTGCAAAGGTGGCCTCCTCTTCTGCTTATTAGGAAGCTTGACTAACCCTAGAGCTAGGCTTAGGAATTGAGTCTGGGAACAAATCAACCAATGAGACAGCAAACACATAGGTGTTGAGTTTCTCCAATGGGCCTTGTCTTATGCTTGGCCTAGCAGCTCTTTCCTGCCCTGTTTCTGGCCCCTTTTTCATACTCTGCTGTGGGACCTAGGAGGGAGCCCCAAGTTGACAAGGTTATCCTCATGGTTGCCTCTAGGCTTTGCTCTGACGTTCCCAGCCTTATGCCTTTTTTTTTGGTGGTGGTGGGGGGAGGGTGTTTGGGTTTATTCTTCTATTACTGGGCCAGAGGAGATGACAGTTGTTTGAGCAATTTTAATCCCTTTGATTTCATTTTAAGATGGTAAGCTCCTGGGCTGGCTCATCTTTCAAGAGTTGTGTTGTTTCTTGTGTTATTCTTTCTTTGTGATGATGCTCTTAATCCCGATGGCTAGGGGGTCAGAAAGGCCCCTCTACTCCATCCTTTGAGGACTCCAAAGATGGGAAACCCAACTCAGATGGGATAGCTAAAGGCTGGCTCTCTGGGAGCCAAGGATCTGGACTGACTGCTCCCAGAAGTGGACTGGTGTTCGTTACAAACTGCTGCCTTTATCTAGAGCTACTTTGTTAGCCACTGTTAGTACAGCTGAACAGCTTAGATCCCTTGGGGCACTTTTTTGCAGACCTCCTTTGGAGTCCTGAGAGGATGGAGTAGAGGGGCGGGGCTGGTTGGAAACATGGAGTGTGTTATACAGGACCTGACTTGGAGTCAGAACACCTGGATCCAAGTTCCTGATGTAATACCTCTAAACTGTGTGATCCTAGACAAGTCATTTAAACCTCTCTGAGTCTCGGTTTCCTTCTGGGTAGTAGGAGGATAGTAATACTTTCATGCCCTCTCTCTTGGGGGTATAGAAAGCCCTTTGGAAACCAGCCCATGTAGAGTGTCACATTAGGGAACCCTAAGGAGCCCGGGGAAGGGCGTTTAGGTCTCTTGGAAAGAAGGAATCGGAGAAAGTGGATTGAAGGGGAGAATAATGTTGATTACAAACTTTCCAGGTTTGCTGGGGGGCTATCTCTGCTCATGGATCCTGAATTAGAGAACTGGAGATAGGTAAGATAGGGTGAGAAGCTTTGGCTTTTGTTTGCCAAAGTATTGTCTTCGGTTCCCTCTCTGCCTGAAGCGTCTCCCCACAATCTGTCTGCTTGCCTTCTCACCACCTAACTGGCCCTACCTCTTACCTTTGGTCCTGTGACAGTAAGACAGTTCTGTCTGGCTCCTTCACCCTGGAATAAGAGGAGATGCTTTGGAGATGGCCAAGCCAAGAAGGGGGAAATTGCCAATTGCCTCTCTGTTTTTGTGCTTTCTTTAGTGACTACTCTCGGTAGCATCCCTGGAATTGGAAGAGGCCTAGGGATGCAGGCTGTATTCATTCAGAATCTCTCGGAGCTGGAACGTACCAGGCTTCGGGAGATTGCCTTCTTCTGCCTGCAGGAGAAGAATCCTTCCTGGCCTATCAAGATGCCCAAAGGTAAGACCAAAGGGACCCAAGGAGGGCCATCGAGATACCTCTCCCCCCAGTTTTTTCTTTGACTCCCCTGGGCAACTGGAAAGATTCTCACCAGCTTCTCAGTGTTTGCCAGCCCAGGCTCAGGAGCGGAATGGGGTGAGGGCTGCTATTATAGAAAGCTTTAGATAGAGGACCTGGATTTCAATCACAGTTCCACCACATAATTGTTGTATGCCTTAGGACTAGTCTCCTAATTGTCCCCATTTATAAAATGAGGGTACTAAAATGGATGATGGCAGGGGATAGAAGGCTGGCCCGAATCTGCCTCTGACACTTATTTCCTTTATAACAGTGGGCAAATTGCTTAATCTTTCAGTGCCCCCCAGCAATTCTCTGAGACTTTATAATCGGTTCAATGATCAATTCAACTTTTCTGCACTGTGGGCAGTTCCACCTATTGATAAAACACAAGTCCAGATCCCTGCCCTCCCCACCCTCCAAAAAAACAACCGGAGGGTCTAAATTTTCTGATATCTTTGCCTCTGGAAAGTATTTCATCAGACTCTGCTGATTGAGGCAAGTGGTAGAATGGGAAAGGCACCTGGCTTGGAATCCACGTATCAGAATTCCAAGGCTTTATTCCTGGTTCTGGTGTGATTTTGAAAAAAAAATTCTTCTTTCCTTGATGGTCAGTTTTGCACTCTATAAAATCAGGGTGCTGTACTAACTAAAATGATCTCTAAGGTCTGTTTTGGCTCCAAGATTCTCTCCAGTTGCACTGTGCCAGAGACCATTGCCAGGGCTAGCGGGGATTGCTAAAAATCCCTTCTGATATCTTCATTTGGTTACTGCATCAGGAGCAAAGCTTGTGAAATTCATTGCAGTTGAGTGCGGGTGCCCATCACTCTGGTTTATAGGTGATCAAGTAATCTTTTTAAATTGGATTTTGAAAGGATTTAGGGGAAGTTTCAGGTTGGGGTGAGAGATTTGAGTGGAGGGTAAGGTTCAGGAATAAGCCCCTCCTGCTGAAGGTGTCATCTCTGTCTGTGCCAGTTGTGTTTGGGAAGGAAAAGTCAATTCTGAGCCTTTTTTAATGACTTAAGAACCCCTCCTTCCCAACCACTGGCCCCTGCTCCTTATGTTTGAGATTAGCAATCAAGCAGAGCATGGGCAACAATAATATCAATATTTATCAGTAGCTGCACAGAGATGCTACAATGAACAACTGAGTCATATCCATCACCTCTGCGCAGTGTGCCTTGGTTGGACTGGGCTTACCCCACCATCCGGCTGGTACACATTGGCCAGACATGCCACAGGCACCAGTTTGCTGGATGCTGGAGAGTGGCCTGGGGTCTGGATTTCACTGAGCTGGGCAGGTGGGAAGCTGTAAATACAGTCTTCATCAGTTCCAGTTGCTGTGGGCAGAGGCATTAAATAATGCATGTCATTGTCAGGTGGTAATAACACTGCCCAATTATGTGATCAAGGCAGCTTCAGGCACTTTCTGAGGTAAGGAACTCTCTGCAGGTATCAGGGCTAAGGTAGGGCTAAGATCATCCCCTTCCTTTCTTCTCCTGCTCCCTCGCCCCCACCCTCAAGTCAGAGGGATGGAGATTGCTATGAAACCTTTTTTCATTGATTGTTTTGGGAAGGATCAAGGTGAAGGGAGGGGGAAGCTCGAAAGCCCATGGTGGGTTGGTATGTTGATGGTGGAAAGGGGTGGTGACTGCAGCAAAAATTCTCGATGTTGATTGGTCCCTTGTGCCAGTTACGTGTTCAAAAAGTGACCACCCACAAACAGATTTGCCTCCCTTCTTCCCTCCGAGAGAGTCAATGGATGTAGTAGAAAGAACACTGGATTTGGAGCCAGGAACCTAGGCTCTGCCACTTACTAGCCATTGTGACCCTAGGCAGAGGAGCCTCAGTTTCCCCTTCTGTAAATGTGGAATGTTAATGTTTCTCCTGCCCATCTCCCAGGGCTTTTGTGAATAAAGTGCTTTGTAAAGCCTAAAGCATTCTAGAAATGGGAATTATTTTTCTTGTCATTTTGACAAACAATTTAAAGAGACACACGCCGGGGCAAATAGCACAGTTTTCCCCTTTGAGCAAACCATCTTGAAGGCTCACGCAGCCAATACTGCTAGTAATGGCTGCTGAGCAGTCCAAGCCCTTGAGGGGAACCAAAGGGTGAAGAATGTTTCTCTTGAGATTCCAGTCCTTGGGGACACTCAGTCCCAAGGTAAAGGCTGAATGATGGCTAATAGTCAGTAAACAATACACAGAGCCATGTGATAAGGGGTCCCAGGCAACAGATAATGCAGAAAAAGGACGTGCTCCACTTAAATGGTTGACTTCAATGTAATTCTGAGAAACCTAACATAGATGGCTTGGTTATTTGTGTCTCTCTAATTTCCCACTCGGAATTACATTCGTGTTTGGGTAGCCTGTTGCTGGTCTCATTATTTCGAAGGGATGTTTATTAAATTTCTTTTATGCTAGTACACAATCATTTGGTTTTCCAGCTCTGCGCATCATTCCCTTCTATACCTCTCTTCTTCCCCATGATTCTGGGGCAGATGGCTATTGAATCCTGGGTTTGGGGTCCCTATTATTTGGGGAGAGTGGAATTGGGGGGGAAGGAAGGAAGGAAGGAAGGAAGGAGGGAAGGGAATAGCTCTTTTCTCTTTCCACTCCTTTGAGCTGTTTGTCCTTTTTCCATTCCCCATTTCATGGGTTTTTTCCCTCTGTGTAAAGAGAAAAGAGTATTTCACCAAGAATAAGGGTTTCTGGGTTCACACCCCAGCTCAGCCACTTACTAGCAGTGTAACCTTGGGCAAATCCCATCAGCATTCTGATCTACCAAATGGGCGAGGGGAGAGGAGGAGTGATCGGCTCTAAAATGTGATCTTTGTTGTTAAGGGAGAAGCAACAGAATGGTTTGGATTGAGAGACCATTAGACCTAAAAGGGACCTTTGAGGCCATGTAGTCCAACCTCCTCACTCAACAGATGAGGAAACTGAGGCACAGAGTGGCTAAGTGGCTTGCCCAAGGTCACACAAGAAAGAAGTAGGAGAGCTGGGATTCTAATCCAGGTCCCCAAATCCAGTGCTCTTCTCGTGACAGAACACTGCCTTCTGGAGCCCCTTTTCAATTTTTGAGATTCTTAGAATTATGCGGAATTTTATATTTACAAAGCATTCGTGTGTACATTGTCTCATTCGATCCTCACAGCAAGCGTCTGAAGGTATGTCGGGCAAGGATTATCACACTTGTTTCAGAGATGAAGAAAACAAGGCTTGGAGGGGTTAGGTTGTTAAGTGACTTGGCCAATGGCACATAACAAATGCCACACAGTTAGATGGAGCTAGACCTTGAATCCAGCTCTTCTGACTTGTGCTCTAAGTGGAAAATATAATGAATTTGCATTCACATATTTTGAGGGTAGTCTAGGCACCACTATGTATTAGCTGTGTGACCTTGGAAAAGTCACCCAACCACTCTGAAGCCTCAGTTTCCCCACCTGTGAAATAAAGAGGTTTGACTATATCATCACAAATATCTTCTCTAGTTCTAAAATGAGATGACATGATAAAGAAAAGATGATAAAATGAGTCTCCAAGTCTAATAGTCTTTTCCTTACAGCACACTGCCTACTGAACAAGGTACTTACTTGCCCCTTCCTTGTACTAAAGCACCATTGACTAATGTTTGGTTGGTTGAAACAGTTTGTTCAGGGGTTAGAACCTGTAATTTATGGGGTCAAGGCCATGAGCTCCATTTCTGTGTTGGCCAGTTAGATGTAGAAAGAAAACAATTCTATTCCATGCTCTGGTCTGGACTGACTTTTCCTAGATTGACTCCTCATCCTATCTCACAAAGGCATGCCATTGGTCACCAGGAAGACCATGTAGGTAAAGAAATGGAGATAGCTCAGTGTTAGTGATCTCCATTATTGGAAACTGGAGCCAATGTGACCATTCATTCTCTTCTTGATGGTGGATGTATGACATCTCTGTATGCAAGATGGTCCATTTCACCTGGGAGGAACCATAAGGGCAGAGTCTGCACTTGCAGGTCTGGAATCTCCCACTCCCAATGGAGTGGTTGTGCTAATGCAGTCAATTAATTGCTCTCTTGCAGCTCAATTGCCTTGTTGTATGATGGATGCTTTGGCTCAGTTGGCTTGGTTGGGTGCCAGTTCCTGCTGGTGCTGCTGAACTGCTTCAGTTCCATTCAGCAAGCACAGCTTAAGCACCAACTGTGTGTGAAGCACTCTGTTAGGAATTGGGAGAGATGCAAAGTGTAGATGATTTCACTCAAAAAACAGTGATCAGGCATCTACTGTCAACCAATCAATTAACAAGCCTTTATGAAGAGCCTCCAATGTGCAAGCCCCTGTGGTAGGCATAGGGGATACAAAGACAAAAATGGAAGAAAAAATCAGTCCCTGCCCTCAGGGGGCTTACATTCTATGTACAAAATGAATATGAGGCTATTTCGATTAAATGTGTAGGGTTTACCTAACACGTGGCTCCTGCCCTCATGGAGTTCACAGTCTAGAACTGATGGAGGAAATGGGGACTGTTCCCCAATTAGTGGGAGACATTCCACAGTGAGGCAGGCTGCCTTATGAGGTAATGAGCTCTTCATTTCAGCCAGTGTTCATTTTCTGCTCTTTACAGCCTGGCTCCAGCCTACTTTCCCAGCCTTACTATGTTAGACCTCTTGACACACTGCCTGCCTTGCTGTCCCTCAAATGTCATCTATATCCTGTCTCGGTGCCTTTGTACTTTGTACTGGCTATTTCCCGTGTCTGGGATGCCCTCCCTCCTCACCTCCATCACTTAGAATCCCTAATTTCCTTCAAGGTTTAGCTCAATTACTATCTCCTATATGAAACCTTTTCTGGAGCCACCCCTCACCCCCAGCTGCTTTTCCCCCAAAATACATGGTACATATTTCCTATATACTTATAGATGTATATTCTGGCTCCCCGACACCTAGCACAGTGCCTGGCACATAGTAGGTGCCTAATAAATGCTTGTTGATTGATTGATGATCACACATCAGGGATGCCATAGACGTTCTTAACTGGAGGTCAACAGATGGATCTCAGGGGGTCTGTGGATTTGGATGGGAAAAGTTCACGTCTTTATTTTCATTAACCTCTAACCAAAATCAAGCATTTCCTTTGATTATGAATTTTAAAAAGCACCCGTTATTCTGAGAAGGGCTCCACTGGTTTTATAAGCTTGCCAAAAGAGCTCTGGATCCAAAACACAGTTAAGAACCTCTCCCACAGAGGGAACTCATACCCTGGGTGGGAAGTAGAGCAGATATTTTCCAATATTGCTTCCAGCTCTGTGAATCTCTGACTTCTCACCTGAGTCTCTGATTTTTCATCTGTGAGATTGGAGGTAGAGACCATTGTCATCAGTCGGCTAGCTGAAGGCATTGAGCAGAGCTAGGGAGCCAGCATGGCAATATTCAGCTTGGGATGGCCAGAGTTAGAGGCAAATTGGGGTTTAGGGGCCTCTTCTAGTCTTTTTAATGAATAAGAACTAGGGCCCTATTATGAGTCAAATTTAATAGCAAGCAGTCACAGATTGAGTCCTTACTGTGGTCACATACTGAGCCCTAATCCTAGTCTCAGACTGAGTTCTTGACTTCTGGCTCTACTGAACTGTGACCCTTGCCCTAAACTTCATAGTTGCCTCTGGCTCCAGACTGAGCTCTCCAGTGCTAGGGAAAAGAAAGTACTCTTTAAATTTTTTTCTTTTTTTCCTTTTTTGCATATTATTTTGTGTTTTTACATCACCTTCATTTCAAAATATGTTCCCACCCATTTCCTTCCTAGAGAACCATACCCTACATGCAAGAATTTAAAAAATGAGAAGAAAAAGGCAGTTCAGCAAAGCTAATCAACTGAGCTTGGCAGTATATGCAATATTTCACACCCATAGTCCCCCACCTCTGCAAAGAAAGGAGGAAGGGTCCTTTTCTTATCTAGAAGAACATATGCTTATGACACTGTATCTCCCCAGTTCTGCTTTCCCCAGCCACCTACTTCCCATACCCAGCAATCTCCCCCCCCCC
>CM053628.1:33916586-33940085 GCA_028646595.1 Phalanger gymnotis | reverse complement strand
TACTCATCAGAAACACATCAAAGCTTTTAGTCCAGGGAGGCAAATGTGGAATTAAAAGCCAATAAATAAGTCTGAGGAGGCTTCTTGGTGCCATTCCAGGTTTCCCTGGCCTCTGCAGCTTCCCCGGAATCCTGCCCAAGTTAGGCTGAGACTTATGTAACTATTGCCAAAGTGACTTTTCTGCAGCGCCGTTGGGCATACGCCCTTCCCTTTGTGAACACCCACTTCAGAGGCCTCCCCCCACCCCAATACTCTGGATTGCCTCTTTTGGCAGACGAAGAGAGAGAGAGAGAGAGAGAGAGAGAGACAGACAGAGACAGAGACAGAGACAGAGACAGACAGGAGAGATAAGAAGAGACAGTCAGACCGACAGAGACAGATACAAGAGAGAGAGAAAAAGGGAGACAGACAGACGGAAGGAGTGAGAGACAGATTCAGGAGAGAGACAAGAGAGACAGAGGAAGTGAGAGAGAGAGGAGAGACAGAGAGAGAGAAGAGAGACAGAAGGAGAGAGATGAGAGACGGAGAAAGAGAGAAAAGACAAAGAGAGACAGAAAGAGAGAAAGAGACAAGAGAAACAGGAGAGAGAGTGGGGGGGGGGAGAAAGAGAGAAGGGGAGGGGAGAAGAGAAAGAGAAATCCTCCTCTGTTCTGTGGGAGATGAGCTACCTCACTCCCCAGTCTAGGGGGGGGGTAGTAGGTATAAAAAAACCTTACAGAATCTCTGAACGGAAAGGGACCTCAGACACAGTTCAGATCTCTACAGGGGCCCTTCTAGACCATCTCCAAGAAGTGGTCATCCAGCCTCTGTTTGGAGTCCCAGGGAGGGGGAATCCACTCCTGCCCCAAACAGCCCCTTCCTTTCTTGGCTCTCATTGTTAGCAAGTATTTTCCCTTTCATCAAACGAACTTCTGTCTCTTGTCAGCTTCCAGCCATTGCTCCTAGTTCTATCCTACAGGGCCACACAGAATGAATCTAATTCCTTCTCCCCGTGGTAGCCTTTCAAATATTCAAAGATAGCTAGAACGTCTTCCCTTAAGTCTTCTCTTCTCCAGGCTAAACACCCCCAGTTCCATGTTTATACGGGCAGCTTTCTACCTGACATAAACAAGAGAATTGAAAGAGTCAGAAAACGGGAGAGATTTGGCAAGAAATCAATTGTTCAGCTATCTGATGAGGGTTTTTTTTTGGGGGGGGGTCTTTCAAATTAAAATGAAATCTAAATTCTTACCAGCCACTAATAGGGACCAAATATCAACTATGGTCACAGCGTTTGACTGTAGAAGTGAATGGAAGAAAAACAGGTGATTCTCATAGCTAGCTGGCCTGTCTGATTCCCATAATAATAGTCTACCAGATTGGCCTTCCTACTGGAACTTCTAGGTAGGGGCCTTACAGAGATGGCTGTCTCCTCTCTCTCCTCCTTGCAATGGAATTTTCCCAGGTGCCAGATTTTA
The DNA here is from genome assembly GCA_028646595.1 of Phalanger gymnotis. NCBI lineage: Eukaryota > Metazoa > Chordata > Mammalia > Diprotodontia > Phalangeridae > Phalanger > Phalanger gymnotis. Next base: position 33,938,628 of record CM053628.1, on the reverse strand, counting down.
GGTCTCTAGAAAAGGATGGTGCTGAACCCATATTTTTGATTTGTTCCCCTTTCTTTCTGTAACTTTAGCAAACAAGAAGGGCAAATTCCTTCGCAAAAGATTGGATGTTCTAAGTCGTGACAAAAAAGGTAGGACCTCCAGTCATTGCCTGTTCTGGGTTGCCATGTTGTGGGAAGATAACAGGAGTGGGTAATATCGCATGATGCTCAGCATGGGGAGGGCAAAATTTGGGAGTGGGGTGGGGGTTGGGATTCTGATGTGACAAATTCGAAGGATAAGGGGTGAATGGGAGCTTTGAATGGGGGCTATTTTTCATTTTGCCTTTGCACCCCCAGTACCTAGCACATTGCCTTGTGCATAGCAGGCATTTAATGAATTCTTATGGAATTCGACTGGTTAGGGTGGGGGAGGGGGAGGTTGGTGGAACTCAGAACTTGACAATGGCTGCTCTTCTGTCATGACCCCTCTTGGGCAAGTCACAGAATCCTATAATACTAAATCGAATAAAGGGAACCCATTGAACACTCCTTTCCAGGACTACATAGGGGACACCATTTCCACACACTGTGGAACGAACCAATTAGAATCACAGGGTACTGGAAGAGATCCTGGAGACCAATGAATCCAACAAAGACCAGCCTTGATGCCCTCTACAACATCCCTGACGAGTAGGCATCCAGCCTCTGCTTCAACATCTCCTTGATGTTCCACTCTCCTTATTAGCTGTCCTAATTATTAATGATTACATTTAGCCTAAATTGTCCTCTCTGGAACTTCCACTCATTGCTCCTAGCCCTACCCTCTTGTAGCCAAGCAGAACAAGCCTGCCTCTCTTCCATATGACAGTGCTTCAGATACTTGGAGATGACAATCATGTCCCACCCTCCAAGTGTTCTCTTCTTCAAGCTAACCACCTGCAGTCCCTTCATGATCCTCATAACTCTCCTCTGGACACACCTCGGTGTGTCAAAGCCTTTCCTAAAATGCTGTCCCAAGAACTGAACTGGAGTGCAACAAATCTCCCATAATATTGGCTGCCATCTTTTCCACATAAACAATATGTGAGATTTTATCAGATGCTTTGATAAAATTCTACTTTTATCAAATCTTTTAAAACTTTTCTTTATTACCTATCCTTTTTTTCATCTATTGTACATGACTTTAAAATCAAAGTTAGGATGAGCCCCCTGTGCATCCACATTGTTCTCTTTAGACAACTCTACCTTTCCCTCTTTGTTGCAATTGTTTCACTTTGGATAGTCTGAATTTCATTCCGTTGAGCTTCTCATCCTTCCAGGGATGACTTCCCTGCAGAATTTTAGGCTATGGTTTCCTTTTCTGAATCCTTTGAAATTTGCTCCCCAAAAATCTAAGGTAGTATGTCAGATTATCCCTGACTTTCCTCCCCTTTCATAAATTCTAAAATGGACTAGTCACTTATCCTCGAGATTCTCATCACTTCCATCCCAGAAATCAGTTCCTCCTTGTTGCTGAGAATCAGATCCAGAATAGAAATTCTCCTCCTTGTTCTTAATGACTCATTTTCCTTCTTTTTCAATGTAAGTCCTTCTTTTGTTCTTTTTCCCCTCAGATCCTTTTCAAGCCCTTCTTCACCTCCAATCATTCTCCTTCAGGTTGAGCTCTTCTCTTTCTGTTTCAGTTTCTCAAGTTTTTTCAAATTTCCCTTCCCCCAAAGCAATCTCTGACCTTTTTCACAATTTCAAAGTTAAGTCATCTTCATAATTCCTTCTCCTACTTCTCCTTCTTCAACCCCAACCTTTCTCCTATATTACCTTTAGGGTTTCTGTATAGGAGTCTTCAGGATCTCAGTCCTCTGTATTTCAGCTCCCAGAAGCCAGAGTCTGGCCTGGCCCAAATGGGATAACGAAGTCCGAACACCTGGGTTAGAATCATTGTTCTGCTAATTACTGCCTGTGTAAATTAGGATGAATCACTCCATCTTTCAGGGCCTCAGTTTCTTAATCTGCCTCTTCATTACCATTTCAGTGACTCAAAATTCTGATTCTTCAGAGATCTGTGACACATAGGCATATCACATTACCTGAGAAACACTCGTGCTAAAAAGATGAGTGTTTCCTTCTTGGGGGAAACTTAGGGTCTTTGAAAATATTGTATAATTTTCCAAATGCAATCCAGTTCACTCTCATCTAATCAATTCTGAGCACTGTTCATCTATAATCTGGACAACAGGCATTCTTTATCCACTTGATTTTTTTTCCATATGCGTTATTAGGATGAATTCTTTCTTGAGATTATTGATATCATTTAATAGGCTTTGCAGCATTCTTGGACTTGATGCAGACAAGAGCATCTGGAAGACCTCACCTGTACAGACATAGGGAATATCTCTTCTATTTGGCTTCTGCTCTGGACATCCTCCATCATGTGCAAACAGCTTTGGTGATCCACATATCTTCCCTTTTTATGTTTCAATTGATTTTTAATAATCAGAAGATTGTTCCAACAAAGTCCTCTCTATTTTATCTATCAAGAAACTCTGCATGGCATTAACACATGCATGGGAAACACTTTGTTGGAGGAGAGCCTTTAAGGCTGCATTTTGCTCTACCCAATCAAATGCTTTTCAATAATTAAAAAACAAAACTTACAGTGGGATCTTGTATTCTTTGAACCAAGTCAATTATGTGACTGTAAAGATATTATCTATTGTAGAATATTATTTATAAAAATCTCCCTATTTCTTTCTCATATTTTCACAAAGGATGCCATATGTAGGTAGATTTGTCTCGTAAATATTTTGTTGGGATGAGAAGGTAGGCTTATGGGTTGGTAGTTATTGATAACTTCTCAATCATCCTTAACATCCATGATTTTTCCCACTTGTTTGTTATCTTTCCTTTTTTCAAATATTTTGGTTTTTGGTCTCTTCATTGTGGTGATTGCTTTACTTTGGTTCAACTTCTATAGGAAATGGTGATGGTCCATGTTAATGCCTGTTCCTTGTTCCTTCATCCATTTATTGGACATCAGTAGCCATTTAATTAGGTCAGGTTGGAACTGTTTTGATTGTACATCATACTCACTTTTCATCTTTAACCTTTTTTTCCTAATTTGGCATTGGTTTTGATCTTTACTCTAGCAAGTCAGTGGTCTGAGAAATGACCCCTGTATCAGCAACAGGTTGTTTCATATATTATAAGACAAAGTCAATTTCATTTTTTGAGATGTTTCTTGCGAATGGTCTTTTTGTTATGAGTATGAGCACTGCAAGACAAGATGACCCTTTGAAATGATGTTTCTTGTTGTCTTTAGAAGCACGATGAAACCAACTTCACTTCTTTCCTTAAATCTTTTGGTATCATTTATAGTGAGAATGTCCAATATTGCTATAATTCTGTTCCTTCAATGCTTTCAGATTTGTTGGGGATTGGGCAAGGAGCTTGAATTTAGAGTGCCAACAAGTTAGGTTAATAAATTGTCTAAAATGGTGTGATTCTTAGCACCCTCTACCCCATTTCTACCACTTTGCCATGATAACTACAGAAATGCAAGAGAGCTACGCAAGGATTGAGTGCCATTTTGTATTTCTTTCTTTTACAGTTTGCCATAGCCAAAGAATATATCACCTAGTTTAATCTCTTATGGAAAGGTTGGCCCCAGGCAATCAACTAAAACTCAAGTAAGGGATCTAGGAGTTTTGTTGTTCACTCATTTTCAGTTGCGTCCAACTCTTCATGATCCCATTTGGGGTTTTCTTGGTAAAGATACTAGAGCGGTTTGCCATTTTCTTCTCCAGCTCATTTTACACATGAGGAAACTGAGGCAAATGGGGTTAAGTGATTTGCCCAGGGTCACAGAACTAGTAAGTGTCTGAAATCAGATTTGAACTTACAAAGATGAGTCTTCCTGACTCCAGGCCTGGCACTCTATCCACTGTACCACCTAACTGCCCCTTAATTTAGAAGTTACTCTCAGATATTCCCTGAACAATCACCTAAATTCTGTATAGAGGTCTTGTGGACACTCCTCAAGCAAACAGTTATGGAGCTAGAGAAGTTTCAGACAAGGACAACTAAAGTAATCAAAAAGATGGAGTGGTGGCAGCTATATGAGCCTGGTCCAGAAAAGTTGAAGCTTAATGTCTCTAAGATCAGGAAGGTGATGGAGATTAGCAAATAGATTTTTTTTGCCTAGCTCTAGATACCAAATGGAGGGAGACTCCTGGAAACATGAAAAGGAAAATTTAGGATGAGATAAAGGTCAAAATTTACCTTGGGGAACTCATTCTCTCCAGAGATGTTATAAGCTAAAAGGAGAAACAGCCATGGGTGACAGGTCCAGACCAGGAGCCAAGAGACCGGGGTTTGAATCTTATAGCTACTGACTAGTGGTGGTTCCTCTTCCCTCTCTTGGCCTCAGTTTCCTCCTCTGCATGATAAGGGGGTCTTTCTGCTTAGATGATCTCTAAGATCCTCTTGACCCTGGATCTGTGAATCAATAATCCCTTGAGGGGTAACTGCCAAGTCTTGAGTTCTAGACTACTTTACAAATTCCCATACTGAGCACCACCCCTTATCCAAAATGTATGCAGTTATCCTCCTGCCCCTTCCTCTTTTGACCCAATTTAGTTTCTCCAGATAATGCTCAGACCTTTGGGATACCCCTTTCCCAAGTCATTGCCAACGACTTGGCCAACAAACGGCAGAGGGAAGCCATGAAGGTTCCTCGGAGACAAGGCATTGATGTGGAGGCTTCCGTGCTTCGCTTCCTCACAGAGAAGCATCGCCAGTGCATGCAAGGAGAATACTCCCTGCTGGGAGCCCTGATGGAGTATCACAGGGAGCCTCTGACTCCCCTTTTTGCAGATCATCCCCCGAAGATCCAGAGAAGGGTAAGTTCCAGACTTAGTGTGGTATGAGGAAGTATTGTGTGTGCCTTAAAAACCATGTAGAATTGGGAGTTGTGATAACAATTATTTCAGAGAGGGTACTACCCTAACAAGGTTAATGGAGAAGGGCCAGAACTGGCCTCTCTGGTCCTTTCTTGATGGAAGCAGCAGTAACCTGAGTCCTTGGACACTTGTCCTACAGTGAGAAGTCTTGGATGGCTTAAGGAAGGTGGTTAATTTATCTAAGTGAGTATTGCTAGGAAGTAATCTTGAACTTGCATGCTTTTTCTGGTTAAAAAAATTAAATTTTTTCAGTTAACAAGCATTTAAAAAAATTAATTTGTCCCCCTCTATCATTCCCTGTTCCTCTTACTTCCTTGAGCAAATTAAAAAAGAACCCCCCCCCCAAATAAAGTCCTCAATATCTAGTCCAGGAAAACAAATTCTCACATTGGCCATGTCTGAAAAATATATATATATATATATATCTCTTTCTGCATTTTAAGTTCATCACCTCTCTGTCAGGAGGTGAGTGGCATGTTTCATGTTCATTCCTTTGGACTCGTGGTTCATCCTTGTGTTGGTTGGAGTTCAAGATTCTTTCAAAGTTGCTTTTCTCTGTGATGTTATCATTGTATAGATTGTTCTCCTACTTCTCATTTTGCTCTGCATCAATTCATAAAGGTCTTCTCAGCTTCCTCTGAAATTGTCCATTTTCCCATTTCTTATGGCACAATAATATTCCATTGCATTAATAATTCATAATTTGTTTAGCCATTCCCCAATAGGACATCCCTTTAGTTACTGATTTTTGGCTACCACAAAAGAGCCATGATTAATATTTTTAGTCCTTTCCCTCTTTCTTTGATCTCCTTGGGTTATTAAATCTCCTAGTGGTATATCTGGGTCAAAGGCTATACACAATTTGGTTACTTTCTCAGCATAGTTCTAAATTGCTTTCCAGAATGGCTGGACCAATTCACAGCTCCACCGACTATGCACTAGTGTACCTGTTTTCCCATAGCCCCTCCAACATTTGTCATTGTCCTCCTTGTCATCTTTGGCAGTCTGACGTGTGTGAGGTGGAACTTTACAGTTGTTTTAATGTGCATGGCTTTCTTGTTACACATCTCATGCTTCCTGGTTGTCTTGGCAGTTTCCAGGAGAATCTCAGTGGGGACAGGGTGGGGAGGGGAACAGACTTGGAGTCCTCACTGCCCAATCCCTCCCTAGAGTCTCCCCATTTTTCTGCAGGGGGGCTTATCTGTTGACTGCATTTCCGATTTGGATCAAGGCAACTCGCGCCTATTGGAGGCCCTGCAGCTCTCCCTCCCTGCCAGTCGGGAGGGTGTGAAGCTCATGGGCAATGAGGAGAAGTTGGGGCTCAACCCTATTTTCCGACAGGTCCCCGTTATTGTGGACAAGTGCTGTGAGCACATCGAGGAGTATGGTAAGGATGTAAGGGGAGGAGGGAAGGAGGGGGTTTTAAGTGGGGTGGGGAAAAAGACAGTAGAATGCTTTGAGCAATGTCTAGTCATCTCACCTTTAGCTACTACATCTAATCTAATCACCTTGGAACCAAGCAGCACTAGGACAGAAAGAAAAGGAGAGAAAATTCAGGGAAGAAGAGATTAGAGAAGCTCAGTTTGTTGAGGATAAACTATACGCTCCACAACACGCCCACCAAATGGATATCCCGTCTCTACATGGAGACCACTAGTGGCTCGCTTCCTCCAGTAAAAATAGTTGAAGATAATTGCCATTCTTTCTCCAAAGCCTACTCAGGTGTTTCCTATCCAGAACTTGGTCAATTGATTATAAAAAAAAATACATACATAGGACTTTATGTTTACCCCCTTTTAAATTTCATATTGTTAATTTCAGCCCAGTGGTCCAGCCAATTGATATAATTTTGTATCTTGATTAGCTCATCTATTTGCTCTTCCCCCCAGCTTTGCATTCTCTGCAAATATAAGAAGTATCCCATCTATATCTTTATCCCAATTAATGATGAAAATACAGACTAGCCAGGACCATGGACAGAGTCCTAGTGGCTCTCCCGCTGAGGCTGACATTGTTCTCATCAACCAAGCCTCTTTGGAGACATTTTTTTTTAACTAGCTAAGAATCCACATAACTGTACCTCCCAGTCTACATTTTCCACAACTTGTTCATGATGGCATCATTAGAGATTTTGTTGAATACTTGGTCAAGATCAAGACATATATGCTATGTCTACAGCGTTCACCTGATATCCAAACGTAGTAACACTATTTAAAAAGGAAATGCAATTAGTTTGACATGAATTATTCTTCATAAATATGTTAGCTCCTAATTATCATGGTATTTTATTTTCTAAATTCTTGCAACCCATCTGTTTAATTATCAGTTCTTGCTAAGGATTGATAGCAAACTCACTGGTCTACAGGTTTGGGACTCCATCCTTCTTTACAATTTTTTGAAAACTGGAATGACATTTACCCACTAAGGTGTCATGTTGTGGTCAGAATACAAACAATTCAGTGATCGAGGTTAGGACTTGGCATGGCCCTGGGGTTAGGGATCAGGCTAGGACCAGGGGCAGGGCTTAATCTGAACCAGGGTTAGGCAGAGACTCCACACAGAAATTAAGAATAGAGCCAAATGAAATATGGAGATACGAGTGAAAAATTCCAGGGTGATACTCCGGTGGGTTCCAGAGTCACGTTTTCCATCAAAATAACCTCTGGATAAGAGAAGGAATTCCTTGTCTTGGCAGTGGACAGTAGGCAGCAGGTGGGGAGTGGGCTAGCACTCAGGGCTAGTGTTGCCCCATGTCTTGTCTAACTATTCTTTCAGGCCTGAAGACCCTTGGGATTTTCCGCGTTGGAAGCTCCAAGAAGAGAGTGAAGGAGGTAGAGAGATGTTTACATGACCAATTTTGGGAGATAGGGAGATAAAAACCCAAAGGGATAAGAGTGGGTCCTGGGGACAGATGTATGTGTGGGAACTCCCTCAGGGAACAGTCAAAGTATGCTTCCTCTAGGGACTTGCCAGGTTGGCTCTTTCCCCTTGGACACTCTTCTGGGTGATCTGGCTTCCATGTCCTGGGGCAATGGGGAGAGACAAAGGGGAACAATAACAGAAAGCATATTCAGAAAGGTTAGAAACCAGAAAATGGAAGAGATTGAACCTGAAGAATGTTCTGGAGAAATATAAGTGGAAAGGGAGGTGGGGGAGGGGAAAGTTAGAGTTATGTGGACAAACTCTAGGTAAGGGAGCCTGTTCTCCATATTTTTCCAAAGAATTTTCACTATGTTAGGACTAAGAAATGAGCTTCTCCATTTATATCCTTCATCACTGAAGAGCAAATTGAGTTCTGTCCCATGATTTGGGATCTAGGCAGAGGGAGGTAAAAGGAAGTGTGGACACAACACCTTCTCTTAGAGAACTTCCTGTCTGATAGTGGAGACAATTTCTGTCATAAGGAAGCTTCTGGCTTGATAGGGGAGAGAAAAATCCCTAAACCCAGGGAGCTACCATTCTGAGAGGCAACATGGTATAGTGGATAGAGTGATGGATGTGGAGTCAGGAAGACCGAGGTTCAAATCCAGCCTCTGACATACTAGCTGTGTGACCTTGGAGAATTCATTTCAACTCGCAGGGTCTCATTTTCCTAGTCTTTAAAATGATGGGGTTGGTTTCAGTGGCCTTTAAGGTCCCTTCCAGATCTAAATCTAAGATCCTCTTATGAGAGAGCTGCTAATCTGATGGGGGAAGTTACCCACAGGGAGGTACTGGTAGTATGGTAGAGATATGGCCATTTCCATGAAGAACCCCCCAGTCTAATAGGGAAGCACAGTCTCTGAAGAGCACACCAGCATGGCTTAGTTCCCTGATGGGATGAGATATTGAATGGGAGGGGCATGGCAGCATGAAGCCATGGGTGGGTCCCAGAGGAAATTGGGAGGGATGCAATGAGGCCCATGAGGATGGAGGTGGTGGAGGGGACACTCAGGAGATTGGGGTGAGGAAAAGCTTTGGGTCTCAAGGTGTTCTGTGGATGGACCCAGTTGTGTTTGATGAGTTCTTTGAGCTTATTTTAGCAGGTACCCTTGCTGGAGCACCTCTGAACTCCTATAGTGAATTGTGCCTCTTTTGTTCCTATTTCTTAAAATGTCCTGCCTCTTCTGGTAGTTCCTCAGGTCCATGTCTTGTCTTGTCTTGTCTTGTACTGTCTTATATTGTTTCCTTTTCTAAACTAGAAGCTATCCAAGTGCAGGGATCATGTCTTAGGCATCTCTGTATCCCCCAGGTACAGTGATTAGTCAATCAATTCTGTGCTGGGCATTGGAGACACAAAGACAAAAAGGAGTTACCTAGACTGTTAAATATATGATCGTAGTTGGATTTCCTATACCACTTTACAATTTACAAAGAGATTTCCTCATGAAACTCTGGGAGATGGTTGCTATCCAAGTTTTGCAGATGAGCACACTAAGTCTGAGACAGGGGGAGTGATGTGGCTTAGGTCACATAGCTAGTAAGTGGGGAAGCCAGGACTAGAACCCAGGCCTCCTGACTAACAGGCCTGAGCTTTTTCCACTACATTAGGCTGACCCAAATTAAAAGGATTTCTGAATTTGGCGTCAGGTAGAGCACTTGAAGGTTTGCAAATCACCTTCCTCACAGACACCCTTGGGGGTCAGTGCAAAGATTGTTAGCTGCATTTTACACATGAAGAAACTGTGGCCCAGAGAAGGGAAGGGACTTGCCCAAGGTCAGATCGGAAGCAAGTAATGGGGGTTCAATCCCAGTTCTCCTGGCTGCACTTCTAGTGTTTCTTTTTTCACTGTAGGTCTCTAGCAGACTGTCCGGAAAGGTGTTTGAGACTGGGAAACCTTCCCAGAGCCCCTTAAACTGCTCCATCTACACAGAAGACTAAAGGGAGGAAATGGGGGGGGGGGAGGGGGGGGCATAAGGACAGGTGCCTTATTCTTCCTCTTTTTCTTCCTTTCAGCTTCGTGAAGAGTTTGACCAAGGCATGGAGGTCACCCTGGATGAGACCCAGAGTGTTCATGATGTGGCAGCATTGCTTAAGGAGTTTCTGCGGGATCTGAGTGAGCCCCTGGTGCCCCGGGAGTTCTACCAAGTTTTTCTTCGGGCTGCCAGTAAGTCAATTCTTAAACCGTGTAGAGCTAGGTAAGGGAGGGTGTTTGCAAAGGGCACAATTTTGAGCTGAAGCTTACATGGGATGAATGGCAAAGCAGGAGGGTCACCCCCTCCAGGGGCACCAAGGGAAGGGTTGGGAGAGGTAGGACCTGGTTGTTTCACAGAGAGAGGATATTAGCCACTCTTCTAGGATGGAGGAATAGAGTACACAGTGGGCACCCTCAATGTCCTTTCAATTTCCAGAGGCATGGTCAACTTTTCTTCGGTCCCAGGCAGCTACCAAGCCACATTTCCTAATGGCCAAAGATGTGTCATGCCTAGCTAAGATGGCTCAGTCTCATGCCTTCCTCCTCCACAGGCCTGCCCACTGGTGAGAGACTGGCTGTCTTGCAGCTGTTGATCTATCTGTTGCCCCCATGCAACTGTGATACTCTGTACCGCCTCCTGCAGTTTCTGGATAAAGTGTCCAAGCATTCCGAGGACAGCATTGGGCCCCAGGGCCAGATGGTAAAAGGGCAAGGCAGGAGGTTGGCTGAGGGGATGTTTCCAGTATACTTCACTGGTGACATGGGGGAGGGACAACAAGGAGACTGATCTGACTGGATTCAGGGATACATAGGAAGGAGTGACAGGAATGTCGGACAGGGAACTTCTTCCTAAATTCTCTTGTTTCCTGCTCACTCTTCATTTTTCTCTCTAGATTTCTGGCAACCGGATGACCACTGCCAACTTGGCTATGATTTTTGGACCCAACATCCTGCAGAAGGAGAAGATGCACGAGAGGGACACCAGAGTTCTGGGGATGGAGGAGAGCACGGCCATGATCACCGTGCTCCAGACACTGATTGAGAATTTCCAGATCCTTTACATGGTAGGAAGAGAAGCTCGCTTGAGTGGGCTTATCTTACCATCCCCCAAGTACCTTACTTCCATTCTGTCTATTGGTAGTATATGGTGTTCCACCATCTTGGAACATCGAATAGAGGAAAATAATGAATCTATTTCAAGGGGTCTCTATCCATAAAGCAGAGGAGGCCTGGGGACCCAGCTCTGGGTGGAGTAGGTGGTCAGAAGGGGACCCAGAAGAATTTCAGTGAGACAGAACCCACTACTCCTGAGACAAGCCATTTGGCATGATTTGTCCCCCACCTAAGTCCTTGCTTCTTTTCCAGTTCTTTTTTCCGGTCCTCATGATATGATATCCAGTTCTATGATCATCTTGGTTGCCCTCCATCTTACCAATAATGTCCTTCCTAAACATTCCAGATGTGGTCTGACTGGGGGAGAGTAGCAAGGGACATTCATTTTCCTGCCCCTTTCAGTAGATCTCAGTTTCTTTTGCTTCTGGAACACACTGCTGTCCTGCATTAAGCTTGCAGTCCATTTAAGAAAGGCCCTCTGCCTCCCAGATGACACAGTAACTCAGTCCTCTTGACTCTTAGGGCGTCCTCATTAAATGATCTAACTAGAATAATCTTACAGGGAATCCTTATAGGAAGGAGAAGAAAGAGGAAATAGAAATGTAAGTGACCAATATGTTGGTTCCAGGGAAGAGGTAACTTCCTGGGAAACTTTAGGAGTAAAGGGTAGTTGTAAGGAGGAATCTTCCCTAATGGCCCCATCCCTGGGGAGACTGACAGTGAAGGAGCCAAGGTCTCTGGGTGTTTGGTCCCAGAGTTAAGAATCCTGGAGAGAGATGCCACCCTGGAAGGGAGGAGAAGGGTCTCCCACCATTCTAGGCTTTGGGGGGTTGTCCATTGAGGTGCCAATTCCTCTCCCAGGTGCCCCCTGATGTGCAGAGTGAGGTGCTCCTCAGCCTGTGGCACACTGACCCTGATGTCATTGAATATCTTCTGCGTCAAAAATTCAAGACCCCTATGCCCTTGGCGGTCCCTGAGACATCAGCTTCTGATAGCGAGTCCACTTCTGCTTCTGAGTGTGTCTCTGCTTCTGGATCGATCACCTGCTCTGCCCTTGAATCTGGCACATGCTCCGTTGCTCACTTGTGAGTTGCTCAGGAGAATGGGTGTTCATCTCAGGCTGGGTCGGACCCTTAAACCCATATTTCCTAGCAATGAGGAGTGGGGAGAGTCAGGAAGAAAGGAAGGGGAATTATATCATATTGCCCTCTAAGGGGGCCCTCCTTCATTCACTGATCCATTGAGCAAATATTTATGCAGATTTTTTTGTGCGCAAAGAAGTGTTTGTGTGGAGGGGAGGGGGATATAATTTCCATCTTTCAGTCCAGTAGGAGAGTATACCCAGATTACTCCCAAATGGAGAATGTTGGGCTCCTGCCACAATTGAGAATGTTAATTCTGAAGGTAGCTCAATTTGTGGCTCTTCCTGGTTCCCCAAAGAAAATGATTTTGTCTAAACCTACCTTGTCTCTTCCTCCCAATGAAATCCACTATTTCTCTCCTTAAATACAGATAATGAAAAATTAGCTAAAGACCCTGGAATAACTTGCCCTTTCCAATTTCAGGGGTGCGCACAAACTGACTGATGAGCCTGTGGCAAGCACCAGCGCTGGGGCAGTCCAGATCCCCACTCTTTTCCCACCGTTCTCTTTCCTGAGGCTCCCTGGCCGCATGGAAAAGGAAACTGCTAAGAGCTCCAAAACTATCTTCTGCCTGCGTCCCTTCAGGTCTGGCCAGGGAGCTCAGACCCCTGATGATGCCTCCTCCAGCCAAGGTGAGCTCAGGGTTTGTCAATATTATGTTTCAGGGGGCTGTTTTGGGCAGGGATCCTCAAAATACTCTCAGAGGTCCCTGTCAACCACTGCCAAGCCTGGTACAGAGCTCCATTCCAGCCCTGGGCTTTGGTTTTTTAGTACCTAAGGAAAATAGAAAGGGTTGTACAATTATAAGATTGTTGTTAATATTTGCTGTTAACTGTTGGTCATTGTTAATATTTTTCAGGAGTCTGCATGAGGCTGTTTGCATCCCATGGCCAGCGCCAGATGGCACGTTCTGAGGATGATGTTGTCGTTGAAGAGCAGGCCCCCCAGGCTGAGGCCAAAGAGGAAGAGGATGAAGTTGAAGACAAGTACAAGGGCAAGGGCAAGGGCAAGGGCAAAGGCAAGGGCAAGGGCAAGGGCAAGGCCCCTGCAAAGTCTGAAAAGCGGGCCAAATCACCCCTTTCTGATGATACCGATTCTGAACCACGCCCTGGCTGCAGCTGGTTCCAGTCCTAAACGGACACGTATCTACTGCTCCCTCTGCAATTTCTGCTCCCCCACCCCTCTCCCTTAACTCCCTTACAATGTGCCGGGCAGGATCTGACAGGTGCCAACTTCTAGGGTAGTATGAAAGATCTCAGTGGGTGAGAAATTTGAAGGCTTAAACCACAGAGGCTGCCAGTCATGATTGACTCAGGCTTCTGTGGGGAGGTAGAGAGGTTCCCATGAGATCTCATACCTGGAGACCCCTCCAGGCCAGTATTTCCAAAATATTTCTGTCCTCACCAGGGGGGATGGTCCGGGTCTTCATCTCTTCTGACAAATCTCACACAAGCTGATGACCCAGAAACATTCCCACCTTCTTTGGTGCTGTTCTCTACTTGAGAGCCTCAGGAGAGAGGGACCAAAGTTTGAGGAAACTGTAGGACCATGGGATGTGAGGACAGAAAGGGACTTTGGAGACCACTTAGTTTTCCACCATAAAATGAGGTGGTTGGCCAATGATCTTCGAGGTCTCTTTCAGCCCTCAACCTTATGAGCCCAAGTCTCCCGATTCCAAATCCAATAAGGAAGAACCAGGTGTCTCAGACACCTTGCCCCTCCAATTTCATTTTAGCAGACCTGTTACCCGTGCACAATTATCTCCCTATTGTTGTATCTTTTGGTGTAACAATTCCTTTAAGGCAAACTGCCTAACCCCCCGCTGCTTTTCTCTTGTGGATGCATGCCACTTACGTATACTATACTGTCCCCCAGCTGCTCCCCACAAAGAAGTTAGTAGGGGCCTTCTCAGGCCCCTTGTGAAACTGGAACCTGGCAGAGCTGAAAAACTAGAAGGGATACACATAGTAGCTCACAGCCACCTCCGGACTCTATTCTCTAATACAGTCAGACCACTAGCCGTGCCAGACGGCCCTTCTTCCATCATGGTGCAGTCTGCTCAGGTTTCATCACCAACAAACCTCATGTCAGATTCTCTTTCACAACCGGTGAATGGTTAACAACAGGAGAAGGTACTCGAATACATTTAGTTGAAGATGCTTTCACGTGTAGAATGAGTCGTTTGCAGATATCCTAGGTAGGTTTACGTAGGTATATTTTATATGCAATCCTCACCTCTACCGTTACTGTATCTTCACTATGAAAGATTTCAGCATTTGCAAGGCTACGAGCCGGCATGTAGGATTGAGCATTTCATCCGACAGTTAACACTATAGCTGGCTATGAGCCATTATGATCTATCACGGGAGTAGTACAGTATGTTGATCGAAAGTACTTGAAAATGCATGATACTGATGGATAGAGGCTGCTGGGGGAATAAAACTTTAAATGTATACTTTTTCTGTGGTGTGTTGTAATAAACATTGTGATTTCAGCATCAAATCGTTGTCATTGGCTGTTATTTTCAGAGGGTATTGTGGGGCCTACGGAAAGGCAGCAAGCACTGTGCTGTCCTTTATGCTCTATGCGGGGAGGGTGTCTGGTTGCTCCTTGGGAACAGTGGCCCTACCCTGGTGTTAGAGTAGGGGGCTGCATTTCCACTTGATGCCAGGCCACTGGGCAGAGCTTGGAGTGGCTCAGGCCATAGAATAGACCTACCCAATACTGGCCATTTTCTCCTACATATAAATAGCCAGGAAAGGTCCCAAAGCTGGCAGAATGATGCTGGACATGTATCCATTGCTCTTAGTGTGGGGAGCAGTCCTCTTATAAAGTAGAGGCAGTGTGTTGTAATGAAAAGAGCACTGGAGGCTAAGTCAGAAGACATGGGTTTGTATCTCAGCTCAGATATGTACACTTAGGGCCTCAGTTTCCTCATCTGTAAAATGAAGAGATTGGATTAGATCATAACATCATTAATTCAGAGCTGCAGTTTCCATGAAATTGGACATTCCTTTCATGTATATGGATTGCAACTCCTCTATGCCTTATTATTAGACTGTTTTTGTAAATGGTATCTCCCCCTCCCCCTGCCCGACACCTCCAACCCATCCATTGATATTCAGCCTCTGGTCATAAACCTCTCAAAACTAAGTTAGGTTGGTCCTTGAACCAAGGGCTGGAAAGTACCTTAGAATCAATAGATAAATCATCAACAAGCATTTCTTAGGCACCTACTATGTGCCAGACACTGCCAGGTGCTGGGAGTACAAAGACAAAGACTGAAACAATCCCAACTTACAAAGGATCCTTATTCTCTCCTAATGGGAGAATACGCACACATACATATATACACTCATATACATATGTGTACATTATATATATATATATAAGTATATACAAATGGGGTCACAAAGCGTCAGATACAACTGAAACAACTAAACAACAACAAAAATATATAAAGTTGTACCTCTGACTCCAATTCTACCCCAGTTCATACTGGCAACATGTGTCTCCAAAGGGATAGCTGCTACCTTGGGTTCTAGGGATAATCCTATGGGTGGCTATCCTTCTAATATTATCCTAATATTGTAATTCCTCAGCCCCCACCAGTGTACTTTCCTCTTAGCAATCAGCCAGTAGAATCAAATAGCTTTTTAGAAAAGGAATTTATTCAAATGGAATAATAATTCAGAAGTTACATAGCATTTGTCCCCAAACCTAGGGCACCCTGTCCCACAGACCCACACAGAGACCATGGGGGAAAGAATGGACATGAACTTAAAATACGATGGTAGTGAGGCACATATGTAGGGAACATTCATGCCCAAGGTAACCTCCGGAATGGTAGGGCCTCACTGTTATTTATTTCTCCTGAGAGTCCCCATGAAGTTCACTATACGGTGAGTGTCACTGTGAATGATGAACAAGGAACTCAGCTGCTAGGCTGCAATGGCTCCTTGAAGGACACAGTCTCCACTGGATGGGTGGCTCAGCTGAACTCACTTCTCCTCATAGGGAACAGTATCTTGGTTGGATTGGTTAATCTGCCAATGGGTGGAGTCAACTAAGTCTCTCAGCTGGTGAGCCTTTGGACTAGGTTGGGAAGATGGGTTGGCTGGTAGGCTGTAGTCGTCTGAGCTGGGCTGGGTGTATTGCACTGCTAAGAGGCTCTTCACAGGTTGCATGTCTCTTCTGGACAGATTGAAGGATTGTAGAGTTAGGGCTGAAAGGTACCTTTGAGGCCACTGAATCCAATCCCCTCATTTTACGGATGAGAAAATTGAAGCTGAGAGCACCAAAGGGACTTGCCCAAGTTTACACAGCTAGTAAGAGTCTGAGGCAGAATTAAAACTTAGGTCTCTAACTTACTCTAAGCCTAACTCTACCCACTGTACTAACTCCCTGGGCTCCCTCCTAAATAGGCTGCTACAGTCTTTACCAGCTTCACCTGTTGGCTCGGTGTTACCATGTTCTCTGCAGCATCTCCTTTTAGACTCACTCAGTGCCTTGGCCTTGTGGTTTGTCCCTTCCAGAAAGGGAGTGGGAGAAATCTAGCCTCTCCTGCTTGGTAATTGTTCCTAATTCAGTGCTAGCTCCCTCAGTAAGGGGTACCGTTACCAATATTGATCAACCAGTTATACTTTCCAGGTTCCTTTTGGGGTTTTACTCAAATGAGTGGCTGGAGACAAAGGTAATGAAATTGTTGGTACCTTGAGTTGTCTCTCCACTGACTTCTTCAAGCCACAGCCCGTTTTGAGGGCTTGGGATGTTTCTTTACACCTGAAAGAGCTTCCGCTTTACATTTCTTTTGTCTGCTTTTTGCCACACTTCCTTTCAGCCTTGTTAAGTCTAAGGCGTACACTATTATAAATAAAAGTAAAGTAAAATAAAAGTAAGAAAGTAAATACAAAAAATACAAAGTAGTTGGAGTGGGGCTCTCAGGAAGGATTTGTAGAAAATGGCAAAAGAGCTGAGCCTATGAGGCAGAGGTGAGGAGCACAGGGGATGGCCAATGCCAAGGCACAGAGATGGGGGAGAGATGATCATGTGTGAGGCACAAAGAGGCCAGTCACTGAGACCATACCCTCATTTCACACATGAGAAAACTGAAGCCCAAAGAGATTAAATAACCACATAGGCAGTAAGTGGTCATGCTCAGATTCCAAAGCAGGTCCTTCTGGCTCTAAATCCATTGCCCTTTGGATTTCTTTGACCCTTGAGGGTCCCTTCCAGCTCTAAGCCTATGATCCCTTAGACCTATGACTTAGTGGACAGCCTTTGAGGACTTGTCCATAGATGACAGTCCTACAGCCTGTCATTAGACCACATCTGAAGTCTTTTCGACTTGGAAAGACCTGCACCACCTTCTGCTTAATAGGCTGGACTGTTGAGTATCAGAAGAGGATGCTTTTGCTATCCCCAAATTGAACTCTTTATTAAAGCAGGTAAACATAGTAACATGCAAATAAGAATTTCCCTTTGAGGGCACATTTTTATTATTCCTTACCTGTGATCAACCACAATTTAATCTACCCCTCATTTTCTAGTAATAATACCAGTTAGAATGCTCTTTCAAGAACTCACTGCAGATCTCTAATCACAAGAGTCACAACTTTCAGAGGGTAGACGTGGTACTTGGTCCTACAGTTAAGTCCTTATACCTTCATTTACAGGTGGCAATCATCCATTCATTCAACTGAAAAGGTATAAAGCATCTACTTTGTATAAGGAATTAAGTAGCATACAAAGAAGACAGCTCCTGTTCTCACAGAACTCACTGTCTAGTAGCTATCTCTCTCAGCTTCCCTTTTCCACCATGTAAGAGAGCCAAGGGAAAAAGAAAGCAGCCTCATGGACCATCAATACATTGCTGCTGCTGCTGCCGCTGCTGCTTATCACAATGACTGATATCTATAGCACTCTAAGGTTTACAGAGGGCTTTCCTCACAATGCCCCTGTTGGGGAAGGAAGTGTCATTATAGCCAATTGACAGATGAGGAACCTTAGAATCAGGGAGGTGTTTTTTCCAGGTTTATATAGCAATGGCAGAACTGAGGGCTGAACTGTGTCTACTGAACTCCAAATCCAATATTCTTTCTATTCTGCCCTGCTGTCTCTCAAACCAAAAGCAGAGCCCCCACCCCCCACAAATGGCTTTCTTCTAATCCTGTGTTATATTCCCATAGTTCTCTGCTGCCATGTGCCCTATCACAGGCAGATCCTTGGTAGGGGTGGGGGGCAGGGTAATGTCTCTCCTCATCACCTGACTCCCAGGTGAAAATGAACTCAATTTCTTGGCACTTAATAGCAGAGCCACAAACAATATGACCCTCACCCACCCTGACTCTGGACACGTACAAATTTCAACTCCATGGGCCACCTATTCCTAGTAGGAGAGTTACTGGCACGCTAAGGCAAACAAATCAAAAATACCCCAGGCTCTCATCTATCTTGCGCAATTCCTGAGCTTCAGTGGCTTTCTGACCACCTTGTGTTTTCATGCTCAATTTCTCTCATTATTCTAACAAGTGAAGTTTCCAAGATTTCATCGGTGCGGTTACTCCCTTCACAGAGCAATTGTAACCCCCTCACACCTTGGTAGACTGTCTGTTTGTATTGCTATGGCCAAAATGATTGATTCCCTGGCAGCCAGGCTTCTGATGATGACTTTCCCTCTACTTAGCTTGGCTGGTCCATGAAACACAAACATAGTTGTTAACTGGGTTTGCATTTAAAGCCTTTTCTGGCTTGGTAGGATCTGACAGTACTTCCTGGTAGAACTTTCAAGACCCAGGGGTCAACTCTACTCAAATATGTGGCAATGGACAAGGATCCTAGGATCTGAGATCTAGACCTGGAATGAACCTTGGGGCCCATTGAGTCCAACCCCCTCTCCTATTTTACAGAGGAGGAAACTAAGTCCCAGGTCAGATAACAATAATAGGATATTTTATATATATGTATATGTATATATATATGATATTTATATAGCATTTTAAGGTTTGCAAAAAAACTATACTTATATGATCTCATTTGATTTTCATAATAGTCCCATGAGGTAGGTGCCATTCTTATCCTCATTTTACAGGTGAGGCAACTGAGGTCAAGAGAATTTAAATAACTTGCCCAGGGTCATGCATGATAGGATTTGAACTCAGATTTTCCTGATTCCAAATCCAATGCTCCAGTCCACCAAGAGGCAACATTTCTGTCCAACCCCTGAGAGTATTTTAGTGGAAGAATTTTCCTGCAAACTCACAAATTTTCTCTCCTGAAATAGCCTGGCTCCCACAGCCCTGGGAGGACACACTGATTAAAGCTGGCTCATATTTCAACCCATATGTTCTCATTCACCACAGCACAGGTAGACATGCCCCAGAGTATTTTTCTCCCCCCTGTGTTCCTACCTGTAATTTTCTGGGGTGGTTTTCCTCACTATACTGCTGTGTGAATGGAGTCCTTCCTTCCCCCTCCTCACCTCCCCTGACTAATTTTTTCCCTTTGGAAAGAGAAATTGCTTCTTTTTCCCTGACAGATTTGGACCTCCCTTAGCTGGAACTCAAATTTCCATACTCAGATCCCCTTAGCAACTGTTGTAGCTTTCACAGTCTGCTCTCAGCTCCCAGCCACTTTCATAACAGCTTTTATCAGGGAGTGACTTTTAAGAACAACATTTAAACAAAACATGGGCAAGTTTAACCAACAGCTTTCATTCATTGGTTTCAGTCTGGGCACAAATGAATGCGCTGTAGCAAAACAGTGAGGTTGGTCAAATTGGTCTTCTGTGCCTTCTCCTTCTCCTTCTTGTTCTTTTCACCTTGCTCTAACAGATGCCCAGAGCCTTCATGATGCCCACACCTCTCACGTAAGTTGCCATCCCTTGTCCCCGTGTCCTGCCCCTCCCTCCCCATAAAAATGTCCAGATCCTGTGCCTTATTATGTGGGACTGCTACTTCCTCCTCTTTAGTACAGACAGCTCACATGTCAGAATCAGGTTTTAAGATACGAGTCTAGCGGGTTCTCCCCAGGAACCACTATTCGATTATCCTAACCGACTCAGACCTGCCCCCAGCTCTTGGCCACTCACAGACCAGGTGAGGGCCTCCACCAGGTGTTCCCACTAAGGCCTCAAGACTTATTCATTGAATGGACATTACCTCATTCACAGGAGCACCAGAAAAGACCTTAGCTTAAAAAGGCTAGGGTTTCCCAATGCATCCTGGGCCATCTCCAGTCATCCTCATGAACATCAGGCCACTGGACTCAGATGGCTCTGGAGGAGAAAGCGAGGCTGGTGACCTTGCACAGCCCTCCTTCACTCAAATCAAAGTCAAGTGCAAGTCACGTCATCATTTCCCTGATGTCATGGTCCTCTTCAAGAATGAAGGACAAACACGACCTGTGAGTAGCGTGCCCTTGCCCTCGCCCTCGCCCTCGCCCTCTCCTTCTCCCTCTCCGCCAAGGCTGCCTCCTTTACTTTGGATTTACTGGCTAAATTTCTTTCTCAAAAACAAAGCCTTAAACCCACCTCACCCTGGAGCTCAAAGATTGGACAATAGGTCTCTTCCCTCCTAGCACAGAGTGAAAGTAAACACTAAATAATAAAATAGTAATGGTTTCTCCTTTGGCCAAGAACCCTGAGGGTCTTCCCCTCTCAATTTGATTTTTTTTCGATTTTTTAATTTTTAGTTTACAATACTCGTTTCTACCGTTTTGAGTTCCAAATTTTCTTGCCCTCCCTCACCTCCCCCCTCCCCCCAATACAGCATGGAATCTGATATGTGTACTACATATACCTTCTCATTAAACATATTTACACAATAGTCAAGTCATAAAGAAGAATCATGATCAATGGAGTGAATCATGAGAAAGAAGAAATAAACCCCCCAAAAAAGATATAGACAAAAAGAGAGAGCAGTCTGCTTTCATACTCCATAGTTCTTCATCTGGATGTGGATAGCTCTTTCCATCATGAGTCCTTTGGAGTTGTCTTTGAACCTTGTATTTCTGAGAAGAGCCAAGTCTATCAAAGTTAGTCATCACAGAATCCATATATCTATGGTTGTGTACAATGTTCTCCTGGTTCTGCTTCTCTCACTCAGCATCAGATCATGTAGGTCTTTCCATGTTATTACGAAGTCTGTATCATCCCCATTTCTTATAGCACAATAGTATTCCATTACATTCACATACCACAACTTGTTCAGCCATTCCCCAATTGATGGGCATCCCCTTGATTTCCAATTCTTTGCTACCACAAAAAGAGTTGCTATAAATATTTTTGTACATATGGGTCCCTTTCCTCCTTGTGTGATCTATTTAGGATATAGCCCTAGAAGTGGTATTGCTGGGTCAAAGGCTATGCAAATTTTTATAGCCCTTTGGGCATAGTTCCAAACTGCTCTACAGAATGGCCGGGTCTGTTCACAACTCCACCAACAATGTAACAATGTTCCAATTTTCCCACATCCTCTCATTTTCCTGTTTTGTCATGTTAGCCAATCTGACAGGAGAGACGTGGTACCTAAGAATTGTTTTGATTTGCATTTCTCTGATCAATAGTGATTCAGAGCATTTTTTCATATGCCTATAGATATCTTTAATTTCTTCCTCTGAAAACTGCCTGTTCATATTCCTTTGACCATTTCTCAATTGGGGAATGACTTATATTCCTATAAGTTTGGCTCAGTTCTCTGTATATTTTAGAGATGAGGCCTTTATCAGAGACACTGTTTGTAAAGATTTTCTCCCAGTTTTCTGCTTCCCGCCTAATCTTAGTTGCATTGGCTTTGTTTATACAAAAACTTTTCAATTTAACATAATCAAAATTATCCATTTTGCATTTTGTAATGCTCTCTGTCTCTTGTTGTGTCATGAATTCTTCCCTTTCCCATAAATCTGACAGGCAAACTATTCCCTGCTCTCCCAAATTGCTTATAGTATCAGCCTTTATTCCT
>CM053628.1:33894927-33916486 GCA_028646595.1 Phalanger gymnotis | reverse complement strand
AAGAGTAGATTGCTATAGTCATTGGCTACTGCAACTTGTGTACCTAACCTATTCCACTGATCCACCACTCTGTCTCTTAGCCGGTACCAAAAAGTTTTGATGACTGCTGCTTTATAGCACAGTTTGATATCTGGTATGGCTAGGCCACCTTCCCTAGCATTTCTTTGCGTTAATTCCCTTGATATTCTGGACCTCTTGTTCTTCCAGATGAATTTTGTTATTATTTTATCCAGCTCTGTAAAATAATTTTTGGTAGTTTGATTGGTATGGCCCTGAATAAGTAAATTAATTTAGGTAAAATTGTCATTTTTATTATATTAGCTCAGCTAACCATGAGCAACTGATGTTTTTCCATTTGCTTAGATGTGACTTTATTTGTGTGAAAAGTGTTTTGTAATTGTGTTCACATAGGCCCTGGGTTTGTCTTGGCAGGTAGACTCCCAAACATTTTGTAGTGTCTATAGTAACTTTAAATTTTTTTTGAGTTTTTGATTAAAGGGGCCATCCATTGATTAATGTCTTTTTTAAAAATGAAATCATATTGAAAATATTTTATATACTCATTTTAAAAATTTATATTTTGTGTATATTATATAATGTATACAATTATTAGTTCAGTAGTACATATATAATTATAAATAAGTAAATATACATATATTAAAATTATGTGCTTAAATTCTTGACATGTGCTACACAATCAGAAGAGTTTGGCAAGATGGTATTGGAGTTGGGGCCCTGGGTTCAAATCCCACTTCTTTTACCCACTATCTGACCTGAGGTTCATACAATCACAACCTCTCAGCATCCGCAGACAGCTCACTCACGCTCTGAGTTGCAGAGCAAGTCTTGATCTGCATGTATAGAGGGAGTTTCCTTATCAAGAATTCCCTCTAAAATGAAATCATAGGTCTGCTCTAATATATATATATATATATGATATATATTATATAAATATATATATATATTTGTATCTATTTATATACATATGTCTCCCCAGATAGGGAATATAAGCTTCCTGAGGGCAGAGACTTGTGTGCCCTGTCTTTGTATCCCTACCACTTAGCCCAAGTGCCTGGCACACAGTAGGTACTTAATGAATGCTTGTTGATTGACTCATTCAACAAATGTGTAACAAGTCCCTCTTATGAGCAGGGCTGTGTGTGCGGGCAAACACTAGGCTTTACACAGAAGACCTGGGTTCGAAATCTCGACAAGTCACTTTTCCTTCTCTAGGGCTCAGGGGGAGAATTATCTTTGCCCTGTCTACCTCCCAAGGTGTTTGTGAAGAAAGAATTGTGTAAACCACTAAGTTCTTACTTAGCTATAAATATGAGATGAAAAAGACAGCCCCTGCCCTCTAAGAACTTACAGTCTAAGTAAAAGAAGACAATGTACATTGAAGGATGATCCTTTAGGACAATCCTACTTGCTTCAGCAGACTTTATCTAGCAGCATGTGAGCAAGGGGTAGGTGGTGAGGGCTGGTAAGGACCAGTACTTCACTGTTGGTTAGCTGCTATGCCCCTTACTGACAGTCAATATGTACTTCACCTGGCTGCTCACAATTTGGGCACTTTTTTGGCTCATTCTCCACTGGCTCTACAACAGGGCAGAGGGAACCAAAGTTAAATAGTTTGTAAATTTCATGTGTACATATCCGGACACAGAAGACAATGGTTAGTAGGAACCATTGACTAACTTCTTAAAGAGGCCTATTCACGGAATGGGCATTACCTCACTCACAGGGAGCACCTGAAATGACCTCAGCCTAAAAGGGCCAGGGTCTCCCAATGCATCCTGGGCCATCTCCAGTCATCCTGGTGAACATCTGGCCACTGGACCCAGATGGCTCTGGAGGATAAAGTAAGGCTTGTGACCTTGCACAGTCCTCCCTCACTCAAAGTCAACTGCAAGTCATGTCATCATTTTCCTGATGTCATGGTCCTCTTCGAGAATGAAGGACAAGTACAACAACAACAAGGCCTCAGGAGATGAGATCTGTACTTATGCCAGAGGTGCAGATACAGAAGAGAGCACAGACACTCATGCCAACATGTGGTTGGGCCTAGCAACACCACCGGTGTGGCCCCTGTCCATAATAGGGCACTCTTCTGAGTTTATTTAATGAATGTAATTCTCAAACTCTAGGGCTGAATCCAAGACTGTTCATTCTTCAATTTCCCTTCCCTTTACCCCCAGCTTTTATAGATGCAATGGGGACTAGTGAGCAGGTCATGTCTGGAGAGGAAGAGATCTAGCTTTGAGTGGTTAGTGATTTTGGAATGCCCCGCAGGTCTTATTCCATAGCCAATTTAAAAAGGTTTATCTTCACCACATGGGCAGACACCTGGAATCACTTACATCTTCATATGCTCCAAAGGTCATGTGACGTTTGCATCAGCCAGGTCCACTGCCCCTGCTCATCATAGACCCAATTGCATATGACCCCTATCTAGGCTCCCGAGCAGCACAACCACACAACACACAAGCCATAAAGGACACAATGACCACAAATGCTGCTGGCCACTTTTCCCAGGAGACAGTACTCACCCATCTATTCACATACAGAGAGATACAAAGACAAAGGGGCTCCAAACCATCACAGTCATGCCTGAGCTGCCCCATTAAACCTCAGCCAGGCTCTGCTCCTGAACTCAGCCCAACGCAGCTCTCTCTGCAAATCACAATATATTCCTGGTTTAAGAAGCAGAAGTGCTGCTCTCCCCACTGCAGCCCTGGTAGAGACAGAAGCTTCCAGAGCTGCCGCCCTCCCCAAGCCTTGCTACCCCTCTTCCTTATTCCTTGAGGTGCCCATTCTTCTCTGCTGGCAAGCTCTCCACAATAATTCCCCAGCTAAGCTGGGATGGAGTTGATCACAATGTTCATTTCTCCAATGTCAGGCTTACTGCACGTTAGAGCTTGTTTATAACCCACTGTACCTACCTCCCTGATCCCTGTGGCTTCTTCTGGAGGTCACTGACATGTATCCATTGCCTTAGGGCTTTGCTCTTTGGCAATGAGTCTATCCCAGAGACCTGGCTAATGTGATTCCCCTCCTAGGGAGTGCACTGGGGCTGTAATCAGGGAGGGAGGGCAGTTGAGCTCTTAAAACTGAAAGGCAGGCCAATAGCCCCAATGAGATTTGCTGCCTTTCTCCCACTCTGAGGCCATCTGGCAGCCCAGAGCCTTTGGGGATGATGTTTTTGCCAGTCCATTATACTGGACCAGCAGAGCTGTGTATGTATGATCATAAGATCATAGATTTGAGAGAGGAAAGGATTTTTCAGGTCATGAAGTCTAACCCCTTCATTTTACAGATGCAGGAAGTGAGGCCCAGAAAGGTTGCCACAGATAAGCCTTTTCTGCTCTGAGCAATCTGAGGTTGGTTACCTATGTGGATTTCCCCGTATGTCTGCATTGCCCTGTTTTGTGTGTATACCTGTAAAGTCTTATGCATAAGACAGTGCTATGAGTTGCTTGAGGTCTTGACACAAAGTTTGCCAAAAGCCAACAACACCTATACCACAAAGTCAGCAACACAAAGTTCTGAGCCCTCCCCTATTCTTTCACGTATACTTGTCTTGTAGGTCTTCAGAACCCTACAGACGTGCATTTAACAGGGACTTTAGAAGACATTCGCTAAATAAAGTATTATTGTTGTTCGGTTGTGTCCAACTGTCTGAGACCCCATTTAGGGTTTTCTTGGCAAAGATACTGGGATGGTTTGCCATTTCCTTCTCTAGCTCATTTTACAGAGGAGGAAACCGAGGCAAACAGGGTAAAGTGACTTGTCCAGGGTCTCACGGCTAGTAAGTATCTGAGGCCAGATTTGAACTCAGGAAGATGAATTTTTACTGGCTTCAGGCCAGGCACTTGATCCACTGTGCTACCTACCTGCCCCAGAGTAAGTATAAAGCTGGCAATGTCAGAAAATTTGACAGATTGGTAATCAGAGAGGCTTTTGGCAGCCTCCTTCACCTAGGGCCAAGGTTCTTAAGCATTTTTAAGTGTCATGGATCCCTTTGGCAGTTGTTTCTCAGAATACTGGTTGTAAATGAATAAAATAAAATACATAGGATTACATAGGAAATCAATTATATTGAAATAGTTATCAAAATAGACACTCCCTCCCCTCACCCCACCTCTGTTTAAGAGCCCCTGCTCTGGAGCCAGCACTTCAGGGAAGAGACTTTTGTGTTTGCCTTCCATAATTTTATCTTCACAGGTTAGGGCTAGGCAGGCCACCCTGCCCCTCCTCCACACCTCCTTAATGGCCTGTTAAAGCTTTTTGAAGCTTTTCTCACCCAGGGGCCTCTTGTTCTGGACTCAATGACTTCCTAAGGCTGTACAGATACATTGTCACCTTGTGAGCTCCCGGCCCGCTGTTGCTTCCTTTTTCCAGATCGATAAGATGAGGCTGTCAATTATCAGTTCCAAGGCAGTGTGTTAGCCTGGCCTGATTATACTCCTTGGGTGTGAGAAGGAAACTTTTTGAAGTTACTTTTCCAAATTGCTTTTATCTAAAATCGACATCGACGATTCCCAGCCATTAATAAAGTCTCAGGCAGTTCATTCAAAGACTGGTCCAGGTGCCCCATCCAACCAGTTTTTGGAACAAAGTTCCTGTTTTCCAGCAGCTCAGGCCTACAGACAGATTCTCTAGGTTCTGTCTCCTTTGTCTTTACCATTCCCCAGGAAAGGCCTAACGGAGAGTGCCCTTGATTTCCTAGGGCATGACTCTGCCCCTCTACCCCTCGCCAAACATATTTTGGAAGTTTGAGAAACTAATTCCTCCTATTATATCCCAAGTATCATCCATGCAGACATGGGGAGCTAATAGTAAATAAGTTTATGACCATAGCACAGAGGAAAGAGACAGAGGCTAGGATTCATGGCGGCAAGCCTGTGGCCAGGTAGATCATAAGGGAAGTTAATCAAATGCTTTGGGACTGAGGGCTACCTAGATTTAGTGGACCAGGTGCATTTGGCTGATAGACTCACCCATCATGACCCCAGCCAGGGTGGTGATTCCAAAACTGACTAGACTAAGGTCACCCAGAGCATGGTCTCAGAAGGTCTGATGGTCCAAGGGGAGCACAGATGAATAGACAACAAAGAGATGGCTGGGGTAGGTGGTCAGTTGGGATGTGAAGCAAGGAAACATCTATTCTCAGGCATTCTCTAGCCCCTGACATGTTCAGATGAGGAAACAGAAAGTTAGAAGACATCCAGGAACTGGAGGTCCAAGAACTCTCCTTACAGGCATGCCTGGGCAGGCATAGGACAGCCACCATGTCCTCCTCTGACAAGTTGGTATTTTCTCTTCCTGGGGTGGAGGGAGGGAGAAATCCTCTTTCCCTGCCTCCAACTGCTTCATTCTGGCCTGAAATCTGAGGTAGAGAAAGTATAAGATAAGAAAAAATGGGGATGGGCCAAGGTACTTCATAGCTCACTTTTATAGATCCCAAAGGGATAAACTCTCCTCTGAGTCCATCTTCAATCATCAGGAGGGAGCCCCTATCTCTGAAGCCCCAATCAATTAGATATCAGTGAATAAGTTCACCTCCATGGCAGGGGCCTCTTCTGACAAAGGGCTAGGTCTTGTCGTGGTTTGTCCTTTGTTCTTGAAGAGGCCCATGGCAGCAGGAAGGCGATCCTATGACTTGCAAGTGAATTGGATTTCGGTGAGGCAGGGCTGGGAAGTCACCAGTCTCATTCTCTCCTCTGGAGCCATCTGGGTCCAGTGGCCAGATATAGATCAGGAGGACTGGAGATGGCCCCCTAGTTCCTGTAATATCAAGTTGATTGGGGGAACTCATTAAATTGATCAGGGACTTACCTGATTCACTCCTTTATTACTCATAGATATACAAAAGCAGTTTTCTCCCTCCCCTTTGAATTTCTCCCTCTCCTTCGAATTTCTCCCTCTTCTTCTATTTGAAGCCTATTTGATTAGACTCTCAAGACTCCAAGCAAATGTTTACCAGCCCTTGGTAGGTTCTCTCCATTCCTGGCCAAGAGCTTACTATATTTTAAGCCACAATCCCAAAATCCAAATGCCATTCCCAGATACCATTTATAGTACCTACTGTGTGCTAGGCTCTGGGCTAAGCATTTTACAAATAACCTCTCATTTGAGCCTTACAATAACCCTGGAAGGTGGGTGCTATTATTATCCCCATTTTACAGTTGGGTAAACTGAGGCAGACAGCAGTTAAGTGACTTCCCCAGGGTCACATACCTAGTAAGTATCTGAGACTATAATTGAACTAAGGTCTTGCTGACTCCATGACCAACACTCTCTCTCCTGAGCTACCTCTGTGCCTCAGTTTCCTCCTCTCTAAAATGAGGAGGTTGGACTAGATGACCTCTCGGACCCCTTCCAAGTCTCACATCTCTGATTACATGGTCTGACTGGTTTGTGTACTTGCTGACCTACTGGATTCCATGACTGATCCTTGCTTGGTAAGTCTTTTTCCCTCTGAGCCTCAGCAACCTCATGGTAAAATGGAGACGATCACAGTTGTGCTGTCTAACTTACAGAGTGGTGAGGCAAGGGCTTTGTCAATGGGAAGGGGAAGAAATATGAGCTCTTATTGATCAGAATTTGGGAGTGATTTGGACCTCTGGGTTTCAGGGTGGAAACTACCTCCACTGATGCAAGTTCAGCCCGTGGTCCCAAAGTCAGTAGATGGCAGGGGCAAGACTTAACCCCGGTCTTTCTGGCTCCCGAGTTAGCCCTTTACCGTCTACACTACACTGGCTCTCCATGGTGATAATAGTAACAATAGCCACAAGATGTACATTAGTACTTTCCCTGCTACTTCTAAAAGGTCAAGTGACTAGCTCAGGGTCATACAGCTATTATGTGCCAAATGTGGGAATGGAAGCCATGTCTTTCTGGCCCCAAGGACAGCTTTTTACCTACTACACCACAGTGCTTATAATAATAATATCCATCTTCAGTGTTTCTGCATCTTGTTTCATGTATGATCCTCTAGCATGCTTTTCACCATTTCTCAAACCTCCAGCCCCATTCCCACCCAACTCACTAGCCTTGCTTCTTGCTTTCTAGATAAGGCAGTACCTGCTCTGGAGCTACCCTCTGAACCTCACTTGCATTGGTGGGGCAGCTCCCCTCAGGGTTCTAGGAGCAGCCCTTAGGGGCCGGGATGGTTTTCTAATGCGATGGTTCAACGGCACCCCTTCCCCCCTCCCCATGCTTCTCATCCATTGCTTGGCATCTGATATCAATTAGACAGCTTTTAACAAAGGATCTTTTATTAAGGTAGGAATATAGTAAGAGCAATTGACATAAAACATCCCTACCCCCTGTACTCCAATGTCTGACACTCTCCCACATAGTTTGGGGTGGGGGGAAGGTGGGATCAGGCTTGTGGAAAAGAAGCAACTCACAGATCCTGGAAGTCCTTTTGTTGGCATTCCAAGATGAGCATTCCAGATCCTTCAATCCTCCAAAGTTTACAGGGTTCTCCTCTGGTCAGGGATGTGAAGGGAAGGAGACAAAAGCTTTCTCCTCTCTCTGGTCTGTGACGCTCCTGGCCCCCAAATGACTTCCTCTCAGGGACCTGGCTGGACTGCTCTCTCTTCTTTGCTACCTGACACCCGAATCTTGGTTCCAAACTGATCTGCTAAAAAACCTATGGGATGTGATTGTGATTTCTCAGCCAATACCAACACACCTCCTGCACAGCATCATTCTATTTCATCCAATGACTTTCGAGCACTTCAGTCATCTAGTCAAAAGTCCTTGATTAACCAATTAATTCAATAGAGATGTCTAGGCCTTGTTTATACCTGATCGACTGGTTCATTAGAGGTGTTCTCACCTGATAAACCTATTAGCATCTTGTTAGTTGCTTTATATGGGGGTGGGATGATTGATTGACTCGATTGACTCCTACGCTTATACTAACAAAGCCATCCAGTATCAGTGCCACCAACTCTTGTCTTCATCACAACTGCCACCAGGCACCAATGTGCCTCTTTCTGTACCGATCCACCCCTTCTTTCCTCTAGTCTCAGAGGAGAAAGTTGTCCTTTTCCTCCTCCAAAGCCAACCCACCCACCTATAGACCAGGGCCACTGAAGTGATTGTAGAGCTAGGAGACAGAAGCAGGTGGAAGCTATTCCTTCCACCATTGAGGGATAATGAGGCAAGGTGAGTGGGTGGGAACTTCCCATGGATCACTTGGCTATGTTAGACAGTTGAGAGGGTTTGGGAGTACAAGTGGTGGTGAGAAGGGTACAAAGATCAGCTACGACTCGGTGGGCCATAGGAAGGTACGGTATGGAGAATATGTTGGGCAAATGGCAGAGGAATGTTTGGAGTGAAGATATTGGGGTAGAGTTGGACCAACTCATCACAGTGGTATGTGAGGAGTTCCTATAAGACCTTGTACCAAAAGAATGGTAACTGGATTCTTGCCTTGTTTTCTTATGGAAAAGCTTTAGAATAAGTTTCTAGTTCTCTGTTGGAGACTGCACCTAATTTTGAGAGACAGAGTAGTACATTGAAAGGAGTACCAGATCTGGAGTTAGAGGATGTGAGTTCAAATTTAGCCACTGTCATTTACTACTCGTGTGACCTTGGGTAAGTCACTTCAACTATCTGGGCCTCTGTTTTCATATCTGTAAAATGGGATGATTGGACTAGGTGAATTCTAAGGTCCCTTGCAACTGATCCTATGCCACAATAGGTCCCTACCCAAACTCCACTTGATGGCTGTATTTTGGGCCCTCTTGGCTTACAGCAAATGTCAATGGTAACTGTTTCTGTTTGGAACAGCAACCCTGAGGGTCTTACCCTCCCGGCTTGATTTTTTTTCCTTTTTTCTAATTAAAGGGGCCATCCCTTGACTCAATTCTTAAAGAGGACTATTCACTGAATGGGAATTACCTCACAGTGAGGACATGAAAAGGCCTTAGCCTAAAAGGGCCAGGATCTCCCAAAGCATCCCGGGCCATCTCCAGTCACCTTGGTGAACATCAGGCCACTGGATCCGAAAAAAGTGAGGCCGGTGACCTTGCACAACCCTCCCTTCCTCAAATCAAAGTCAACTGCAAGCCACATCATCATTTCCCTGATTTTATGGTCCTTTTCGAGAACGAAGGACAAACACAACAACACTATGTGTTTGGCACTGTGTTAAGCATTGGGGATACAAAGAAAGGCAAAAGGCAGTCCTTTCTCTCAAGGAGCTCATATTCAAATGTGGGAGACAAGCATGAGAATAACTAGGTACATACATACAGTTGGGGAGATAGGGAAAGGCCTCCTGTGGAAAGTGGGATTTGACTAGCTAAGACTCTAAGCTGTAGGAAGTGTGTTGACCCTGAAACTGGTGGATGGATCTTCTCTCCCCACCCCACCCCCATCACCTTAGGGAGATCTCCCTGCCTTGAGTATGCAGTTTAGTTGAGAGAGCGCTGGATTTAGGGTCATGTGTAATAAGATAGGAAATGGAGTCTGGAGGCAAGATGTGAAGGGCTATGAATGCCAAACAGACATTTGATCCTAGAGATAATGGGGAGTTTACTGAGCAGGGAAGAATATTATCTCTAAATGGAACAACTACCAGCTGCTGTGTAGCATCCTTATTACAACAATGGTAAACATTGATTAAGCACATTCTGTGTGCCAGGTACTGAGCAAGGCATAGGTGATACAAATATAAAACCAACATGTACACAGGTGTGTATGAATGAATGAATGAACGAGTGAGCAAATGTGTGAGTATGTGTATGACTTTTTGAAACCCACAGTGTCTTAAATTCCTTTACAGACATAGAAGGAGGCCTGCATCGAGAGATCACACATAGCCTTGGTGAGGAGAGCTGGCTCCAGGCCTCTCCCCTCACAGCCTTGTCTCTCACTAGATGCCATCAGTGAAGGAGACAGACCAAGGGTGAATGCCTGAAGAACAACATGGCCAAGGCTCTGGTCATCATCACCATTGACTTTCTGAAGGGCCCTCTGGTGCTCATGATGCAGCCAATTGAAAAGACTTCTAACTACAAGATTAGTGAACCAGAACCAGTTACAGAAGGTCTAGGCGAGCTCTAATCACTCTTTAAGATACTTCTATTACATGTCATCACAACTCTCCTGAAAACAGGCCTTCCAGGCTCTTCTGCATATGGAATTTGCATTAGCCAAGAACATTGATGCTCTCAGCACATATACTAGGCCCCTATTACAGTGGATAGAGTGCGGTACTCAAAGCCAAGAAGACCTGGGTTCAAGTCGAATTCCTAACACCTACTGGCTCTGTGACTCTGGGCAAGTCACTTAGCCTCTAAGTGTTCGAGGACCTTGTCTAAGACTATAACTTGTGGAGAAAGTCTCGACCTACATTTGTAGAGGCAGTTTCCTCACCGGGGAGTTCCCTATAAGAATGAAATCACGGACAGAATCTCTGACCCTCTCCCTAGAGGCAGTAGGAAGAGAATGAAGCTCTTGAGTAGAGAAGTGATTTGAACAGGGGTTAGTCCTGTATAGTGGAACCTACAAGAGCTTGGAGGCAGGCAGGCCTCTTGTCAGAAGTCAAGGACTTCTGAGACTCTCCAGAAGCAGGTAGCAGCTGAATCTAGAGTATCTTCTGTGGCTCTAGCCCAGGGCTAGAGCCTGTGGCCTCAAGACCACATGTGACCTTCTAGGTCCTCAAGTGCAGCCTTTTGCCTGAATCCAAACTTCACAGAACAAATCTCCTTAATAAAAGGATTCATTCTATAAAACTTGGACTTGGTCAAAAGGCCACACCCAAGGACCTAGAAGGTCACGTGTGGCCTCCAAGCCCCGGGTTCCCCACTACTGCTCTAGCCCCTCACTAGACACAGAGCAACCACAGACCAATTCAAGGAAGGGAGAGCAGGAGGGAATGGGAAGTCATCTAGTCCAAATACCTCATTTCATCGATGGAAAAATCGAGGACCAGAGGAAAGAAAATCCTTGCCCAAATTCATCCAGAAAATCTATCAAATCAGAAGATTTTGAGCTGGAAGAGATTTTGGAGATCATCTAGTCTACTACCTTTAGTTCATAACAGAATCAGGACTAGAACTCAGGATTCTTGACCAGGGACCTAGCAAGGAATCTTGGCATGAATACATTGTTTCCCTCAAAGAGAGTGTACACTTATTGAGGGGGACAGTAGATCTGTCTTGCTTGTATATTTGTGCCTCCAGAGGCTAGTACAGTACTTGACACTGCTAACATTTAACAAATACTTATGAATTGACTGGCACCTGGGATATCTTCATTTGAACTAGGGTAAGAGTCCTAAGCCATGACCACTCCTATGAATGGTTGAGGTGGACTGGAGACAGAAGTCACAGAAATGGAGAAGGTAGGATCCTCTAGCCAGTGTATTTGAAAGGCGCAAGAGTTGGAATGAATATAGAGTTAGGCATTGAGCTTCATGGAGAAGAAAGAGGGAAAGTGACCCGGAAGTCCAGAGATGACAGCAACAAAGATCTGGACAGAATGAAGAGAACATTTTTTGGAGGCAATCAGGGTTAAGTCACACAGCTAGTGAATGTCCGAGGCTGGATTTGAACTCAGGTCCTCCTTCTAACCCTAGGATCCATGCCCTAGCTACTGTGCCACCTAGCTGCCCCTTGAGAACTTTAAAGAAGCAGAGATGTTCAGAGTGAAAAGAAAGGCAGTGGGGCATAGGGGAAGGGAAGGGGATTAGCATTTGTATAGTACCCACTATGGGCTGGGTACTGTGTTAAGCATTTTAAAGATATTAACTTATATGATGCTCACAACAATCCCGTGAAGTAGGTGTCCATTTTATAGTTGCAGGAAACTGAAGCAAGCAAAGGTTAAGTGACTTGTGTGGCTCACAAAGCTAGGAAGTGTTTGAGGTTGAATTTGAATCCAGGGCTTCCTGACTCTAGGCCCAGTGCCCTACACATTGTGCCATCAAAGAGAATGCCAACCTCTTCTTCTGGCCTTGTGTATGAGAGTATGTGAGAGCGGAAACACTCAGACTTGGAGAGGGTGCAGAAAAATGTGGTATCTTCAGGAGAAAGCCAGGTTTCAGTGAGTACTGGAGACAGTGGAAAGAGAGAGCAAAGAAGGATAGGAGAGAGGTAGGGGAGAGTTTACTCATGGGAGGAGAAGGGCTCTGCCTTTGCCATGACATCCCTCCCACCACCAGATCATGTGCTGATCCTAGGTGTAGATTAGGTATCTGAGGGTTGTAGGGAGAGGAAGCACTCCACCCCCTAGGAGATCAGCACCTGGAGCTCAGCCCTAGATGCTCCCTGCTAGTTCTGGCTTGGCCCTTAACTCCCAGACCAGGGTGCTTTCTATATAGCACTAGGAAAGAACTCAGTGGAGTCCACTTGTTAGACTGGTGGGAGATAAATGGATTAGATCACCATTAAAAGCCCAGAATCTGGAAGGGGGAAGGGAGGAAGCAGTGCAGACATGTACAGATAAATCATAAATCTGCAGTTTTGTTAACATGACTAGCATTAAAGTGAATTTATACACTAGTAAGTGATTTATTGCATCTGACTTATCTTGACTAATTTCAGACAGAGCAACCACACTTCCCTCGTTATTAGCATCAGAAGGCTCAGAGCCTAACTTCCAGACTTCCAGACCTCAATCTGATAGGAGAGAATTAGGCCCTGACTTTGGGGAGTCAGTTCCCCACCCAAGGGGAAGACATTCTTTGTCTTAATGGTGGGAGAAATCAAGAGTCTGCCCTTGGGGAAGCCCCACCCCCTCATTCATATAAAGGAGATAGACACCCTGTCCTCAGGAAGTTTCTAATGGGGAAGACTGACCCTTCCCCAACTCATATCCCATTGCTCATTTTTAGCCCCTCAGTGGCCAGGGAAGTCTTCAAATACTTGAAAGCTTATGTAGCTAAAAGTGCTGAGCTTCTGACCTGTCAGTGCTGCTGCTGGCCTTGGTTTTATCTGTAAATCACACTGACTTTTTTCAGTCCTCTTGTTAAGGGGGATAAGTACTCTATCCCCTTAGCAATACTTAGCAACACTAGATTTCCTTTCTGGGCTCTGCTACCGACTCCCTGTATGACCTTGGACAAGTTACTGTCTTTCTTTGGGCCTTAGTTTCTTCCTTTGAAAAAGGAGATGAACTCTGAGGGTTCTCTGATTCTAACTTCGCTTCATACACACTAAAGTAGAGGTTCTTTACCTGGGGTTCATGGACCCCCGAGGATTTCAAGAGGGCCAAGAACTTGGATAGGAAAAAAAATTATATTTTTATTTTCACTGAACTTTAACTGAAATAT
Source organism: Phalanger gymnotis (assembly GCA_028646595.1). Taxonomy (NCBI): domain Eukaryota; kingdom Metazoa; phylum Chordata; class Mammalia; order Diprotodontia; family Phalangeridae; genus Phalanger; species Phalanger gymnotis. Next base: position 33,903,189 of record CM053628.1, on the reverse strand, counting down.
GGCATTTCCTTCAATTATTTAAAAACTTTATTCTGAGAAGAGGTCATAGGCTTCACCAGACAGCCAAAGGGGTATATGACACAAAAAAGTTAGGAACCTCTGCTCTAAAGGGATAATAAAAGCTAGTGGTTAACACAATGCATTAAGAGTTACAGGGAATTGTGGGAAGATGGCAGAATAAGACTGCAAACTACCTGGCTCTCCCAAATTTTTCCACAAATAACTTATAACAATGCCTCAAAGTAAATTCTAGAGCAGCATAAATAATTAAAAGTGTAAAGAGTTAATGTGTAAAAAGTTAATCAGTCATCCAACCCTAAGATGACTTGGGAGGAAATTAGAAAAAAAAATCTGACCTCCTAGGTGAGCTGATTGAAGTGCAAGATGCCTCTGAGCAGATTCCACAGAATCAACAAACAGCCAGCCCTGGAGGCAGCCTCAGTTTAGGGCACTTAAGCCCCAAGCACAGTGTTGGGGTGGGGGGTGGGGCTGATCAGGGGAAGATTGGTTTGCCATTTCCTTCTCCAGCTCATTTCACAGATGGAGAAATTGAGGCAAATAGGGATTAAGTGACTTGCCCAGCATCACCCAGTTAGTGTCTGAGGCCGGATTTGAATTCAGCAAAATAAGTCTTCATGCGCTGTCCACTGCAGTGTCACCTAGCTGCCCATTAAAGTTCACGAACCTCCTGAAATATGTCTAGAGAAACCTAGGGGTTCATGGACCCCAGGTTAAGAATCTCTGTTCTAAATTAAACAGGGATTCCTAACCTGGGGTTGGTGAATTGGTGGGTTTTTTTTAACATGTTGATATCTGTATTTTAATATAATTGATGTTCTAAATATTTTATTTTATGCCTTTAAAACACGATTCTGAGAAGCGGTCCCTAGGCTTCAGTGGACCACCCACGGGGTCCAGTATACATAAAAGAGTAAGAACTTTTGGGCTAGGAGAATAAACACTTTCCTCCTTTCCTTGGAGAGACCATGGGTGTGGAATATGCCACATGCTGTCAGAAATGGTGACTATGTTACCTGGCTTTTCTCTATATTACAAGGCAAGGTTCCGTCTTGGGGGCCCCTAGGTATATCTGTTAACGACTATAAACAACCTAGAACATAAGGTACCAATAAAACAACCTTTTAAAATTTTTATTTTTTGGAGGCAGTTGGTGTTAAGTGACTTACCCAGGATAACACAACTAGTAATTGTCTAAGGCCAGATTTGAGCTCAAGTCCTCCTGACTCCAGGGCCAGTGTTTGATCTTCTGTGCCACCTAATTGCCCCATCCCCTTTTAAAACGAGGTATAAAACAAAGTGTTGTGTGAGGTCTGAGAGGGAGGGTTGCTACTAAGGGGATCAGGGAAGGCTCACTGAGAGAGGTGACATTTGAGGTATTTAAAAGATGGATAGAAATTCAGCAAGTGAAAATGGGAGAGTGAGCATTCCAGGCATAGGAAGCCAGAGAGCGTTATCTCTGATTCTCAATGATTCTTGCCATGGTCCTCCCCTCCTCTTGACTTTTAGTTCAGGATTCCAGATTGATCTCACAGAAGCAGGGTGGGTTGTGTTGTCTCAGTCACAGAACTCAGGTCATCCATGGACCGTCCACCAGCTCCTTTCTGGTCTTTCTGAGTAGACTGCTCAGTGTAGGGTTTAGCATGGGGGTGGAGGAGGAGAGAGGGGTGGAGGAGGAGAGGTGGCTGGATACCTGAGAAGATGGTGATGAGCTTGCCGAGCCACAAGGAGTGATTTGGGGGCAAGCAGTAAGAAGCAGGAAGCACAGAATACAAACAATTCAGGCCTGGAGCAGCTGCAGAAAAAGCGCCCTCAAATCAACTTTGTAATTCATGATGTGAAAATAATACAAGAAGTGACTAAGGCGAATTCAGTTGTGCAGGAGGGGAAATGAGTTCCTCCAGTGGTTCCCAGATGGGGGTTATTAACAATGCAGGGGATCTGGTGGCTGCCTATTTTAACTAATTATTCTTGCAAACCAGGAGCTAGGCTCACTTGCTTCTCTAAAGGAGTGCATGTGTTAAAATTTCAGTCCCTCTAAGTTTCAGTGCCCTGGGGAATACCCTCCCCCATCCTTCTGTTCTGGTTATAGCTCCACAGGCTTGGCCCCATCCTGGGCTGCTTTGGAGTGGGGCTTAGTGTATACAGAGATGGCTATGCTGTGGAAGATGGTCACCCGAAGGTATCCAGAGTCTAGTGGATTTCTGGGACAGAGGGCCAGGCTATGGATGAAGGAGGTGGAGAGGAGCCCAATGGGCAGGGGCAGGGTCATACCTACTGCTTGTGTCACACATGGGGAGTGGTTCGTTATGCCAAGTGTTGTGGTAGAGGTAGTGGCAAAAGGGGCAGTGTTTGGGGAGCCAGAAGCCATCTTAGTGGCTCATGAGAGGTGGGTAGTGCCAATGGCCTTGGCCCAACTATAGGCCAGAGAAGTCAAGAGGAAACACTCGATGATGCCCAGTCAGAGGGAGATGGTCTTGTGAGCAAAACATTGGGTCAGAGAGAGGGTGAAAGTCATGCCAAGGCAATTGGCCAGTATGTTGGAGGGTACATGGCTGGTGAAGTAGCAGAGGTCCGGGAAGGAGAGGTGGTTCAGGGAGAAGTACATGGAACTATGAAACTAGGGGTTCAGTGTATGAAGACAATGGGGACACTGATATCTAGAGTGGTGAGGTAGACTTATAAGATGAGGTGAAGAGTAGAATCCTTGCGCGTACTTGAAAAGCCAAGGAGCAGTAATTTTAGTCATGAATGTTGCTTTCTTGATACCCATTGATTTCTGGGCAATATGGGTAAGGTTAACTGATACATTGGAAAGAGGAAAGAGAATGGTCCTCTGCAGTCCTTGGTAGTCCTAAACCCCACCTCACAAATATGTGTCCCTGGTCACTGGGGTACAGAGTAAGAGAATGTTCATGATTCAATGTGGTCCATATCCGCTGCTGGGACACACCGCTTGAGGGCATGTCTTGCTGGTTAATGTGGAGAATCATCTTGGCAAAGGAAGGTAGAGCATTTTTAACCAGTGTCTAGGACAGTTAAAGATGGGTTTTTTTGAGTGTCATTTTTTGTTGTTAGAGAAGTTCGGCTAAATGGGAAACTTAAGTAGTGTGGGCTGTGTGGAACTGTGAGGTTGACTTATAAAAGAGGTAGACTAGCTCTTAGGCTATCATATGAGAGAGTCATAGTTACTACCTTATGAGGAAGAGGCCATTCAACGGAGAACCAGCCAATGGCAGTGGCACATCAGCAGAGAACCAGCAAATGGAAGCACAATGAAAAAAGAAGCCCAGCAGATGTTAGTAGATCTATAGGGAAGTAGCAAGTATCAGCTTCAGAGGCAGAGAAGAGTTTTAGTGATGACATATCTCATGGATCTTTTTGCCAGGTCTGTTCCTTCTCCCACCACAAGAATGGGACTTTGTGTAAGAGTACACCTCCTGAATGTATCAAAAGGGACATTTCCTTGTTATTTATAGAGATAATCTGCTTAATTAAATGCCTTTGCTTGGAGTTAGAGTCCTCTATTAAAAATACAACATGGGTTGGGGGGGGGTAGTGCGAACTGTGGGTTTGAATAGATGCTGTTCCAAAGTATACCTTGGATGTGAGATTTAGCTTTCGGGAGCCTGTAGTTGAGGGGGTCTTAGGCTACATCTATGTTTAGGAGAAGAGAAACTCAATTCCCATTTTCTCCTAGCAGGGGAGCCTCAAATACAGAGTATATATATAAGTCTGCAGGACTTACAGTCCCTGAGGAAGGTGAATATCCATCAGAGAGGAAAAGAGGATTGTCTCAACTATCTATGAGCCCTGGTGTGATTTTTTTCTGTTTTGCATTTCTGTTGGGTGAAATAAAGCCTCTTTTATATAGGATGTATTGTTAGCTCTTTTTTATTTTCTGCAGAAGCCAAGATACAAACTACTATATATTCTGATATTCCCAAGGTAGTCCCTGAGAAGGGACAAAATAAGCCAAATTCTGATGGCCCCTGGAGAAGTTCTTGTCAAGTGCATGAGCCCAAAAAGGTGATTTGTAAGAAATTCCAAAGATTGAATTCAGTCTATGTAAACTTAAAGCTTCAGTAAAGGGCCACAGATTATATACCCAGCACCTCCAGGGGAGTCAAAACCATTGATTTGTTCAAGGAAATCCAGGGGAAATAAGCAAGCGTTTGATGTTGGGAAGAACAAATAACTACTTGCTGGCCTGAATTCTTCGCTTTTCAGCAGGTTGTACTAGGATGATATAGATGCAATGATTTGTGACAGACTCTTTTTTAAATGTTGGGTCAGCAGGTCACCTAAACAACCAGCCAATTCAGTGGCTAAAACTATTAGTACAGCCAGTTGTGTTGGTGTTTAATAGATATAGCTTAAACTTGTCATTCAGGCAACTAGGTAGTGCAATAGATAAAGTGCCTAGATAGAGTGCTGAGGAGGCCAGGAAGACTCATCTTCCTGAGTTCAAATTTGGCCTCAGACATTTACTAGCTGTGTGACCCTGGGTAAGTCACTTAACCCTGTTTGCCTCAGTTTCCTTGTCAGTAAAACAAGCTGGAGAAGGAAATGGCCCATCACTCCAGTATCTCTGCCAAGAAGACCTCAAACAGGGTCACAAAGAGTCAGGCACAACTGAAAAATGACTGAATAACAATAAAGCTTGTCATATTCCTCTTGCCCTGGAGTATGGGAACTGATAACATCTCAATCTAGGTGTGGCCCACTTTGAGGCAACTTTGTATATAGTTACAAAAATGTAGGTGACACTTGTAAGCTTATCAAGACAAACGTTTCCTGTAATATGTACAGAATGTGAGTAGACACCTATCATCCTGCAACAACACAAAGAAAATGATAGATGATATGGTCAACATGGGCACCTTTCCCACTTAGAGGCAGCTATCTGGTACTTTGAGCTCTCTGGGGCAAAATCCCAGCCTTGCAAAGGCAAAAGGGTTGTAGGTCCCTTGACAAACTTTGAATCATTCAGACTTCACAGCTCAGATTCCAAGGTGCTCAACTTTAAAAGCCACAGGGAAAATTACAGCTTTGGGGAATCTTCCAGATATCACCCTAGACTCAGAGGGTCCTAGTGTTTATCATTAGAAGTGGCCATAGAAATTCTAAGTTCTAACCCCCTGTTTTTACACAGGAGGAAACTGAAGCAGGAAGCAGGTACCTTACCCAAGCTCACACAATTAGTAAGTGGCAGAGACTAGATTCTACCTTAGGATTGCAAATACACCATTCTACCAGCATTCTCACTGAGTTAGAATGAGGCCAGGCACATATATTGCAGTCTGACCTCAGAAATTATCTGTTGCAAATGAAGGGCATCTGGGAGCCCCTAGTCTTATCATTGTGCAAATTAATAAATATCGAGCCCTAAGAATTACAGAAGCTAGAATCCCAAGAAGGACCATTCCCCATACCTGTCCAGGTGAGCCCATTTCTCATATTCCCTAAACTGTTCAGAATTAATGCATATTCCTTGATGAAGTACTAATTAAATCCCTTGACCAGACTGTTTAAACAAAGGTAGCTGTATGAAGAGGTAGGAGAAGGAAGAAGGACTCATGCTGAATAAGGAGAGGAAAACTGTAGAGGTGTTTGGGAGTGGTGCTTTGGACTTGGGGAAAAAAGCTAGAGATTGAATCTAGGAAGGAGAAATTTGAGAGAACTTGAAAAGTTTGGGAGAGAGACCTGAAAGGCTCAATGTGAAGGAGGAAGAGGATTGAGGAGGAAGGACTCGAGGAGACAGGCGAGAAGATGGGCTAGCAAAGTTAATAGGGAAAAGGTAAGCTAAACGAACTGTCAAATAAAACAAATTGGTCAAGTCAATGGGAAGGATAACAAATTGGCAAAATAAACAAACAGTAAGAGAAGAAAAGGAAGTTGAGTGTGACCTGCAAGTTGTTAAGAGGTGATAAGAGATTGTAAAAGCCTTAATGAGGTGCTTAGGAGAGGTGTTAACACAAGCAGCTCCAAAAACAAAGCTGAGAATCTCGATTAGTATGGAGAGCTAGGGAATTTTTGCAGTGCTTTGCATTGTGTAGTTCCCAGTTTGTATCTCCTCCACAGCCAAGTGAGTTCTCTCTGGGTTCCAAGCGCAGGCTGGCATGCCTCCTAGAACAGAAGGTGAAGGAGTTCAAGGAACACCTCTCCACGTTCCATGTTATTGGGGCCAATGAAGTGTCCCCAAACACACATATTCATATACAATAGAAAAATGGGACCCATAGGAGGAAGGGGACACATGTAGACCTGCAGCTAAAAAAACATATCTCAAGCTTGTCTTAAATAAGAGGAAGCTGGATATTCTGAGGAAGAAATGGCTGCTCATGTTCCCAGGAATGATCGAAGAAAAGCCACAGAAGCTGCCAGGGGAGGGATGACCCAGGAAGGGCCAGAGATAGAAGAGGAGTAGCATATGGTGCCTGCCTTCTAAAAGTACTGAAGCAGCATTTTTTGGTCCACTGCAATAGAGATGTCTGCTGTCTTCTCAGGGCATGTATCCAGGGCATAGTGGAGCACCTCCTAAAACCTGTCAAACCTGATGACTACTACCCACTTCTAGTGATTCATGCAGGCACAAATGATACAGCCAGCAGGGACCTAGAAAGAATTGCCAAAGATTACAGAAGTCTTGGCCATTGAAAGCAAGAAATACAGAAGAGAAAATTGATTTGGGAAGTGAATAGTTGGCGAAGGAGTTGGCGTCTGAAAATGGGATTTGGACTGCTGGGCTGCTGCTTGAAATATGGGGATGACAGGCTCCTGTCCAAGGATGGAGTAGACGTAACAAAAGTTGCTAAGAATGCATTTGCTTGGTGTCTCTTCCATGGATTCTAGATCATTTTCTCCTCTTATCTTTTTTAATTGAAAACCTCTTTGAAGAGACATCAGGCAAATGTATTCTTAGAAGCTTTTCCCCATTCGAGTTCACTGAAATTTACCACAGGTTAAGAACGCTTGCCATTGACAATGGCTACAATGAAGGTGCCCCAAAGTTCACAGGAGACAAAATCCAAGAAAGGAGCAGTAGTAGGAAAACCCCATGGACTCAAATGTCTAAACACAAATGCTCCAAACTTAGGTAATAAACAAAATGAGTTAGAGGTTCTAATATAAGGAGACCAGTTTGACCTCCTAGGTACCCCCGAGAATTAGTAGAATGAGACCCATGTCTGGAATTCCACTCTGGATTGAGATACCTTATTCAAAAGATACTTGACTGATAAAAGAGGGATAGGGTGGTATTGTACCTTAAGAAGGAAATCCAGAAACCAGAGGCAGGAAGCATGGCAGAGAACATTTATTTGAAGGTCAATGGAGGGAGAAAACAGAAGTGATTTTTGTCATTGAAATGTGCTACGAACCTCCTCAGAAACAAAGAAAGAGAAAAATCACTGAGGAATTTAGGAAACGGATCACAAGCCTGGCACAGAGACATATATATTAGTAATGGGGGACTTCAATTATCCAGACATCTGCTAGGGTTCTCTCTCTGACAAAAGCGAAACAACTAGTAACTTCTTGATGTACCTTCCTGATAATATCATTCTTCAAAAGGTGAAAGAATCTACAGGGGGAAATTCTATTCTGGATCGAATTCTCACCAATGGAGAGGAACTGGTTGCTGGGGTGTCTATGATAGAAGCCCTGGAGGAAAGTGCCTGCTCCCTCCTGACATTGATAATAAAAGAGAAGAAAGGAAGACATTGTAAGATATACACCCTAGATTTTGGTTAAGTAAATTTCAAAGAGTTTCAAAGTAGGACTTCTTTTTTATATATTTTATTATTTATTTAATATTTTTAGTTTTCAGCATTGATTTCCACAAGATTTTGAATCACAAATTTTCTCCCCATTTCTACCACTCCAAGATGGCATATATTCTGATTGCCCCATTCCCCAGTCAGGCCTCCCTTCTGTCACCCCACTCCCCGCCCCCATCCCCTTTTCCTTTACTTTCTTGTAGGGCAAGATAGATTTCTATGCCTCATTGCCTGTATATCTTATTTCCCAGTTGCACGCAAAAAACCTTTTTTTTTTGAACATCTGCTTTTAAAACTTTGAGTTCCAAATTCTCTCTGCTCTTCCCTCCCCACCCACCCTCCCTAAGAAGGCAAGCAATTCAACATAGGTCACACCCATATCATTATGCAAAACCCTTCCATAATACTCATGTTGTGAAAGACTAACTACATTTTGCTCCCACCTATCCTGTTCCCCTTTATT
>CM053628.1:33865579-33894427 GCA_028646595.1 Phalanger gymnotis | reverse complement strand
GTGAGTATGTATATATGTATGTATATTCCCTTCAGTTACCCTAATACTGAGGTCTCATGAATTACACACATCATCTTTCCATGTAGGAATGTAAAAAAAATAGTTCAACTTTAATAAGTCTCTTATGATTTCTCTTTCTTGTTTACCTTTTCATGCTTCTCTTGATTCTTGTGTTTGAAAGTCAAATTTTCTATTCAGCTCTGGTCTTTTCACTGAGAAAGCTTGAAAGTCCTCTATTTTATTGAAAGTCCATATTTTCTCTTGGAGCATGGATACTCAGTTTTTCTGGGTAGGTGATTCTTGGTTTTAATCCTAGCTCCATTGACCTCCGTAGTATCATATTCCAAGCCCTTCAATCTCTTAATGTAGAAGCTGCTAGATCTTGTGTTATCCTGATTGTGTTTCCACAATACTCAAATTGTTTCTTTCTGGCTGCTTGTAGTATTTTCTCCTTGATCTGGGAGCTCTGAAATTTGCTGACAATATTCCTAGGAGTTTTCTTTTTGGAATTTTTTTCAGGAGGCTATTGGTGGATTCTTTCTATTTCTATTTTACCCTTTGGCTCTAGAATACCAGTGCAGTTTTCCTTGATAATTTCTTGAGAGATGATATCTAGGCTCTTTTTTTGATCGTGGCTTTCAGGTAGTCCAACAATTTTTAAATGATCTCTTCTGGATCTATTCTCCAGGTCAATGGTTTTTCCAATGAGATACTTCACATTGTCTTCCTTTTTTTATTCCTTTAGTTCTGTTTTATACTATTTTGATTTCTCATAAAGTCACTAGCTTCCACTTGCTCCAATCTAATTTTTAAGGTAATGTTTTTTTTCAGTGGTCTTTTGGATCTCCTTTTCCATTTGGTTAATTCTGCCTTTCAAGGCATTCTTCTCCTCATTGGCTTTTTGGAGCTCTGTTGCCATTTGAGTTAGTCTTTTTTAAGGTGTTAGTTTCTTCAGTATTTTTTTGGGTCTCCTTTAGCAAGTCATTGACTTGTTTTTCACAGTTTTGTTGCATCACTCTCATTTCTCTTCCCAATTTTTCCTCTACTTCTCTTACTTGCTTTTCCAAATCCTTTTTGAGCTCTTCCATGGCCTGAGACCAATTCATTTTTTTTTCTTGGAGGCTTTTGATGTAGGCTCTTTGACTTTGTTGACTTCTTCTGGTATGTTTTGGTCTTCTTTGTCACCAAAGAAAGATTCCAAAGTCTGAGTCTGAATCTGAGTCCATTTTTGTTGCCGGTTCATGTTCCCAGCCAACTACTTGACCCTTGAGCTTTTTGTCGGGGTACAACTGCTCATAGGGTATAGAGTGCTTTGTACCAAGCTTGATGAGCTGCACTGCTGTTTTCAGAGCTACTTCTATACAGCAAACTCTGCCACACTAGGGTTCCTTCTCCCCCAAGAACCGCCAACCAGGATTGTGGCCCATATCCAGGCAGGGCAAAGCAGGTTTTGCACTCCCACTCTAATCCACTTCTTAATTCCTCCCACCAGCTAGGCCTAGGTAAGCAGCCTCAGAGCTGTACCACCTCCAGGGTAATGTCCAACCATGAACTCATTTTACTCTGTCCCAGCAGCTTTTCCCACTAACCTTCTCTGTTGTCTTTGGCATTTGTGGGTTGAGAATTCTGGTAACTGCTACAGCTCAATGATTCAGGGCCCTATGGCCTGTTCTGCCCAGCTCCCGGTCTGTTTGGTCCTGGTGCAGCACATGCCAGGCTGTGCTCCACTCTGCTCTCAGCTCCATGCGATAGACCCTTCCCAGTGACTGTCAAGGCCGTCCTGGGCTGGAACCCTGCTTCCCTTTGCTATTTTGTGAGTTCTGCAGCTCTAAAATTTGTTCAAAGCCATTTTTATAGGTGTTTGGAAGGACCTATGGGAGAGCTTAAGCAAGTCCCTGCTTTCTAGCTGCCATCTTGGCTCCCCCCCACCCCCAAAGTAGGACTTCTTAACCTGGGGTCTATGAACTTGTGTTTTTAAAGCTGTTTTGAGAACTGCATTTCACTATAATTGGTTCTCTTGGTAATCCTATGAATTTTACTTTACGCATTTAAAAACATGATTCTGACATGGGGTCCATAGGCTCCACCAGGCTGCCATGGGGTTCCAGGACACAAAAAGTTCACGAACCCCTGGTGTAGAGGAAGAATAGGTAGGATCCTATGGATGAAAATTATTGTTGGGGTAATCAGCTTAAGAAGGATGGGAGATGCTCAAGAATGAGATTCTGAAGACATAAAAGGAACCAGTTGCAATGAGGAAGAAAATTGTGGTTGTCTGGAGAGACTGATATAGATGCATAGAGATTTCACCAACCAACTTAGATTTCCAAAAGATATGTACAGAAGATGAAAGCAAGCCTAGGTAACACAGGATGACTATATGGGCATTGTTACAGCCCTGGAAGAGTAGTGTCAAGGAGGCTAAGGCTGAAAATGAGCTGAAGCTGGTGAGAAAATTGAGGACATGAAATGGGTTTTTTAAAAGCTATATTTGGGGAAAGAGGCAGATCAAATAAGGAATAGGAATGTTATTTGGCATTGGTGGATTGATGATAACTGAAAACACAGAAGGCAAAGTGGATCAATCTTTACTTGGCTCCTGTTATCTCTAGCAAGGAGAATGACTTTTGGATGGGAAAGGACAGAACCAAGATGGCTTAACAGGTTGTTATAAGAAGGATAAAGAAATAAAAAAAGAGTTGGGGAGCACCTAGCTACCCTTGTTGGGTTCAAGTCACTTAGCCCAGATGAACTATATTATTGGGTGTCAAAAGAACTCATAGGTATGACTTCTAGGCCACAGGAATCTATTGATTGATAGCCACAGTAATCCACTGCCAGGGATATCTAAAAGACTGTGGAAAATAGGAAGGATGCCACCAGACTGCGAAAAAGCAAATGTCCTACATTTCTAGGAAGAGAAGAAAAGAGAATCTTTAGCCTAAAGGCTAGTGAACCTATTTGATCCTTGAGGAAATTCTAGAATGAGTTATTAAAAGAGATTGTTAGTAAATATTTAGAAGCAACAGTGCTTTTCACAAAGATCCAGCTTCCCCCTCGATTGATCAGTAAACATTTATTAAGCCACCTACTATGTGCCAGGCACTGTGTTAAGTACTGGGACTACAAAAAGAGGCAAAAGACAGTTTCTTCCCTCAAGGAGCCACAATCTAATTGGGGGAGACAACATGCAAACAATATGTACAAAGCAAGATATATACAGGGTAAATAGGAAATAATCAAAAAAGGAAAAGCACTAGATATTAAGAGGGGTTGGTAGAGGCTTCCTATAAAAAGTGGGATTTTAGTTGGTACTTAAAGCCAGGGAATTCAGTAGGGAGAGATGAAGGAGAGTGTTCCAAGTATGGGGGACAGCCAGAGAAAATTCTTGGAGCTGGGAGATGGAATGTCTTGTCTGTAGAATACCCAGGGGTCCGGTGTCACTGGATTGAAGTGTATGTGTCAGAGAATAAGGTGTAAGAATCTAGAAAAGTGGGAGGGGCCTACATTTTGAAGGGCTTTGAATGTCAAATAGAGGATTTTTGAATTTGATCCTGGAGGCAATAGGGAGCCACTGGAGATTATTGAGTGTGTCTATGTGCCCGTGTGCATGAGTGTGTGTGTGTGTGTGTGTGTGTGTGTGTGTGTGTGTGTGTGTGACATGGGTGGATCTGCATTTTGGGAAAATCACTTTGGTGGCTAAATAGAGGATGGACTGGAGTAGGAAGAGACTTGAGGGAGGCAGACCTGCCAGCAGGTTATTTCCAGGCAGGAGGTAATGAAATATTGAAATGCTCAATTTTGGAGAAGGAGAAGTTGGGTAGGAGGAGGACCAGGAGAGAAGGGTGTCCTGAAAAACTAAAGAGAAGAGAGTATCAAGGAGCAGAGGGTGATCAACGGTGTCAAAGACTGCAGAGAAATCGAGAAGAATGGAATTGAGGAAAGGTCATTGGATTTGGTTATTTAAATATCATTGGTAACTTTGGATAGAGCAGTTTTGGTGGAATGATAAGGTCAGAAGAGAGTGAGAGAAGAGAAAGTGCAGGCACCTTATTATAGATGGACTTTCCAAGAAGTTTAGCTACAAAGGAAAGCAGAGATATAGGATGCTAGTTATCCAGGATGATAGCGAAGGGTTTTTTTCTGGATGGAAGAGACATCCTTTGTAGGCAGGAGGGAACAAGCTATTAGAAAGGGACAGACTTAAAGTAAATGAAAGAGTGGAGATGACAGAGGGGGCAGTCTGTTGGAGAAGTTGGGATGGAATGGGATCACTTGAGCAGGTAGAAGGATTTGCTTTGGTAAGGAGTAAGGCCACTTCATCACATGAGACAAGGGTGAAGGTGGAGATAGTGGCAAAAGGCATCTGAGTGATAGAAGAGGAGAAAGGAGGGATCTCACAGTGAATGGCCTCAATTTTTTCTGTAAAATTTGAGACAAGGTTCTCATTTGAGAGGGGGAGTTATGGGGGAGTTTGAGGAGGGAAGAAAAGATTTAGAAGAGCCACTCTTTCCTTTGGTCGATAGGGCAGTTCTGGGCAATACTGTAGGTCTAGGTAATCTGTTTAGTTATTTAATCTCTTATTCTTTTTTAAAAAAGGTTTATTGGTCATATTTTGTTTTCATATCAGAATCATTTTTGAACATTCTAATACCACTCCACTAGCCAGTAATGTGTCCCTTGTAACAAAGGTTTTTTTTTTAAAAATCCAAAAGTTGATCAAAACTAACACATACATCAAATGAGTCTGATTGCACAGACCATGTTCCACATCCATAGTCCCCCGTCCCTCCAAAGAAAGGAAGGAGATGCATTTTTTTTCATCTCTTCAGGGACAAGCTTAGTTTTCCTAGATTTTAGCAAAGCACTTGAAAAATCTCTCATGAAATTCTGGTGGACAAAATGGATATATTCGGGTTAGGTAATAGGTGAATTTGGAACTGGATGAATGGCTTGACTCAAAGAGTTATCATTTATGGTTTGATGACAAGTTGGTAGAACATCTCTGGTGAAGTGCTGCAGTGATCTGTGCTTGGCCCTATACTGTGTAACAAGTTTTATCAATGCCTTGCATAAAGGCATAGATGGGATTCTCATCAAATTTGGAGATGAAACAAAGGTGTGAGGGACAGCTAATACACTGGATGACCGGATCAGAATCCAAACAGCCTATGAGATCCTATCAGGACCCAACAGGCTAGATAGAACATTGGGATGAATCTGATCAGCTCAAATAAAATAGGGATAAATATAAAGTCTTACACTTGGGTTCAAAAAGTCAACTTCCCAAGTCTAAGATGGGGGAATTGTAGTTAGACTGCAATTCATCTCAAAAATATCTGGGGATGCTAGTGTACTGCAAGCTCAAGATGAGTCAACAGAGTAATGTGATTGTGGGCTACATTAAAAGTAGCTTCCAGGAATAAGGAGGTGATAGTCTCTCTCTCTCTCTCCTCTGCTTGGTCACACACCACATCTGAAGTGTTCCATGTTCAGTTTGGGGCACTGGTCTACTTGAACATAGAAATCCATTTTCCATCTCCATGTCTTTTCACTGGTTGTCCTCCATGCCTGGAATGCTCTTCCCCCTCACCTTTGTAATCTTCAGGAGGCCTTTCCCCTTCTCCCAAGCTGTTAATGCCTTCTCTTCTGAAATTACCCTGTATCTACTCTGCTACTCTGTATATACTCTCTCTCTCTCTCTCTCTCTCTCTCTCTCTCTCTCTCTCTCTCTCTCTATATATATATATATATATATATACATATGTCTTGTTTTTATCTAGTTATTTTCATGTTTCCCCTAGTGGAATCACAATCCCTGGCACAGAGTGAGCACTCTAGCCCTTCCCCTGATTGGTCAGTTCCCCCCTGGAGCCTCCATTTTAAGGAAAATGCCCAGGTCAGTCATGTTCACTTCTTCATCCTCTTTGGCCTCTATTCCTGACTCTCTGGTCTTCTTTTTCTGCCATGCCAACCATAGGTACCTTTTCTGCCCTTTCACTTTAATTTTATATGTTATCTTCCCCCATTAGAATGTAAGCTCCTTGAGGCAGGGACTGTCTTTCCTTCTGCTTTCATTTGTGTTCCTAGCACTGAGCGCAGTTCCTGATGCATGGTAAGCCATTAATGAGTGCTTGTTGACTGACAAAAATGGAATGGACTGCCTTGGAAGGTGGTGGATTCTCCCTCATTGGAGATGTTCAAGAATCTGGATACTCACTTGGTGAGGATGTGGAGGGGGGATGAGGTGAACTCTTTTTCAGGCATAGATTGGACTCAGTTTGGGGCTGAGGTCCCTTCCAATCAAATTCTGTGATTCTGTGTTATAGAAAGAGCTCTAGATTTGGAGTCCTAGGACTTGGGTTCTGATTCTGGCTTTACTACTGATAATTTGTCTGATAAATCATTAATAATCACTCAACCTCCCTGGGCCTCAGTTTCCTCTCTGTAAAGTGATTGTGTTGGACTCCTATAAGATATCTTCCAGTTCCAAATTTGATGGCTTGATGAACTGTAGGCCAAAGATCTAAAACCAAAGGAATAATTTTAAGAGTTGATCTTTCTTTGGCACTTAAAGGCTAGAGGCCCTGGGAGGTAGACAGTGCAAGTATTTGCATCCACATTTTATGCATCAGGAAACTGATGTCCCCAGGATCACACCTGGTCAGAAAGGAAGACCAGATCTCCAGAATACAGTTCTGGTGTTCTTGCTGTGCCAGCTATAATTTATAGTGTCCTAGATTAGAAGCCATGTGTCCTGGCCCCATAATTTTACAGAGAAGGAAACTGAGGCACAGAGTCAAGATGACCTGCCTCAGGTCACACTGTTCTTAAGTAGAAGAGTTGAGTTTCAGATCCAGGGCTTCTAAAGCTCTTCCAGTAATATCATACTGCCCATCTTATGGCCACTTTAAATTCACGATTGAGCTGGGGAATGAGAGAGCTCAGGACAGGCCTAGACTCATTGGCCTCTACTCTCAGCTATTAACTAACCCCATTTAAATCAGAAATCCCTAGGCCCCTAAGGGACCCAGATTGTGGTCAAGTCCACACTCACCACACATTCTCTGCATGTCCCTGATTTAATTATTCTGCTTGCTGAAATAATTCCTTGGCCCACCTTAGGAAAAAAACAAAAAGTGGGGAAAAAACCAGTTTGGTTTGGAGAGAAGCCTACTGCTTATTGATTTTCTACTCTCAGGCAACCATCCAGCTAAAGCTGCCAAAATCATCTTCCTAAGGCACAAGTCTTGACTGTGTCACTTCCTTACTTAAAAAAATCTTCAGTTACCCCTGGTGCCTGAAGGATGAAATACATCCAATCCTTGATCCATCATTCAATGCTCTCCACAATATAGATCTAGTCTCCATAATATGGAGGTTGCTAGGTGGTGCTATGCATAGAGTACTGGGCCTGGAGTCAAGAAGACCTGTTATCAGATCTGGTCTTGGATACTTCCTAGCTGTGCGACTTTATAATTTCTGTTTGCCTCAGTTTCCCCATGAAGATAACAATAGCACCTATCTCCCATGTTTTTGCTTGGATCAAATGAGATGAAACATAGTAGGTGCTCAATAAATGCTTATTTCCTTCCAGTCTACCTTTCCAACCTTATTCATTTAACTCCTCTTCACTCACTGCCGTTTCACCTAGCCAGGATCCCTAACTCCCTACATCTATCTAATCAGTTACCGAGTCTTGTCCATTTTGCCTGTACATCTCTCAAATATGTCCTCTTCTTTCCACTCACTGCCTCAACTGTATTCAAGACCTCCTCACTTCTTGCCTAGTCTATTGTAATAGCCTTTTAGCTAATCTCTCTGCCTCTAGGCTCTCTCCTCTCTAATCTATTTTTCACACACTGTGAAAATGGAAAATGACATAGATATGATTTAAGAATAGGGCAGCTAGATGGCACAATGGATAGAGTGCCAGGCCCGGAGTCAGGGAGGCCTGAATTCAATTCTGGACTTGAGCACTTACTAACCACGTAATCCTGGGCAAATCATTTAACCCTTTTTGCCTCAGTTTCCTCATTCGCAAAATGATCTGGAGAAGGAAATGACAAACCACTCCAGTTTTTCCGCCAAGAAAACCTCAAAAGGGGTCACAAAGAGTAGGACACAATTGAAAATGACCAAACGAAACATGATTTAAGAATCGCTGAGCTCCTATTAGAACATGATGAAACGAACAACATTTCAAGAAATCATAGAATATTTCCCAGAAGTATTGGAACTAGAAGACAAAGTGAAGATAGAAACTATAGGTTGCAAGTGGAAAGAAACCTCTGGTATACTGTGCCAAAGAACATGATCACTGAGCTCCAGAACTCTTAGATCAAAGAAAAAATATTTCGAGTGATTAGGATGAGATAGGTAATATGGAAGAATCTTAGTCAGAATCAGAGAATTCTACACCGAATTCGGGAAAAGAAAGAAAATAATGAAAACCAATGAAAATGGTTTATACCCAGGAGCAATCTATCTTTCAAAGTTGAACCTAACCTACAGGAGAACAAAAAGACTTTTGAACAGAACTGATGGCTTCTAAGTATTCTTGTGGATAAAACCAGAGGGAGATAAAGTCTCTGGAAGATAAATGCAGAAGACAGAAGACATTTAATAAAAGTAAGCAAGGTTCAACATCTCTGAAAGGCTAAGGGATTATCAAGTTCTATGTTCTGAAAATGGGAGAAGAAACACTATTCCCTTCAGAGTCCCACCTTCTCTAATAGTCAGGGAAAGCTTTGATGTTTAAAAATATACTCTAGGGAAGGAGAAGAGGGAGGGGTGAATCTTATTTCTTGTAATTGGGGCATCACAGGGAAATTATTCAAACATGTTCATTTGGGTGGGGTAAATGGAGATCTCATGAACGTTACTCTTATATGAACCAGAAAAGGAAGGTTTCGTTTTGTTTTTAAAGAGTATAGTGGCAGAAATACAATAAGGTAATAAGCAAGAGGTTAGGATGAACCAGGGAGGGGAAGGAAGAAAATATGAGAGCAGGTAGAATTGGGGAGGATACAACCTTAAGAAAAATAAACTAGAGCTATGGAAAACTGGTTATGAGAGGAAAAAAAGAAGAGAGAAAGGCAAGACTTAGTGAATTAGGTCTGGGCTGGGAGGAGAGGGGAAGGGGAAAAGTCTAAGATTATTTTTTCCCAAGCACTACAGATATCTAGTGCAGATTTGATGGTTTCTTTCCATTTTCTTTTTATTCTAAAGAAGGTCAGGAGTGAGGGAAGAGAAAAAATATTGCAACAGGATTTAATGGGGGAAAATAAACTTAATAATCCTGAATGTGAATAGGATAAACTTACGCACAAAATGGGGGAGGCTGGCAGAAAGGAGACCCCAACAATTTGCTGATTACAAGAAACACAAAATACACGTATTTATATGAAATTAAAATTAGAGGTTGAAGTAGAATGTATTATGCTTCATCTGAATAAGAAAAAGCCAGAGTAGTGATCTCTATCTCCAATGATGATGCTAAAGATATAATAGCTAGAATTTATACAGTGCTTTACAAATATGATTTCATTTTATCCTCACAGCAGCATTGGGAGGTAGGTGCTATTATTAGCCACGTTTTATAGATGAGGAAACTGAGACAGACAGAGTTTTGAGTGACACCAACATCACACACCTACTAAGTCTCTGAGGCAAAACTAGGCCTCAAGTCTTCCTGATTCCAGCACTGAGGCCCGGCACTATCCATTGCACTACTTACCTGCCCCTACATAAGGCAACGGTAAAAATGGATTCAGTTAAGAGAGACAAGAGAAATAACTACATCGTGTTTAAAGGCACCATATATCATGAAATAATACTTTGAGACCTGGATGGATCTCTCTCCTCCTTTGCCTGTTGGACTCCAATTAAAAGACCAATTCAAATGCTCTCTCCTCCAGGGAGCCTTCATTGATTCCCCCACACTGCACTTTGTTCTTTAACGCCTTTATCATGTAATATTGTGTGTTACAATTATTGGTGTTTATGCTTTTTTCTTCTTCTGGATTGTGAGCTCCAAGAAGGCAGAGACCTGAGTCTTATCTTAGCTTTGTATCTCACCATGTGTCTAGCACAGGCAGTAAAAAGATTAATACATGTTTGTCATATTGTGTTATAAAGATTACGGGAAAAATATATGTCAATCAAAAAAAGATCCAGAGACACAAAAGAAGGAAAATGACAAGCTGAAGAAAAATGGCAATTACTCATGGAAATACATGCATTATTGGAAGCATTATTAAGGCTTCCAAAGTCTTGAGTGAGAACCTGAAGCCTTAAGAGGTATGGGTGTTTTTGTCATTGATGCCTTTAGACGCCAGCAGCTTCTGAAGAGCAAGGCAGAATTGGGGAGTGATCACATAGGTATGACGCTGGTGTCTGAGAGCGGGATGAGGATTACTTCCTTCCTACCCTTCCTTCTCACTCTTAAAATATAGAAATGATGGGCTTTTGGGCAGGGACGGATGGGGCACCTAGCAAGTGCTGGTCAAAACAAATGAACCTGGAGTCTTGCAAATCTAATCAAAAGGGCTTTAAAATGGAATAGAACGGGGAGGGAGCAAACCGTCTAGGTCTAGCACTCCAGCTAGATGCCATAGAGAGCATCTTGCAATTAGGAAGAAGGCTATCTACCAGCAGAGATTCGTAACAATACTAACAATTATCAATGGCATTTCTATAGTGCTTTAAAGTTTACAGAGGGCTTTCCATAGATTACCTCATTTGGGCCTTACAACAACTAAAGTTCATAAGTGCTTTCCATACATTATCTCATTTTTGCCTCGAAGCAGCCCGGGGAAGTAGGTATTACAGTTTTATTATCCCCTTCCAGATGAGGAAACCGAAGCTGAGAGAGGTTAAGTGATTTGCCCATGTCAGAGGCAGTAATTTACTGGAGACCAAACCCAAGAAGGAGCCAGCGATAAAATTCATGGCGTCAGATGTCTATACACAAATGTACAGAGTATGGGCAATGAGCAAAGGGAACTAGAGAGGCCTAGTGTGAGGAGGCACATTTGCCTTTGGAGGTATCAGGGAGCCTTGGTGGGGAGGGACTCAAGACTGGAAGAGTACACGCTTTATTCCAAAACGGGTAAAAAGTGGCGGTGGAGAAGGATCAGGTAGAACTGTACACTGTATAGAAGGTATACTCCTGTGAGAAAGCCTGGGAACTAGAGAGCATTTGGGTGGAGAGCAATAGAAGCCCAATTGTCTTCAGGAAGAGGAATTGGTTACATAAGGGATGGAGAGTGGACAGCCAGAGTGCTCCAATGGTATCCTCTCAACAAGAAATCAAGAGAGACTTCTAGCATATTATGTGGACCCATTGCAATGAGCTTAGGAGAGGGCATAGATGGGTATCAAGCTTGTAGCAATCACAAAGGATGGTTGACCATGCCTGGGAGACTCTGGGCATTGTTGGAAGGAAATGTCCCAAAGGATGAGAACCTAGTTCTTTTGGAATATTGACCTCAGACCACTCTGACAGAAAGAGGGCATGGGAAACAGCTCACAACCCTGACCTAGAGGCATGATATAATAGCATTGGGGTACTTTAATTATTCAGATTCATGTTGGAAGTCTCTGTGTCAAAGAATGGAGAAAATAATAGTTCTGTGGCTTGCACTGATGACAATTTTATCCCTGAAAAGGTCATGGGGACAACAAGGGGGACTGCTCCTCAGGAACCGAGCCTCAGCTACAGAGAAGAACTGGTTGCTGAAGTGGAAATGATGAGAACCTTGGTGGGGAGAGGGGAAAGTAGAGTGACTGCTGTAATTTAGATTTTATGCTAATGAGAGGGCAGCTGGGCAGTTTGCCACACACTCTGCATTCTAGGAGAGCAGATCTCCAAGGGTTCAGAGGAAGGATAGGAAGAGTCCCATGGCCTAAGGCTTAACCAAGGGATGTCAGCCCAGGTGGGATCACATGTTGTGTTTGTCCTTCGTTCTCAAAGAGGACCGTGACATCAGGCAAATGACATGACTTGCAGTTGACTTTGATTTGAGTGAGAGAGGGCTGGGGATGACATGAATGAAATTCTGAAGACACAAACAGAAACAATTCTGATGAGGAAAAAAAGGGGAAATTGCCAAAAGGGAATGATGGGAATATGCCTGCTTGGATTTTAAAGACATTTATGGAAGATAAAAACAAGGGCAGGCAAATAAGAATGAATCTAAAAATGCGGTAAGTAAAGAATGCTAAGGACAGCACAAAGGTGGTGGTTGTTGTTATTGTGGAAGTTGTATTAGAGAAAAGAAGAAAATCAGAGATCAGACTATTATTGAGGGTGGAGGTGAGACAATGGAGACAAGGCAGAGTGACTCAACTAATTTGGCTTCTGTTTTCTCTGCCAAGAATACTTATCTGGAGTGGAAAGGACACAATACACAATGGCTGATGAGTACATAAACTTTATTCACAGCCAAAAAGCCATCGTCTCCAGGCCTAGGAAATAGGATCCTAGAACAAGAGCCTTTCGAGGCTATGTGATTCAAGCTCCTCATTGTTAGGATAAGGAAATTGAAGCCCAGAGAGGTTTTGACTTGCCCAAGGACTAAGCCAGGCTTTGGATTCAGGTCCAGTGAATCTAAATCCAGTAGTCTTTCCAGCGACAGTCACCTTTGCCCTGCCCTGGTCAGATCATATCCTAAGTTTTTTGTTTAGTTCTGGGTGCCATATTTTAGGACAGTCACGTGTAGGCTAGAGGAGCCCAGCAAAGATGGTGAAAGGCTTAAGATTCTACCGCATGACATTTGTTTGGGGTTGCTTATCCCGCAGAAGAGAAAACTTATAGGGGAAATGATATGCTGTCTTTAAGCTTGGGAAGGACTGGCAGAGTTCTGAAACAAATGGCTTATTGTACTTTTCTTAGTATTCCATTTCATTAAGTGCCTTTACTTTGAATTTGAACCCAGAACTTAGCACAGTGCCTGAAATGTTGCACGCGCTTAATAAAAGATTGAGTGAATTGTGTCTTTTGAATGACTAGTAACAGCAAGCACTTTCGGTGGCAAGTTCATCTGCTATGGCTTTTGACTAGAAACACACACAAAGTTTCCTGGGAGGACCAATGTGTCCATTGGAGAGTCTACACTAGAAATGTGTACAAACTGGTACAGAATTAAATAAGTAGAAACAGAAACAATTTGTAACACAAACATCATGCAAATAAAAATGCTAAAAGAAAGCCAGTACTCAGTAATTACAATAACTAATTATAATAACTAATCTTGACCCCAGAGAGCAAATAACAAAACATATGTCCAATTGCTTGGCAGGGAGGTGAGGGACCATGGTGGCAGAATGTTGTGTACAACATTGTATCAGTTGTTTCTGTTGAATGATTTTTCTTTGTTACAAAGAAAAATTCAATTAATGAGACAGTGGTAGAATATCTAGTTATCACCCTGTTAGAAAACCAAAATGGATCAATAAAACAAACTTTTAAAAAAGGAATAGGCCACACCAGAATAACCTTGATTTCTACTCCCCGCCCAGGATTAATGGATTTGTAGATTATGGAAATGGTATAAAACATAGTTTTAGGGGTGGCTGGGTGGTGCAATGGATAGAGCACCTGGCCTGGAGTCAGAAAGACTCATCTTCCTGAGTTCAAATCTGGCCTCAGAAACTTATTGGCTGTGTGACCCTGGGCAAGTCACTTCACCCTGTTTGCTTCAGTTTCCCCATTTGTAAAATGAGTATCTTTGCCAACAAAACCTCAAATAGGGTCACAAAGTGTCAGACACCACTGAAATTACTGAATAACAAAAGTAAACATAGTTTAACTTGGTTTTAATAAAGCATTTGACCAATTCTTTCCTGCTATTCTTGTGGACAAGATGGAAAAGCATGGGCTCAAAAGTAATGGATTAGGGACTGCTTGAATGGCTGGACCGGAGAGAAGCTATTAGTGGTTCAATGTAAACTTGGAAGGGTTCTTTACTGGAATGCCCTGAGGCTCTGTGCTTGGCCTTGTAACATTTTTCTTTTAACACTCCACTTCAATTTGTTCTCCCCTTGCCCTGCCTGAATGAGGCAGCTATGGCTGTGGTCATATACATAGCAGGAAACAGGAGGTTAGGGCAGAGAATGAGGTAAGAGTGGGCCTAGTATGTGTCATGATGTTGTAAGACTGGACGAAGGGGAGAATGTTTTTGTGAAGGTGAATGAGGAGAGAAACGAAGATAGTGATTGGCACAGAAGCAGGCTGTCTCTCACCCTCCAGTTGTTTTTCTGTGTTGAGGCATTAATAGCAAGGTCACACACTTTTTGGACATGAGCCAGGCCCAGGGGCAAATGATGAGTACATTGGAACCAAGTTGAGAGAAGAGACCAAGATGGGTCATCTGGACAAGGGAAGGAGTACACAGTCACGGCTACCACGGGGAGGCAGACAATCTTGAGTCATCTCGAAAGAGACACATGCTTGAGGGCCTTGAGCTCCTGAGTTTCTTGAACTTTTTGGGCCTCAGGCTTTTGAGAGATTTTGCCATGAGTGGAAAGTCTTGGGAGCAGAATGTGGTACTTCCTAGGAGCTACCGGGACAAAGAAATTCTGAGGTTTGAAGCAGCTGGCCTGGGGAAGCTTCCCAGGCTGGGCAGAGATTCTAGAGAAGTACTGGTTGCTTTAAAGTACTCTCTTTCACTTATCTTTAGCATTCTGGTGGGAGCCCAGCTGGGAACAATGGCCTCTATGCCTGACCTCAGTTGAAACACAACAGGGATAGGCAGAAAGATGGGGTTTCCTAGAGAGGGGGGGCATTAGGAGCCAAGAATCTGATTTGCTAAATCTACATGAAACTCCCCAAACTAGGAGGATTGAAAGCCAATGGGCTAAGTCACAGCAGCTGCCATAGAGCCTGAGGTAGGCCCCAGGATCTGTGGGTGATACCTTCAAGCAATGGCTTGTTGGCCACGGGTGGTGCACATGGTACCTAAGATGACCATTTTCTTGAGAGCACATATTATGATCCTTGATAGTGAATAGGATAAGGCACTGTTCAGCAGCACTCCATGGTATTGTCATTGACCAGGATTAAGACATAGATGGCATGTCTTTCAGATTTGTACATTATGTAAAACTTAGAGGAATAACTAACATGTTGGAAAAAAGTCCAGATCCAAAAAAAACCTGTCAGCCTAGAGAATTTGGCCAAATTTAAGATAAAATATAAAAGGAATGAATAGAAAATACTACAATGGGTTAAAAAATCCATTTCACAAAGACAAAATGGAGGTGTATCTAGATAACAGTTTGCTTAAAAAATCTTTGTATTGAAGAATGGCTGAAGAAATTGTACTATATGAATGCAATGGACTTTCACTGTGCTATAAGAAATAATGCATATGGTGACTACAGAGAAACGTGAAAAGACTTAAATGAACAGATGCAAAGGGAAGTAAACAGTTTCAAGAAACAACCTACAAAATGATCACAACAAGGAAAATGGAAAGAACAACCACAAAACAACTGAAAATGAATGGTGTATAATTACAAAAAACAAGTTTGGGCTCAAACATGAAATACAAGAACATAAGAACCCTGCTCCTTTACAGAGATGTGGTACACTGCATATAATGTCCAAATTTTTTTTTTGGATTTGCATTGATCAGTTTTGCTGGATTTTTTTCTCTTCCCTTTTTTGGGTTCAATTCTTTGTTATAAGGGATTTTCCTCTGGGAGGTGGAGGATATAGCAGGAATTTAAAAACAAAAGATATCAATAAAATTCATTTTTTAAAAATGGAAAGATCAAAGCAGGGGTTTAGTAAACACAAGCTAACTATGGGTCAATGGAGTATGCCCCCCTCCCAAATGTAATGCAGCCTTAAACTTTATTAAAAGAGGCATAGTGCCCAGAACTAGTGAGGTGATAGTCCTGTTGCATGCATTTTACCCTGGTCAGACCACATCTGAAGTATTGTGTTCAATGTGGGGTACCATATGTTAGGAAGTATTTTGATAGGCTGGTGTGTGTCCACAGGAGCACAACCAGGATATTGCAGGGCCTTGAAATTATGTCATATTAGGACTGGTTGAAGGAATTCAAAATGTTTATTCTGGAGAAGAGGAAACTCAGGGGGGAGATGATAGCTGTCTTCAAATATTTGAAAGGCTGTCATGTGGAACAGAGATTAGACACGTTCTTCTTGGCCCCAGAGGGAAGCACCAAGAACAACTGGTGGGAGTTACAGACAAGCAAATTTCGGTTTGATGTCAGGAAAAACCTTCCAATGAATAGAGCTGTCCAAAAGTGGAATGGACTGTCTCAGGAGGTAGTAGGTTTTCCTGTCACTTGAGATCTTCAATCAAGCTTAATGATTACTTCTGGGAGAAGTTGCAGACAATGTTGTTGTTCAGTTTGGGGTCGAACCTGGAAGATCTCTGAGGACCCTATCAAATCAGACTCTGTAATTATATGTTTGTAGCTATGTCCCACAATCACGCCAGCCCAATGGGGGTGATGGTTTGCCAACTTGTCTCTTATAAGAGTGGGGTAGGGATTGAACCAGTGATTTCAGTGATATAGGGAATGTCTGAAAAAGGAAACTCCTTCTACTAATACATATTGGCACCTTCTCTGTAACTTGTCTCTGAGAATTGCCTAGAGCACAGAGATTAAGTGATTTGTCCAGGGTTACAGTATATGTCAGAGGCAGGACATGAACCCACATCTTCTTAGCTCTGATGCCAGATTTCTGACCCACAATGCCACAGCTGCCTCTCAGAGAGTATGCAAATATCTTTTGCTTTTATGGCAGCAAGGTCACCACTACTGATTACATGTACCCAAATATGGTTAACATATACTCATAGCATTTATCATATTTTATCACAGTAGCCCTACCTCTAGTTTGGACCACAAAGGTAAGGGCAGTATCTACATTCTTGCCTTTGGAAATAAACCAAATCTATAGTCCTTACACAAAAGCACTTGGTTTGCCCCAGACAACTATGGTGCTTTGCATATAACAAGTCTTATTAAATTGAATTGATGGATGATAAATGTTCCATATATTTCCTAGGTATTTGTGTTTCTTTAAATTTTGCTCCAATTCTGTAACCTATTCACGAGGCCTCCCCAGATCTGTATTTCTTCCATGAAAGTCCTACTCTGGTGCCTTGTCAGATTAGAGTTGATCCTAGGTCTGCAAAGCTTGCCACCAGGATGAAGGTTTTAACAAATAGTATCATGCTAGAAAAGCTTCAAGGAGAGTCCTGATGACTGACTATGTCTATTGTCTGAGGACCAGCCTAACAAAGGACAGAAAGGCTTGTCGCTAGGATGTTGGCTAGTAGGTGATCAACTCTTTGGCCATGGCAACTCATAAAACAGATCTGAACACACAATGGCCCTCAGTCCTATGTGCTCCCCTCTCTGCTTCCACAATGATAGTGGTAGAAAAATGGGCAAAGGTGCTAAGAATCAACATTTTTTGGCTGTCTATAAACATTAATTTAACTAGCCATACTGGAAATGTGGGATCATTGCTCAATAACCTTTCCGTGGAGGAATTACACCATATCACAATGGACAGTTTCACTACAAATGAAAAGAGAGAAGATGCTATTGTGGGAATACTGCTGGGTTTGAGGGCAGAAGACCTGGCCTCAAATCTAGGATTTGCCAGTTACTCCCTGTGTGACCTTAGGTAAGTCACCTAATCTCTCTATGCTTGAGTTTCCCTCATCTGTAAAATGAGGAGGTTGGATCAGAGACTTCTAAGGTCCTTTTTTTGCTCTAGGTCTGTACTCTAAAAGACATAAGGGAGGTACAGAGGACGAGAAGGATGGCTCATACATTCTCTTTGGAGAGGCAAATAAATTTTGGCAGAGTTGGTTTTATTGTGCACCTAACAAAGTGCATGACAAATCAATATTTCATGGGACAGACAACACTTTGCCTTGCATTCCAGATAATGAGCATAAACAGATTTCCATGAAGAAAATTGAAGTTTATGCACCATCATCTGTTGTGGAGGATGAAGAAGTAGAGATATTGCATGAGGAACTCCAAAAGATTCTCTGAACCAAAGTCAATGTATGTGTGGCGGCATCATTAGAAAGGTGGGCTTGGACAAGGATGATGAAAAAGTATTCAGTCAGCTCTTTTGGTAGTCAGGCTATTAACTATAGCACAGCACTTAGGACACATGTAGTGAGTTAACAAATAAATATTTACTGATCTATTGACTAGTTAGATAAAAAAGTTAAAATCTACACCCAAAGTAGAAGAAAATATAAAAGTGAAAAGCCAACATTGTGGAGGACTCTTGCCAAGAGATTGGAGCAATGAGAAACCATGAGAGCCAGCTCTGTCCACAACCCCTCGATAATTCAGAAATACCATTACAAACCCTCTCTGAACCACCCCACACAAATTTAAAAAACAAGAAATACAAAGAGAGAAAATGGGAAGTCACTCATAGAAGGGTAGCACTTCAATTTCATCTGTTGCTTTTGGAACCACTGTGTTCTGCTGTCCTGGAGTCCCTGAAATTGCACTGACTCTGACACCTAGTACTGATATCACCCACCTCCAGCACCTCAAATGTGAGCTATCCACCGCCTCCTGTCCTTCAGCTTATTTGGATTGAGGAGCCACAAGTCAAGGCTTTCTTTCACCTCATCTCTCAACCCATGTGCTAGCCTAGACACATCAGGCCTGGAGACACTGAACCCCTACATGCAGGATTCATATAGTTGGCAAAGGATCTCCCCCTTCTGTCTCCATCCTCACCTCACCTACCTTTCTGACCTCAGCACCTGACCTGAGTCCCTGACTCCCTTCCCAACCTAATCAGAGCCTTATAGAGCTGTCTGATCCCCTACCAGAACAGCGGGACCTCCTTCTGGATCAGGGCCAAACCTGAGGAGGGAGGCATCCCCTGTCCTCTTTCCTTGGTTGACCAAAGCTCAGGATATTCCTGGCCCACCTTACCCCACCTTGGCAGAAAGTAGCAGCCACATTCCCACTCTTCTCCTTCCTCTTCAAAAGCAGTCTCCAATTAGGGACCGAATGCTACTGGGACTCCTTGCCATGAGCATCCCCTCTCCTTCCAACAGCACCTCTTATTTACTTTGTCTCCTGGCAACCAGCTGTGCCTCATTGCTTCTTGTCTCTGTCTCTTGAAGCTCCCTTGGCAGGATCCCTTAGCTCCCCTTGTTTTGGCTGTTCCACTCTGTCTCCACAGCTGTCACCAGCTGATTCTCTGCTGAGCCATCTGCTGGAGCTGTCATCTGTTGGTGTGGCTTCATCTTCCTCAAAGGGAGTGTTATCACTCTTTTGTGAGACTGCCCCAGGCCAACATGCCTCGGGGGTAATCAACACATTTTTCAGCTTTTTAAAAAATCAGACCCACAGTCACACAAAGGGGCCCCTTCAAGAGGCTGTCATGATCCTCCCCACTCATCCCCCTCATTCATAGTTTCCCAGTCCACATTTCTAGACAGTGATAAAAGGGAATAAATTTCTTTCACCTCTTTCTAGCCCTAAAATTCAGGCCATATGCCCCCTCCAAAAGCTATAACTCCTGCGGAGGCTTTCTAAAATGGAGTACAAACAAATGCACCACTTTTCACCTGTCCTTTCAACTCTCATCATGCCCCAGGATCCTAGAGACCTGAGCATGCAAATGACCCTAAAGTTTCAATAAACCTCAAGTTCATTTGGTAATTCCAGAGAGAGAGAGGAAGAACTGGCGATCTTTGCCCAGGCTGCCTCCCTTTCTTTTGACTTTTTGCCATGGCAAAAGTCCCTTTTCTGCTAGTATCAAGAATTGTTGACCCAGACACCTACTTTCCTGTCTCTATGAATTTTATCGCTGTTGATCTCTATAACTTCTTGATGGGAATGATCTACATACACATTGAAGGCATTCTTGATGAAAATAGAAGAATGGAAGAGGGAGTCATTTACAACTTATCCTACAACAAACCACATCTTCACAAAAATGCAATGAATTGAGAGTTGTAGAAAATAGAAGATCCTGCTGTGTTTGTCTGTTGATTATATATAAAAAAAAAACATTTGGCTCAGAAGAGAAATATATTTGCAAAAGCTCTCTTCCAACAATCTGTCTCCCATGCATATGTTAAGATTTGTTGATAGATGCAAACGAAGAGGGAACTTTGTTCAGTCAATCTATCTACTATCAAGCAAGTTACAGGGATATATGTGCCCACCAGGGGAGTTCACCTCAAGCATGGGAGCTGTCCAGCACTAAGGGCAGATGGAAGAAGGATTCCTACTAGAGCAAGTGTTCTTAACCTGTGTGTGTGTGTGTGTGTGTGTGTGTGTGTGTGTGTGTGTGTGTGTGTGTACGCGCGCATGCGTGTGTGTTTTGGACCCCTTTGGCAATCAGTCTGGTGAAGACTGTGGATGGACCCCTTCTCAGAATCATGTTTTAAATGTATAAAGTAAATTACATAGGATTACAAAGGAAACCAAAAGTTACTGAAAGTAAAAATGGATTTTTTCCCATCTGAGTTCATGAACCCCCTGAAATCTATTCATAGACCCCTTGAGAGACCCAAGGACCCCCAGGTTAAGAACCTCTGGACTATATATGAGGTCTTATAGAAACTCTTGTTTGCCAATGACTTCATACTAATTGCATCAAGTCCAAGAAGATATTCAGATCCCCTTGAAATTAATAACAGTTCAAAGGGGAACAATCTGAAGATCTGTAAGAAAAAAAAATGTGATGAAGGAAAAATGCTCCTTGTCTATACTATGCCATGCAGCTAGTGGGGCGGCTCATTGAGTTAGTTAGCACCAAGTTAGTCCGTCAATGTGTATGTCTTGGACCAGTGCCGAAGCTGCACAGTGATGTAGGATGAAGCAAGAAGGCTGGATTGCTTTGGGGAAATTGTGCATTGGTTTTAAGCTGCTCCCTGATATAAAACCCATCTTTTTTAAAACCAATATTCTTCTGGTGATGCGATAGGGCTGTGAATCTTGTATCCCGGTTTCCTCAGGGACTAAGAGGCTTTCAGAGAGAGCCAGACAGGTCAGTAATGCATAAAACAACAGGCATTTATTATGGCACATTTTAACTCATATAAGGGAAGGCATAAGGCTTAACTGGAGGCACCCAGGAGGCCAGGGCATGGGGCAACAAGGACTGGGAAAGAGGGATTTAGGTTGAAGAATGCTACTGGGTCTCAGACACTGGAGGGGGTCAGGCCCTAGAGTCTCCAGTACAATGATCTTCAGGCTGAGGCAGGAGGAGGAGGGTACATGTGTGTGTGTATGTATGTATGTGTGTGTGTATATATGAGAAATTGTCTTTCAGAGATCCTGTTCCAGGACTTTGCACGCTCAGTTCCTTAAAGCTCTCCTCGCTACTCCTAGTTAAGGGGTTCTTAATCTGGGGTCCAGTCCCCAAGGAGTCTGTGGATAGACTTAGGGAACTTGTGAACTTGGATGGGAAAACAATTGCATCTTTATTTTTACTAATCTCTAACTGAAATGTAGCATTTCCTTCAATTATTTTAAATTGGAAACATAACTCTGAGAAGTGGCCCCTAGGCTTCACCAGACTGCCAAACTGGTCCAGGATACATAAAAAAGTGAAGAACCCCTGGCCTAATCGATGTCTGGGCTCCTCACCTCTGCCATTAGGACAGCTCATCTCTTCCTCGTGATCTTGACTAATTCCCCCATCATTTCAGGCAGCAAGAAGCTGGAGAACTAACCAGACATCAATAATCGTTTGGTCCCTGTCTCTGACTTTATAAGAAGGGAATAGTTTCCAAATGCTTGCTAATTGATTTTTTTAAAGCATGCATAGCTGCTAGGCGTGATTACAAAGGAGTGTGGTTTGTAAGGTGCTTACACAGGGGTATAGAGGTCAAGAATGTGGGTAGGCAAAATGGGGCCGTCTGCAGGAAATCTTCCTGTTGGAATACCTCTCAGAATTCTGTCAGCAGAGCCATAATTGGGAATTCTTATACCCAGGGCAAATTCATTTGGGGGGAGGGGACAGATTTACAAACCAAAAGCCAGGCAGCTTCCTCCCCCTTTCTAGCAGAATGTGTCATGATACGAATCCAAATAGCATGCTATTTAATTCCCCAGTTAAATAAAACCAATTAACAAAAACAAAAAAAAATTATATAACACAGGACTCTGGAATAAGAACTATTGGAGCTGTCAGGACTGTATGTAAAATCTTCATCTAATGGAAAGCTTGTATGTCAGCCTCTCAGATAGGTGTGTGTGTGTCCTTATTTATATAAATGCATGTATATTTATACAATATAGACATATATAGTTATATACATACATGCCTATGGAGTTTCAAAAAAATTTAGTGTGATTTGAAGTTGTTAAAGCTTAAAACCACGCTAAAAGTTTTGGGATACCCTGTATATCATAAAATATGTGTGTGTATATCTATATGTATATATATATTTATATACATGTACATATATACGTACTTATACATAGCAGGATCTCTTCTGAATCAATCAATAAACATTGATTACACACTTACCACATGCCGCTCACTATACTAAATACTAGAGAGAGAAAGAAAAATCAAAAATAGTTCCTGTTCTCAAAAAGCCTATGTTCTAATGGGGAGACAATATGTATGTAACAGGGTGCAGACAAGATGCATACAGAATAGACGGAAGGTATCCTTAGCAGGGGAAGAAATAGTAAGTGGGGGAAATGGTGGAAACCTCCTGCCGAAGGTGGCCCTTGAATTGAGTCTTGAAGGAAGCTAAGAATTTCAAGATGCAAAGATGAGGAAGGAAAACATTCCAGCCATAGAGGATAGTCAGTGCTGAGGCATAGAGAGGGTCACTGGAGTGGTGAGGAACAGCAAGCAGGTGGCTGAAATCCATCTGTGGATCCTAGGTTAAGAAGCCCTGATCTAGGTAATGTGCAACTGGAAAAGGAGGTGGGCTGATCATGTAACCAGAGCAAGGGGTAAGAGACAGACAAGCCAAGTGCTACCCCACTGGTAGCCATTGAAATGTTGAAAGGTCTCCATCATGCTGAGTAAGGCCTCTGTAGTAGGATTTTATGGGAGAACACAGACAAGAATATTGCTATATGGGAAGCCACAAATGGGTTGAGATGTGCACCACTGGATATCTCAGATCTGTTGCAGGACTGAAGAACTTAAATCTAGTGACTCATAATGCCGGAGAAAGATTTTGTATAGCTGGTTTGTTAAAGAATTCGATTTCTTCTTCCAAAATTTCCACCACAAATCAACACCCACCTCTGCAAATGAAAGAAAGCAACCCAACAACAGGCTATAATTGAGCAGGAAAGTGGAATTTTCACCCCTACCCCCTGAGGTAACCATGTCTATGGGTTGGATCATGAATTCATTGCCCAGTCTTCACCAGCCACCTGGTGGCAGCATCTCCAAATTTCAAGTGAAGTGCCTAGGACCCAGTTACTAGCCCCTCAAAGGCGGGCCTTGCAAACTCAAGTCCATGAAGTGGTGGCAGACATCATAGTGTGTACATTTCTGACTATGAGAATCTGTCTCTACACGTGCCTGTGGATGGAGGTCCATGTATGGGTATATGGATCCAAATTCAGCCGAAGACATTCCATTGGCCTCCATGCTACTGTTCCCCTTCCTAGAAGTAAAAATGCTGGTCTTTGCTATATGCAGACTTAAAATCAGGAATACCTTATTCTCTACCCCAAGGAATTGCTAATCAGAACTATGCACAAATGTGTCTTAGAGACTCCATTGCCAACACAGACACCATAGACCTCGGTGGACTAGCTCTTTGGATTAAACCCATGCCTTTGGTTCTTGCCTCTTTTCCTGTCAGAGAAGTTTGTTAATGGCATATGCTATCTAGGTTACCCACCCTACTATATCTCCAACTCTCTCTCATTCTTATTTTCCTTTTTTAAAATTACGGAGTGACTTATTCATCAACTTCTATTAAAAAAACTGACCTCTGTAATGCTGTTACCATAAATTCAACTTACAAAAATTCTATTTATATATAACTTGTCAGAAAAAAATTAGGCATGAGATATGTGTATATATCTATATCTATATATAAATAAATATTTGGGTGCATGCAATGATGTA
Source organism: Phalanger gymnotis (assembly GCA_028646595.1). Lineage (NCBI taxonomy): Eukaryota > Metazoa > Chordata > Mammalia > Diprotodontia > Phalangeridae > Phalanger > Phalanger gymnotis. The sequence continues at coordinate 33,870,321 of CM053628.1, read as the reverse complement.
GTACTTTGAAACCTGGGTGAATCTTATGACCTCGTTGCTGTAGTTACTCCCTCCAATAGTACAGATTGAAATCTGTCTGTATCTCTGCATCTTGTGTGACTCTTGTCAAGAGATCTAGACCAAGACCCGTAGCAGATTATGTGCAGATGCTTTGGAGAAGTCACATGATGGCATGGACAACAGTTGTACACAATGGAGTATTTATATGTATATATATATATATATATATATATGTATCTATATATGTATATATGATATATTTACAATTTACATCTCTGTGTATATATATAGTATATATATATATATAGAGAGAGAGAGAGACATATACACATATGTATCTGTTGTTTTATTTTCATTTATGATTAAATTTTCCATCACTTCTAGGTTACTGTTTCATCTAACTGCCTTAAGGGTACTTGGGAAGAACCATTTTTGACATTTCCTCGGGACTGACTGACATTCAGAATTCCAAGTTTCTGCCTTGTATTAACATATATAGATGAACACATAATGTGTGTTGATAATGATGATGATTATGCCTTCATTTTATATATAGGGAAACTGAGCTTGAGAGGTGAATCAACTTATCCAAGGCCACTAGTTAGTGTCAAAAGAGGTGCTGGAACCCAGGTTCCTCACCTCCTAATACCTTACACCATGATTGTCTCTTTTACATGCAAATGTGCTGCTGCCTATCCACCCTCCATAGGACAAATGTTCTAGTCTATTTCTGTAGGGCTACTGGGGTCTATTGGAATTAGCTAGGAGAGCTGATTGTTAAACTTTCAGTGTGAGACATATACATATATATGTGTGAGAAATACACATATATACATACAAATATACCAACATACAATACATACCTCAGAAATCATGACAAATCCAGATGTGATTTACTGTTTTGTTGATTATCTGGACTAAAGAAAATGATGGAGAAAATGTTACTAATGCAGATTAAACTGAAAAGTGTGCCATCTGTAGATTCCCTCCCCCATCAAGAGACAGTTGTTAAATATCACACACTGTGATAGACTTGCATTGATCCATGTGCACCCCACTTACGGCCAGTGCCATGCATTGGTTTGCTGTACGTATGAAGCCATAGGTGCAGTTGGTGACTATGCAACACAATTTTTTCTCCGTGCAAAATTCACCGTTCATAATGGGAATTAAGCCTATGACCTTGGCCTCATTAGCACTGTGCTCTGTGCTGAGCTAATTGACCCAGATGAAAATTCTCAGAATGGGAGAATTAGCTCAGTGATCCTTCGCCCTTGAGCATGAGTGTGGAAAAGATGGATTGATTAGCTCATATTGGAGCAAGAATTGGGTTCCCCATAACTCATCAGCCTCTTATTGAACACCTCCCATGAGAAAAGTGACCTCTGTGGGGCAAGGAAATGCTACCATGGCTAGCCGTGGCTGAATTCATTATCCTGGGCTCTTCCTCGTGTTCTTTGTCATCTAACTGGCTGCCACCTCTGGACACATCCTCCTTGGGACTCCGAAGAGTACACATCGGGATCTCTAGAACCCAGTGTCTTCTTCCCGGTGACCCTTTCCTGACAGAAGGTGGGGCACACACCTAGCATTGTGCCTACGATGCTGGTTGACTTGCTGAGAAAGGCCAAAGTTATGTCCATCCTAGGTCGCGTTGTCTGATTCCATCTTCTGGAGTCCTGGGTAGCACAGAGTGGTGACTCCTAGGAGTATGAAATGGCTGATCCTTGGCCACCCAATGGCAATGCAAAATATGCAACACTGATGCATGGGCAGATCAGTCTGTGGGCAACTGGGAAATGGGCTGGTTGTGTTCTCTACCTGCTTTTTCCACCTACTATGGCATGTAGATCCTTGCCTGTGCAGTGCCACGGCACTGAGAATTCCTGCCTATGTGATGCCTTTGGCATGCACATCCCAGACTGTGCAGTACTCCAGGCCTTCCTCAGTCTTTTCTGCTCTCCACTGTCATCACATGTTCAACACTCTCATTGAAAGGCCAAGAACAAGGAGGTCTAAGATGCTCCAAATCAGCTGATTGGTGGGTTATTCTTCCTGACAGTAGCTTCTTTAGGTACAAACCTAATTAACTACTGATGATGAAAGCTCCCATCTAAGCAGAGTCTCCAGCCTGATATGAGAAACAAAGTTTGAATGATCCAGATGAAGGATCCACATTCCCAGTGTCCCTTAATAGTCCCTAATAGAACATCGTAATTCATAGAATTTTCTTTCTTTGGCTTTGGTATTCAAAAGAGGATTCTAGTTGGTGGGGATTTCCTAAGGATGTGGACTCTGGTTTATGATTGTCCTTCCTGAATGCTAATGTCCAGAACAAGGCATAATATAGCAGGATAATGACCTCATACCTGCAAGCTCTGCCTTTCAATTCAGCCTAAGATTGCATTCACTTTCTTGGCTGCTATGTCACCTTGTTAACACACAATGCGTTTACAATGCACGTCAGACCCCCCAGATCTTTTTCAGACACACTGCTGTCTCTCCATGCTTGCTTCATCTCGTGCTTTGAACCCAAGCTTTTCCTCCACATGCTCCTCTAGAGCAGAGCTTATTTCCCTCTCATCAGGCAGGATCCTTGAAAGCAAGGACTGTGTCTACCCCATCAGACCAAGGATTGCTTGGGGCAAGATCAATGTCTCCCCTGTCAAACCACAGCCTTCGGAGATCAAGGATTGCTTCTCCCCATTGAGACTGGTAAATCCCAGTGTGCACTCTCTTTGCCTTTTCTACCAGGCTGGTTGATAGAAGTACCTTTCCCATCAGACTCTGGGTTCCCTGAGGTCAGGGACTGAGTTGCCTCTATAAAAATTAGAGCTCTCCATGAGAAGTGTCTGTTTCCTCCATCAAAACAAAGTCTCTCTGAGGGCAGGGATTGTGCCTTTCACTACCCACAGTGGCTGCTCCAAACTTCTTTCCTCTAGCTCTCTCTCAGCACATGCTTCTAACTTCTACTTTACTATGGAAATTGAGGCCACCTGTCATGAGCTCCATCATCTCCCATCCCTCATATCTTTCTATGCCCTCGCCCATCCTCTCCTCTGCTCCAGACTCAGAGGAAGAGATGGCCTTTCTCCTTGCCAAGGTCAACGCCTCCGCTTGTGACTCCATCCCCTTTCATCTGCTCCTGGCTTACTCCCATAGTCATTCTTTCCCGACCTCTCTCATTTTCAATCTCTCTCTTTCTGCTGTCTCCTTGCCTGCTACCTACATGCTCAGATTTTCAATATCCTCAACCAGCTCTTCTCAAACTTTTTGGTCTCAAAAATTGTTCTATTATTCACCAAATCCAGTGGTTTTTTTGGGCCTCATCCTCCTTGGCCCTTCTCTACCAGTAATACTGCTCTCTCCTGGCTTTTCTTCCACCCATTCCAGCTTCCAAACATGGCTTAAGTACCAACTATGTACGAGGCACTGTGCTAAATGCTAGCATACACATAAAACCTAAATGAAAAAAATAGACCTCACCATTAAGTAGCTTACATTATACTGGGAGGTATAAGAAGGAAAACTGAACAATATGTAGGTGCTTATTTAAAGAAAGAGAGAGCACCAACAAGTAGGAAAGGTCTCTCATAGGAAACGGCACAAATGGAGTCTTGAAGGAAGCCAAGAATTCTAGAGACAGAAGAAATGAAGGAGTGCATCCCAGGCATGAAAAATTCCAGCCCCTGGAAAAACATGGAAATAGGAGTGGAAATAATAACATGCAGGCCAATTTGGCTGGAATATAAAGTTCATGAAGGGGGAATACATTGAAATAAGCCTGCAACAATAGGCAAGAGCCAGACTGTGAAGGGTTTAAAGTGCCAAGCAAGCTAAAGAGTTTGTATTTTGGCCTAGCAGCAATAATGAGCCATTGAAGTTTCTTGAGCTGGGGAGTACCACCATCAGACATGAGCTTTAACAAGATATTTTTAGCAGCAATGTCATGGATTTTTAACCTAAGGTCCATGGATCCAAGTGATCCGTTAATAGATTTCAGGGTATCTATGAACTTGGATTTTACATTACATTTACATTACATTACATTACATTACATTACAATTTACATTTTACATTAGTATAATTGCTTCCTTTGTAATCTTATACATTTTATTCTATGCATTTAAATACATTGTCCTGAGAAAGGGTCCATAAATTTCACCAGACATTACCTAAGGTGTACCAAGGCACAAAAAGGATAAGAATGCTTGAGCTCTGCAGAGATAGATGAGAAAGGAGAGAGATTAGAAGCTGGGAATTCGCTAGTGGGGCGGAGCCAAGATGGCAGCTGGAAAGCAGGGACTAGCGTGAGCTCCCCACCAAGTCCCTCCAAAAACCCATAAAAATGGCTCTGAACCAATTCTAGAACTGCAGAACCCACAAACTGGCAGAGGGAAGCAGGGCTCCAGCCCAGAACAGCCTGGATGGTCTCTGGGTGAGGTCTATCCCACACTGGACCTGGGAGCTGAGCAGAGCAGAGCCCAGCGTGGGCGGCACAGACCACCCAGACCAAGAGCTGGGCAGAGAGGGCCCTAGCGCCCTGAATAAGTGAGCTGCAGCAGTTACCAGACTTCTCAACCCACAAACACCAAAGACAACAGAGAAGGTTAGTGGGAAAAGCTGCGGGAGTGGAAGGAGTTCGTGGTTCAGCCACTGCCCCAGCGGCAGCGGAGGTGGGGTAGCTGCAGAACTGCAGCTGCAGTTGCTTCCAGCCCCAGGCCCACCTGGTGGGAGGAATT
>CM053628.1:33795656-33865079 GCA_028646595.1 Phalanger gymnotis | reverse complement strand
CCCCCTTCCCCTCCCCTCATTCCTTAGGTTCACCTGCCTCCCATCTAGATTCTCAGAATTTAACCCCATAGCACTAAGCTCTAGAACCAGACCTGCCTATGGTCACAGAGGGAGGATCCTCTGAATCTCTGAAGCCGCCATTCTCTCCACTAGACCACACTTTACAGGTACGAAATGAATGTCAAATTCATGACTTGTTTTGATTCTTTCCAGTCTCAGTCTTTTCTGCTGTTGCAATCTGTTGGACTATTGGCCAGGCCTTTGGGCTCTACTTACTTCACTTTGCCCAGGGTCTTGCAGCTAGTAAATAGCCAGGAGGGATTTGAACACAGGTTTTTCTGAACAGTCCACCATTCTAACCATCCAAATATGTTACATCTTTGGTTTCATTTTAGACAACACATCAAATGGTGGTCTTCTGTGGTACTTCAAGCTGTCTTCATTCTTGCATATTTGACACCTGCCACTCTTGTGGAATCCCAGTAACATGGGCCTGCCCAGTTTGTCCTCTTCTTCTATCCCTAGAGTTCTTAACTTCGCATCTATAAACTTGTTTTAAAAATATTTTGATTACTGTATTTCAATGCAATTGGTTTCTGTTATAATCTCCTATATTTTATTTGATGCATTTAAAAACATTATTTTGAGAAAGGGGGCATAGGTTTCACCAGACTACCTCCCAGAAGGGTCCGGTAGAAACAAAAAGATTGAAAACTCCTTCTCCAATAAACCACAGCATCACCCAGCATGTGGTATCAACAAATCTCCAGGTTTCAACTCCCACCAGTATGTGGTACTAAGTGTTGCTCTCAGGCATGGTTAAACCTTCTTCCAGGTTAAATTTTTCTACATTGTAAGATCACAGATCTAGATCTGGGAGGGATCTCAAAAGCAACCTAGTGTAAGTCTCTTATTGGACAAATGAGGAAACTGAGGCCCGGGGGGGGTGAAGGAGTCATTGCCCCAAATCACACTGGTAGCAAGCATTGGATGTGGGATTTGAACCCAGGTTCAGCACTTTTTCCATAGGACTGTGATGCTCAGTCCTTGTCATCAAAGCAACATCATTATCAGAGCCAGAGGACTTGGAGGACCTGGGTGCTAAATCCCACCTCAGATACCACTTAGCTGTTACTTCATTTCTCTGGGTATCAATTTTCTCATTTCTCAAATGGGAGAATAATAGCATCCAACTTCCAAGGTTATGGGGATGAATGAGATAATAAATGTATGGTATAATGCAAACCTAGAGGGCAGTTGGGTGGCTCAGTGGATAGAACACTGGGCCTGGAGTCAGGAAGATCTGAGTTCAAATCTGGTGACACTCACTGGCTAGGTGACCCTGGGCAAGTCACTTCACCCTGTTTGCCTCAGTGTCCTCATCTGTAAAATGAGCTGCAGAAGGAAATGGCAGACTACTCTATTATCTTTGCCAAGAAGACCCCAAACAGGGTCACGAAGAGTTGGACAGAACTGAACAACAACGATGCAAACCTAATGTTAGCTATCATTATTATTATCATCTACTAAGTCACAGATGGGTCACAGTTTACCCAGGGCTGTCAAATAATATGTCTTTCTGTCTTATCTATGTTAAAAATAGGCAAACCCATTAGTTACACAGCAATTCAACAAACATTTCCTTGAGGCATCCAATAAGAGCCAGGTAATGTGATAGACACCGGGGATAGAAAAACAAATGAAACAACTCTTGCCCTCAAGGAACTTACATTTTGCTAAGGGCTGCATGGCATGGTGGGTAGAGCATGAGACTTGGAATCAGGAAGACCTGGCTTCAAATCCTGCCTCAGACACCATCGAGGTGTGTGTAACACTGGGCAAGAACCCTCTGAGCCTTGAGTTTCATCATCTATTAAGTGAGGGGGGTCAGGCACCATGTTGCCTAAGCTACTTTCCAGCTGTAAATCTATGATACTAGGAAATGATACATATACACAGATTAAATAGATATCAAGTAATTTCAGGAGAAGGAGGAGAATGGGGCAGGGTGGTGAGGTTGGGAAAGGAATGAGAAATCAGGGAAGGCTTCTCACAGGTAGTGGTACCCAAGCTAAGTCCTGAAGAAAGCTAAGGATTCAAAGATCCTATGATAAGAAGAACTTTCTAGGCATGGGGAACACAGCCTGTACAAAGGCCCAGAGTATTGAGGTCAGAGAACAGCCAGGAGACTTGCCTTGGTCTCTCGTCTTGCCTATCAGTGAGTAAAAAAACCGATTTATTTGTTTTTATCACTGTATTTTGTTTTTATATCACTCAGTTTTGCTCACTGTCTCCCCTCCCCTCCCTGAAACACACAAGGAGCCAGCCCTTATAACAAAGACTTTTTTTTAATACAAAGAGTGGAAAAACTCAGTAAAACCAATAAATATATTGATCAAAAATCTGACATTGTTCCCAACCTATGGACCCCAACCCCACCCCCACCGCCTCTGCAAAAAATTTGGAGGAAGTATCTTCTCCTAGCTCCTCTTTGGGGGCAAGTTTGGTTTTTGTAATTTCACAACATTTATTCTTCATTGCTTGTTATTGTCTTTTCCATTTCCATCGGGGAAGGCATCGTGTATATTATTTTCCTGGTTCTACTTCACTCTATATCAGTTCATGTACATCTTTCCACGCTTTTCCATATTCATTGTAGTTGTTGTTTTCAAAGCACAGCAACATTCTATTATTTCCAGGAACCACACTTTATTTAGCCATTCTCCTATCAATGTGCATTGACTTTGTTACCAGTTCTTTGCTACTTCACAAAGTATTGCTATAAACATCTTGGTGCATTTCACATACACCAAGCCTCTCTTTTTTTCAGTAATCTCTCTGGGGCATATGCCCACCAGTGAGACCTCTAGGTCAAAGAGTATGGACATTTAAGCTACTTTACCTGCATAATTCCAAATTGTTTTCCAGAATGGTGATAGTAATTCATGGTGCCACCAATGATGCTTCATATGTGCTTGTCTTTCTACAACCCCTCCAATGCTGATTATTATTGTCTTTCTTTCATCTTTGCAAATTTGCTAGGTACAAGATAAAACCTCAGGGTTGTTTTGATTTGCTTTTATTATTAGTGATTTAGGACATCTTTTTATATTGCTGTTAATAGTTTGCCATTCTTCTTCTGAGATTTAGTTCTTTGTACCTTTTGAGTACTTCTCTTTTGGGGAATGACTTCTGGTCTTAACCATTTCTGTCAGTTTCTATACATCTTAGATATGAAAACCTTTTTAAGAGATTTTGAAAAACACTTTTCTCTAGTTGACCAGTTCCCTTCTTACCCTAAGTGCATGGATTTTGTCTGTATAGAAGATTTTCAATTTCACATCATCAAAGTTATCTACTTATCTTTTGTAATTACGTCTATTCCACTATCCCTCTGTCTTCTACTATAGCTGTGAAAGGTATATGATCTCATTCTCTTCTTATTTTTGGTATGATCTTTAATCTTTAGGTCATGTATCCATTTCAAATTTATTATTGAGTATGGTGTGAGGTGCCTAATTTGTCCTAGACTGTTTCCCAGCAGTTTCTGTCAAGTAGGGAGTTTTCTCCTAATTAATTTCTATTTTGGCATTTATTAAACACTGGGTTATTAAGTTCCATTGCTTCTGAATTGCTCTCTTTTAGTCTATTCCATTTATCTATTTTTAAAACATAAACAAATGGTACTGATGATTGCTGCTTCATAATAGAGTTTGAAGTCTGGAAATGATTCTAATAGCAATAATAATGACTAGAATTTATATAATGCTTTAAGGTTTTCAAGGTACTTTATAAATATTATCTCATTTGATCCTCATAACAACCCTGTGAGGTAGGTGCTATTATTCTTCTCATTTTATAGATGAGGAAACTGAGGCAGATAGAGGTTAAATGACTTAACAGGGTCAGACAGCTAGTAATTGTCTAAGGCAGAATTCAAATTCAGGTCTTCCTGGCTCCAAGCCTAGTGCTCTATGCATCGAACCACCTGGCTCCCTTCATTCCTACCTTTTTCATGATTTTTCTTGATATTCTAATATCTTTTAATTTCTCCAAAGTAAATTTTATTATTATTTTATCAAAATCTATGAGGTATATCTTTGGTAGTATTATTAGTATAGTATTAAATCTATTAGTTAACTTTGCTAGTATTTTCATTTTCATTATATTGGCATGGTCCGGCCGTGAGCACCAAATATTCCTTCATCGTAAGTCCTTCAGAGTTGTCCTGGATTGTTGTATCACTGAGAATGGCTAAGTCATTCGCAGCTGATCATCTCACCATATTGCCGTTACTTTGTGCACAGTACATTTCACTTTGTATCAGCCCATGCAAGTCTTTCCAGGTTTTTCTAAGAGCATCCTTCTAATAATTTCTTATAGTACAGTAATATTCCATCATAATCACATACCACAACTTATTCAGCCATTCCCCAATTGGGGGGCATTGTCCTCATTTTCTAATTCTTTGCCCCCAGAAAAGAGCTGGATAGCTTTGATTTTTTCATCTGAAAACCGCCTGTTGATTTCCTTTGACCATTTATGAATTGGGGAATGGGGTAGCTCCATCATTTTGAGCCCCAGTGGAGCCATGCTTGTCAGGGGCCAGTAGCAGCCATGGCAAGAGCAGAGCATCTAGTGGCGGCCATATGAAACAAGGAGAAAATGAGCTACATGCAGCATCCACATGCCTAGCAGAGATGACACACATGGCAGAAATTGAGTTCCTGGTGAGACCAAGACAGTAGGAACAGCATGATGGCAACCCTATGAGACATCAGAGATTCCACTGTGTCAGAGGCATGAATTTTTGTTCTATGTGTCTGCTCTGGCCACATCTATTTCCTACCTGTGTCCATATATTTGTGAGAGAAAATGTCCCAGGTGTATGGGGGAAATAGTCTGTTGTTTCTTTTCTTATTCTGCTATTCCATTACTTGTCTTTGCTTTGAATACTTGTGTCCTTTGACGGAATAGTAAAAGTAGACAAGGTGATGGGGGCTCATAAGCTATTATTTTTTAGTGGAGTCAAACCCCCAGAGTATCTTGAACCTGGGCAGCTTGTCTGAAAGGACACATGTGCAGGTTGATGCTACAGGGCACCCCAAACAGGAGTCTTATTCCTTCTTTAATTCATGTCTTTCCCCCAACATGTTAAGAAAAGCCCTATTTTGGTTGTCCTTGTGTTCCTTGCCAGCCTCAGCACATCCTGAGCATTATTGTTCCTGACACAGTTCTCACAAGACTGCATCACATCTTTATATTCATTTTCATTATCTGCTCTTGGTTCCATCTTCTGTACATCTTTAAATTTTAAGTTGGCCACCAAGCTCCCTTTATATTCATTCATCTTGGTGTCTTCTGAATTTCATTCCTGAGAATCACCCGTTCCTCCCGGGTCGACTTCCTCTGCTGAATTTTAGTTCAAGACATCTGATCTATCTTTTTTTCCTGAAACCTTTGAAATCTATTCTCCAAAATAGAGGGTGCATGTTAATGCTAAATCCAGCTTTTCCCTCCTCTATCACAAACTCTAAGAGAGAGTGATCGCTTACTCTCTCCCTGTCTTCCTTCCCTCCCTCTCCCCCTACACCCCATTGCCATTGTTCAGAGGCAGACATAGCTAGGTAGCACAGTGGATAGGGTTCGGGACTTGGAGTCAGGAAGACTTGACTTATAATCCTTCCCCCAGATGTTTACTAGCTGTGTAATGCTGGGCAACTTGCTTAACCTCTGCCTGGCCTAGTTTCTTCCTCTGTAAAAACAGGAATAATCGCAGTACCTGCCTCCCAGGTCCGTTGTCAGGATCAAATGAGATTATATTGAGAAAGTGCTTGGCACATAGTAGGTGCTTTAGAAATATTGATATTGTCATTATTATTATTTCTGGCCCCACTTACTAGCTGTGCACCCCTGGGCAAGGCACTCAACCTCTGCCTCAGTTTGCTCATCTATAAAATGGGAATAACAAAAGCACTTATGTCCCAGGGTTGTTGTGAGGATCAAATGAGACCCTATTTGTAAAGATCTTTGTAAATCTTAAGGTGACATATGTACATATAGAGATATACTATCATTATTAGCATTGTTGTTATTATTATAATTCTATTTCAAGTAAGTCCCTCCTTGTTAGTGAGAATCAAGGACAGACTCAAAGCTTCTCTTGTTGGTTTTTCCACTTTTGAAGGGCAAAATTATCATTAAGGCAAGCTAAGAAATTATTAGCTGTTCTGCTTTGGCAGAGAGAGCTTTAGTACATATACGAAGTATTGCATATTACAGAAGAAAGCCATTTTGGCTGGGTCATAGTGCATGAAGGGGAGTAACATAATAAGGCTGCAAAGATGGTTGAAGCTGGGCTATGAAGGGGTTTAAATGCCAAGCAGAGGATTTCATATTTGATCCTAGAGGCAATAGGGAACCACTGGAGTTTATTGAGTAGGGGGTGGGATGTGGACAAACCTGCCTTTTAGGAAAGTCACTTGGCAGTTTTGTGGAGGATAAATTGGAGTGGGGAGAGACTTGAGACAAGAAAACCAGTTAGGAGGCCAATAATCTCCAATTGAGAGGTGAGGAGGACCTGTACTGGGAGTGGAGAGAAGGGGACCAATGTAGAAGATATGGTAGGGGTAGAAGTGCTAAGATTTAGCAAATGACTGGACATGAAGACAGAGAAGAGTTGAGGATGATTTCAGGTTTGTGAATCTGGGTGACCCGAAAGATGGTGGCACCCTCAACAGAAATTGGGAAGTTTGGAAGAGGGCTGAATTGGGAACCCCCCACCCACTGAAGAGATAGTGGGTTCTGTTTGAGATGTGCAGAGCTCCAGATGCCTAGGGGGCCAGTTTGAGATATCAAATAGGCAACTGGTGATACTGAGGCTCAGGAGAAAACACTGGGGCTGGATATGTAGATGTGGGAATGGGCTGCATAGACATTACAGTGAAATCCAAGGGAGCTGATGAGGTTAACAACAACAGCTAGCATTTATATAGCACTTTAAGATTTACAGAATGCATATTATCTCATTTGAACCTCACTACAACCCTATACAGACAAGGAAACAGGACTAGGTAGGTTAAATGACCTGACCAAGGTGGCCCAGGTAGAAAGAACCAAATTAGGATTTCAATTCGGATCTTCTGACTTTAAATCCAGGAACCTCCTCCCCACCCTCCAACCACCTATAGTATTGTTATGTCCACTAAATGGAGCTAACTCTACACATTCTATCCATTTGCCTCCTAGGAGAGGTGCCACAAAGAGGGAGTTTATTTTGCTAGCGAGCTTTCAAGAGGAACTACATAAAATGGAAAGTCTGAGATGGAGCCAGGTCGAGGAACACTTTGACTTTTCTGCAGTTTCAGCAACTGGGTTCTTTAACTCTTTCCTTACCCTACCCCCCTACCAGAGAAATCGTTTCTCACTCTCCAAGAGCACTAGCATGTAAACTGCAAAGAGGTCCTTAGGTCGTCCTTCCTGATACTTCCATCAATGCTTCCCTTCTTCCTCAGTAGGGCTGGACAAGTCTGGGTTACTCTGACTATGACTCCTGAATACCAGGAATATGTTTATACACACCATAAGCTGCCAAGTTCAAGATAAATGCTCAATTAATAGGGAACACCATCAGGGAAGGAATCCTCAAGACTGCTTCCTGAATGCCATTCTCTTGGCTCCAAAGACGTGGTGAATGAGGAGACCTTGAAAAGATCACACATAGAGAGCTGAAAGGGCCCCTCAGAGCTCAGGTACTACGGCTCTCCCTGCCCTCCCTATTTTGTGGAGGAGGGAACTGGGGCTTGGGGAACTGAAGTGACTCACTCGCTCCTTCCACCTGGCTTCTCTAGTTTTCTTGAAGGCCCAGCAAAATCCCACCTTCTTCTCTAGAAATCTTTCCCCTTTCCCTCTTAATTCTAGTGTCTTTCCTGTATTCATTATTTGCTAGTTATCCTGCAAATAGCTTGTTTACACAGTCGTTTACATGTCGCACCCCCCCCCATTAAATTGTGAACTTGTTGAAGGGTAGGGACCTATTTTGCCTTTCTTTGCATCTCTAGTGCTTAGTAGAGAGTGCCTGGCACATAGTAGGCACTTAATAAATGCTTACTGCTTGACTGACTTGAAGAAGATCCCACACAGAATCCTAGATCTACAGCTGGAAGAGACCATTTAGTCCAACCCCATCATTTTACAGAAAAGGAAACTGGGGCCCAAAGAGATGAAATGACTTGAGAGGAGGTAAGGAGGTAGTAGAAAAGGGTAAATTACACCAAATGAAAAGGCACAAAAACACATTTTAGTAGAGGGAAAGAAGGGAGGGAGAAGAGCAGTATTTGATCTTTACTGAGATGAAATGACTTGTGTAAAGTCACACAAGTAAGATCCAGGATTCAAATCCAGGTTCTCTGTCTTCAAATACAGCACCCTTTCCACTGCCATTCCTTAATGACCATTGCTTTGCATTTGGGGCACCCCAACCTTTCCTAGAAAAGTGATTTATTACTACTTTTGTCCGTTATGTGTGTGTTTGTGGAAATGAACACTAGCTTGTCCAAACCCCTAACGTGATTTCCCCAAACCCACCCCTGAAACACTAACATTCTAAGTCTGTTGCTTTTATTCTGTGAATTCCTGGCCATCTCACTCCTCTTTTTATTTAGTGGCTCTTCTGGTCTTGCTACTTGACCAGGCAGATGGATAGAACGTCTAGAGAGCTAGACCTGGGATCAGCAAGACCGAGGTTCAAATCCTTTGACATTTATTAGTTGGGCAAGTCATTTAGCCTCAGTTTTCTCATCTGTTAAAAGGGTGTTGGTAATAATATACATAGTACCTACCTTACAGGGCTGTGAAACGAAATGTGTACATAATGCATTTTGTTGTAAACCGTAAAGTGCTCCACAAAGGTCTGCTGTTGTTACTGTTCCCTATGGTATCTCCTTTGGTGTTTTGACAGGAGCTGTTTTCTCCATCCCCCTTTCTTATCAGATCAGTCCAGTTCTCTCACAAATATGTACTATCAGTGGAGAAAGAGGCAATTGATGGTATGGGGATAGAGCACTGGGCCTGGAGTCAGGAAGACCTCAGTTCAAATCAGAGACCAGAAACTTACATGACCCTGGGCTAATCACTTAAGCTCTGTCTGTCTTAATTTCCTCAACTTTAAAATGGGGTCAATAATAACACCTACCCTACAGAGTTGTTGCAGAGATCAAGTATCTGTAAAAGTGCTTAGCACAGCGCCTGGCACGTAGTTACATGCTATAGAAATGCTTATTCCCTTCCCCCTCCCCTTTTCAGTTTAAAACCTCTTTGATTTGATTTTTTAAGACTCTAGGTGAATGAATTCTTACTAGCCCTTTTTCGGTTCGCTTTATCCCTACCTTTTCTAGATTTTAAGCCATGGTCCATCATGGTCCATAAGTCCAAATCCCATTCATTAACACCCTATTCTTACCCAGCTTTTTACTTCCCAGCTCAAGATTATAGCAGCAATTTTGGTTCCTGAAGAAAGCAGCATGCCTTCAAATCAAGCAGCAAATTGCGATGTGAAAATAATACAAATAATTCAGATAATTTCCATTGAGTAGAAAGGAATTTGTTACTATAAAGGCTCATATTTTGGTTTTATTAATACTGGGCTGTTTAGTAGCTTTTTTTTTTTTACTATCTTTGCTAACTAGATGCTAAGCTCATTTATTTCTGTGCTGCTGATGGAATTCTATCACATAGTCCTTAAAAATCACTATTTAAAATCTTTGCATCTTCTAAATTTGGGTGCCTTGGAACAAGTCATTAGTCACTCCACCTTAGTTACAGCTATGTCCCAAATTTGCCTTTTTTTAAAGCTCTTGAATTTAATCAACAGCTATGAAGAAATGCTGCTCATTCCCCCAAAGTATTTAACTTCTTTTAGGAATTTCATGATCTCTAGCAATGCTTTCCAGGTTTCTTCCAGCAATATAATCTACTCCTCATGTGAATTTCTATACATGAGTAGTAGTCATTGGGTTGAAAAAGTATTGGGGAGGGGTGGGGTCCAGGTTGCACTTTGCACACAGACAACAGTTATTTGGTTGTGACACAAAGACTGTCAGGACACGTTCAGTATAGGACTCATTGCTCTCCACGTTGGCCAGAAGTGAGATCTTCAGTTCTTGGTCCTCTGTTGTTTTTGTTGGCAGCTCTTAGTAAAATCTGTGGAGAATGACTGGCAAACCACCTGTTGTTTATCTTTGTTTGTCTCACTGGGATCAGTCACTGGGGGTTTGTGTGAGGCTCTATTTAACTAGAACAATCCTTACCTTTTTTTCTTAGATGAAGCCAGCTTATAGATGTCTTTAATTCACGATTAGCAGCCTCAAAGGCCCAATACAGACATCGAGCTAAGCACAGCTGATGTATATGACTGGCTTAACGTAGCAGAATCCTACCAGTCACTTTGCACTCACTTTTCCCTTCTGCCCATCCTCTGCCGATAATCAATTTTTAGAAGCTTCCTCCTGTTTGCAATTCAGCTAACATTTATTGAATTCCTACTGTGTGCCAGGCACCATGCTAAGCGGGGGCCATTTGTAATAACAATTTAGATTTGAAGATCTTTCTCACACATTAATAGGGCACGTGACCAAAATGAAACAGTTCCTGCCCTGAGTAGAACCTTGAAGGAAGAGGGTTTTGAAAGGTGGCAATGAAGAGGGCATTTGTTCTCATCATGGGAAAGAACTTGTGTGAACACGCAGAAGGCAGTTGGACTATCGGTCTGATTTAACTGGGATGCAGGGTCTGTGAAGGAAATGAATATGGATGTACCAAGGTTTATTCCAACCAGCATGACAGACTCCCACATGTGATAGCTTCCTTGTCCCAGCACTGACTTCTTCCTGTTATTTCCAGAGTCTGGGGTTACATATCGCTTGGGCCCCTGCCACTGCCCACTGGAAACTTCTTTTTGGGTCCGGTTGGTACAATTCACTTATTCACAAACTCATCAGCCTAGTATTTAAAGCCTCCTACAATCTGGCTCCTGCCCACGTTGGCAGCCTTGTTTCATGTCGGGAATAGGCCTTTTTGGATGCAGCCCCAGGTCTCCGGATGATGTTTCCCCTGAAACTGCCATGAAGGGAACATTTGCGGTCTGACCTCAGTGTCAGCACAGTTCAGACTTTTTTTACCGGGTAGAACCGACAGACAAATTAAGTGGGGGTGTGGGGAAGGAGTGAGAAAGAGCTTAATGAACACCCAGAGCTAGACAATGATTGATGGCCATGCCTCCTTTGCCTGCTACCTGTGAACATTGAGGATTCCATTCTTCTACTGGTCTCTGATATTCCTATCAGGTGCTCATACTGCCATGTAGGAAGACTCCAGTCATAAAGCTTTGTACTTCTGCCCTGGGAAGGCTCAAGCTTGGAATATACTGGGGAAAGACCATGAAGAACCAGAGAAAGTTGGTTCCAGGGTCACGGTCACGCAGTAGCTATGCTGGAGAGAATCATCAAAATGTCTGCAAAGCATCCAGGTCCTGTGTTGCCTCCCTACCATGAGTGATTGGTCTAACCCTTGGTCATGATGGGTAGGGAATAGTAGATTTTATGACAGGCCACTGAACTTCTGGGTTTATGCTCCCACATTTTCAGGAACATCTAGAGAATGAAGAGAGACAAGAGATTGAACTCTGTCCTGGGGGAGAGGAAGAATGAGTGATGGTTATTATGAAAATGGTGATGAGAGAATGTATTTTGTCTGTCACAATGTTTAATGACATTGCTATGCTTTTCCCTCTAATTAAACTGCTTTGCTGGACTATGACCAGAGGTCTAAGTGAATTATAACAGCTGGATCCAAACAGAAGAAGTTTCCAGTGAGTGGGGGCAGGGCCAAAAGTGGTAAGTAACCCTAGACTCTGGGTAACAGAAAGAAGTCAGTGCTGGAAAGGAAGGAAGAAAGGAAGGAGGGAAGGACTTATTGAGCCCTCACTATGTGCTAGGCACTGTGCTAAATGCTTTAAAAACATTAGCTCGTTTCATCCTCACAACCACCATGTGATATAGGTGATATTATTACTCCCATTTTACAGATGAGGAATATTGAGACTGAGAGAGTTGAGATGAGGATCACATGGCTAGAAAGGATCTGAGGCAAAATTTGAACTCAGGGGTTTCTGACTCCAGGGCCAATCCTTTATGCATTGTACCACCATTTTCTGTGTCTGGTGTTAAAGGACCACTCTGGGTAAGTGCAGAGAAACTGATAACCATAAAATTGGTCACTACGTTACGAATTTTGGCCAGAGTAATTCATGAAATTATCTACTTGGGTACAGTGAAGGCAAAATTACAAATATCCTTGATGTTTGGAAGTAAGTATTCACAGAATACGATGCTTGTTTCTATATATCATATCTTCCCCAATAGATTCTAAGCTATTACTCATATTTCCATAGTTCTTTAAAGTTTACCAAGTATGGTTCTCATGATAGCCCTGGGAGCTATTTCCCAGGGTCACAGAGATAGGAAGACAACAAGCATTTAATAAACGCCTACTATGTGCCAGGTACTGTGCTGAGGGCTTAGAATTCAAAGAAAGACAAAACCCTGCCCTCGAGGAGCTCACAGTTTAACAGGCAACATGCAAACAACCTCATACAAAAAAAAGATATAAACACTCCCTCTCAGGGACTTGTCTGGAACTGTCTCTTCTGTAAGCTGCCAGCCATTCCGATTCTGGGTTCTGAATTGCCTCACTATTGTATAGAACTGTGGTGTCAAACTCAAATAGAAAGTGGCCACTAAGCCATAGATAAAGATCCCTGCTCGGTTCATATTGACTTAGTTCGCAAATGTCATGTTATCTAGGTTTTATTTTATCTTGATTTACTTTGTTAAATATTTCCCAATTACATTTGAGTCTGGTTCAGACCACACTCGGGAGGCTTGGGGCTGAGTGTTTGATATGGCTGATATAGAAGACCTACAGGGCAGGACAGAGTACACATTAGTTTAATGCCTTTGATGACTGATTGATTCACTGGAGATGTTCTCACCCGAGAGAAGGATCAGGGCTCTGTCTTGTTCATTACTTTAAATGGAATGGAGTGATTGATACTGGATACTTGTAGGGTGCTGGTTGACATGGGATTTTCCCTGGAGTAACCTTCTGTTTTTTGAGTTCTAGATTACAATGGGTGGGGTTGGGGAGTGTTAAGGGTTCGGAGAGTGTAGGAACTGCACCCCCACATGTTTCGAGCAGACAACATTATTCTAGCAGAGCGTAGCAATGGGGGAAAGTGAAGCTCAGTGATCACCAGTAGACAATGGAGACGATGTAGAGTTAAGTCAGTGCATTCATTTTGGTAATCAGTCTGGAGTTGACAGAGAGGTGTTGTTGTTGTTTTTAAATAGCAGAGGAATAAAAGATACATTCTAAAAATGAGAGTGAAATTGAGACACCCTTTTGGCCTGAGATGATTTGTTTTGGAATCCATGCCCCAGAAACATCTTAGAGTATCATAAATTTCAAGTTGGAAGAGATCTTCCCGTCATCTCAACCAACTCCCTCATTTTCTGGAGGAGAAAACCAGGGCTAGTAATGGAGTAGTGATTTACCCAAGGTCACATGGGTAGTAAGCAACTGGGTCACATCCATGAGCAACATCAAGCATTTGCCATTCTTTTTTTTGGAGGGGGGAAGTAAGGCAATTGGGGTTAAGTGACTTGTCCAAGGTCACACAGCTAGTAAGTGTCAAGTATCTGAGGCCAGATTTGAACTCAGGTCCTCCTAAATCCAAGGCTGGTGCTCCATATGTCATTCTTTAAAACTTGGTCCTCCTGTTCTGAGCAGTAATAGTTCCTTCTTTACTCATGAGCTTTTGTAATGTCACTGATTCTTGGGATATGGTTTTATCGATGGACATGACATTATATAAAATACTTTACCATCTGCTTTGCCATTGCACCTTAGAGACCACTGGGCTTTTCCATCTACCTTGCAACTGAGATCTCCTATTTGTATATTCACACTCACCAAAGTCTGTGGCAGACCCTGCTCCAGTAAGGGCCTGGTACTTGTGCTTACTTTGGACCCTATTCTGCTGGTCCTGGGACCACAGCCAGAAGCTGCTGAGGCACCTGAGCCACAACTCTGACATAGCCTTGCTAAGACCCAGGGGGCTTACTATTATTGTCTGGTCAGCTTTTACTAGATGAGAATCTACAAGGTCCCTAGGCAAGCCAGCCAGTAGGACTCTACTCCTAGGCTGCCTGGACATACTCTGGTAATGTGTATGGAGTTTAAATCATGAAGGATCACCAGCTCCTGAAGCTTATTAGGCCACCGTGGACTCCTGGCTCCACCAGGGTCACTCCTGAAGCTTAACCTTCCAGCATCATCCCTCTGTGGAACTTCTTGGGGGCCGACTCAAGAAGAACCCTGACTAGGGTCATCTCATATTCCATCATCCTCATCTTCCTACCAGTGAAAATGAGCATGGACAGTAGAAGAAAGGCTGGTCCTGCTGGGATCAGAAGGGTAGCCCCAAATGCTCATTTTCAAAGATACTAGAAGGGGAAGAGGACTGTTTTGTTAGTTTCAGGGCAGGTTCTAAGAAATAAAGAGTAACGGTGTCATTTTCATCTTCTCCTACATCTATGCCTCACCCCTTTTTGTTCAGGACATGAAATAAAATGACCAAGTATGAGACAGCTTGGAGAGCCCCTGTGCCTTTGTCAGTGAGAGACAGGAGCTTTGGAATCTTTAAGATTAGTGGAATTTTAAATTATTACTAGTTATTAAACTAATCTCAGCAATTTAAAAATATTTCAAGAGACAAGAGATTGAGTGTCTTAAAGATCGGTGGAATTTAAAATTTTTCACGTTATTAAACTAATTTCAGCAATTTAAGATAATATTTCCTAATGAAATACAATGTTCCCTTGTCCTCTTTTCTAAAGAACTGCTTAGTACAAATGAGCAGAGTGACAAAGACCAAGGCTCAGTGACAGGAGAATGTGTAACTGTACTGCATTGGAAATGAGTTTGAGCTTTACCTTCCTTCCACTGCAACCCCCACTGTTCAAGGTATGGATCGATGAAAAAATACATCCTTAGCTTTAGTCTTCTTTACATTAAAGCCCAAAAGGTCCAGTTCTACTTGCGCTCTTGCCCAGGAACCAGCACTGATGTCATCAACTCTACTTTCCCATCCTTGCGTCGCTCCCCAGGTCCCTGTGTCATCATTGCCAGCTAGCTGACATCCCTACCTCATCTTCCATGGAGGCATAGGGATCGAGAGGTGATAAGAGAGACACAGTGGGATAGTGAATGGCTGAGGACAACTCCTATCTCAGAAGAAACATATTACTCAATCAAAAATGTTTCCCATATACCAAAAATATGACACATAATTATTTCTGGAAAGATAATAACAATGGATTCATCATCTGTATCTGTCTTGGGCTTAGTGGGCCCTACTTTGACATGAGCCCACACTGACTTCCCACCTCCTGGCAGAGAGAGAGGGAAAAGAGATAAACTGAATGAAAAATACTTGTTTGGCTTTTCTGCTTGATTGAAAGGAGCCCCTCCATCTCTGGTTGGAGCTAAGTTGAGGAGCCATGATGCTCCATACTGCACTGTCCTCCAGAAGAGGAAGGCACTGGGAGTGGAGGGAGAGAGACAGAGACAGAGAGAGATACAGAGACAGAGACACACAGAGAGAGAGACAGAGATACAGAGACACAGAGTGAGACAGAGAAACAGAGACACAGAGAGACAGATATACACACACACAGACAGAGACAGAGACAGAATTTCCTGTCCAGCCCAAGGTGGAGAAGAAAACTAAGACTATAGCAGGGCCAACAGACTGCTATTCTCCTGGTTGTCCAGAAGGTAAAAGAATAAGGTCAAGAGAAAGATGCCAAAAAGCCTGTGTTCTAATGCCTCACTTACTATTTATTATTGGTCAAGTCAGGTGATGTGTGTGTGTTCCTTCTAGCTAGGATCCAAGGCTCCACATGAACTTCTCTCCCAAGAGTGGGGCATTGGTTCTGATTGTCTTCATCTTATAGTCTTCTAGTCCTGAAAGTTATTGGAAGAGGTGTCACTTTTCCAAGGCAGGATTCAGCTTTGAATCAAGGGGGCCCTACTCCACTAATGAACAGAAAGCTACTCCCTAAACTGTGAACCATTGAAGGCCACTTTTGTACTGGCTGGAGCCAAGTGAGGGAACATCGGGCAATTCTATGTGCTCTGCCATTCAAACAATCAGAGGGTATTAGTGAATATTTCTTTGATTCTTTATCATCTACCAATAAAAGAGAATATTAGTATCATATGAAAATGGTCATGGATGGGCTGCATTCTTTACTACTGCAGGGAGTACTCACAGCAGTGAGATCATGGAATCATGGAAGTATCAATATATCAATATATGAAAATGGTATACAATCTACTTTGCTGGTTCAGGGCTGGGGTCCTGATTTCGATAATAGAGCTATATCCACCCCTCTCTTTTTTTGACCCCAAAAGTCAGCTTCCTCCCTTACATATTACTCCGTGCATACGTGATTGGAGGGATGAAATAACCCATAGCTACAAAGAATGGCACAAATAGAAAAGGATAGTAAAGGGTAAAAGAACAGGAGGTGTGCCTTCCAATCCAAGAAAAAATGAAACAGAGTTAGAGGTTGTTGTTGTTTAGTTCATTAGTCCTGTCTGACTCTTCATGACCCCATTTGGTGTTTTCTTGGCAGAGATACTGGAATGGTTTGCCATTTCCTTCTCCAGCTCATTTTACAGGAAACTGAGGCAAACCGGGTAAAGTGACTTGCCCAGGGTCACCCAGCTAGTAGGTGTCTGAGGCTAGATTTGCACTCAGGTCCTCTTGACTATAGGGCTGGCACAGTATCCACTGCACCAGCCAGCTGCCCCCTCAAAGTTAGAGGACCTGGGTTCAAATGCTGATTCTGCTGTTAACTACCCTGTGACCTTAGAGAAATCCCTTAACTTCTCTGGGTCTCTGTCTTCTTCTCTGGTGAGTGAAGGGGCTGAGCTAGATAACTTCTGAGGTCCCTCCCAGATTTAAATCTATGAGCCAGAACTAGGCACAGGGTCTGCATTACACGATGAATAAAATACTCATGGATTGATCATCCTCTGGTTCTATGAAGCTGAGTTGAGGCAGCCTCACAACCCTTCCTGAGTAAAATTTATAAGTGGGGATGAAGAAACTCTCTCTTGAGTTGCAGTCTACTAATTGTTTAGAGATGATCAAGCTCCACCTCCATCCTCCCCCCAACTCAGATTGCCTGGTTCCCTCTAGACACCCCCTCCAGAACCTCAGAGCTGAAAGGGACCTTAGCCATGAACAAGATGCCCTCTACACTATCCCTGATAAGTGGCTATCGATCAGCCTTTGCATAAAGATTCTCAGTGATGGGTTACTCACTACCCACCCCCCTCCAAGGCAGTCCATTGCCCTTTTGGACAGTATTCATTTTTAAGAAGTTCTTCCTAATATTGCACGGAAATCTGTCCCTGTAATTTCCTGGCTTTGTGCTCTGTCAGAGAAAATCCCCTTGCTGACACATGTACACAGAAGCATATACATGCAAGTACACACCACACGCATCCTAAAACTACATAGGTGGTCTTCTTTCTTGTATCCAGTCCAAGTTCTGCTTCCTTTAGTTACAAGAGTATGGTTCTGGTATCTTGTTCAACACAAAACCAATGGTTTTAATTGGTCACACCAGACATCATTAAAGAAGACATTTTAACAAACTAGGGACTCCAATTGGAAATGGGCCTCAAGGGGAATTATTAAAAGCAAACACATAACTGCTCTGGGAGGTGGGGGTGGAACACTGAAGGCGAGCTCATTATTGGTAATGAGGTGAGAATGAAGTCTCCTAGCTTCATTAGGAACTTAGAAAACTTTTCTTAGCCACAATTTCCCTTTTTGATGGACTAGCTTTCTTCACACAGGCACCCTGTCGAAAAGGCGAGTGTTTGCTGTTGAAGAGGCCTCTGCCATGAGACACCCTTTTGTCAGAAGTGGAGTGTTAATGAATTCTCCAAACTCTGCGTTTTCTCCTAGAAGGAATCCCACCTGCCAGGCCCCAAAGCAACTGCTTTTCAATACTAGCAAACCTCATTTGCTCAGACCCCACTAATTCACGCTTTGTAACCGTTCAGACACAGGTTTGGCTGAGGCTCACCTTTGCGTCATCTCTGAAACATGCAGGGAGGCATTTTTTCAAACACTTGATCAATGCACAGTTGCATATAAACAATGTGCTGATTCAATTCCATTCATAGAATCATAGAACTATAGGATGGCAGGAGTTGGAACAACTCCATAAGCCCTACCCTCTGAATTGATCAATGAAGAAAAATACATAGAGGGGAAGTGAGCTACCCAAGGTCACACACTTGGCCGAGATTTAAATCTAGGTCATCCCACTCCAAATCCACTGCTCTCTTCAATACACCTTGTAATTCACCAACTATTGAATAAGTGATTACTGTGTGCAAGATGTCCTAGTATCGTGTACTAGAAGTTTCTTGTTCATGTTTTCTCCTAAATCCTACCCAGAAAATTTGCCCAAAGAGTTGAAGGTCTTTTCACATTTTGTGGGCACCAATTTAGTACTCCATCAATCATCCCCCTCTCTTATTACATGACCAGCCTCTCTTTTATTAATACAAATTTCCTTCATGATAATTCTGAGGCCATTTACACATCATTTTCCCAGCAGAGTGGGAGAATGAGCTGTTCGACTACATAAGCGGAATCTTAAATAGCTGAGGCTTACCTCTTTAAATACAAAATCTTTTTCTCCTTTTAACCATTTGGAATGGAAATCTTTCTAAAGTCTATCACATATTTCTTTGCTTAAACAGATGGCAGAGATGTCTTATTACTGTTGTTGAATTGTGGGATTTAACCTTTCTGTGATGACTTAGGATCATCATTGTGAATATCTGTTATTGTACTGTGCTATATTACAGTGTTTGCCCCTGTGGTAAGTGGCTCCAGACTGCTCTGTTTCTAGTTTTTGTATCTGCTTTTTACAATTTTTATGTTTCCTCCTTCACTTTTTAGGCAGCTCTCAGTGTGCCTTTCCTCTGTTCATTTGCTGCTTCTATTCTCTGTGAGCTGAGAAGCCAGATACTTAAGCTTCTAATATTTTTTCTGATTGCAGGTTTGAGGAACTTTCCTTTGAATTAAGTATATGGGCTTTGTTGTATTACATATGAAAATAATGATTGTGATAAGTAAATGAATTGGAGAAACTTCCACAAAGTCCCCTTCCAATGGCTTATCACAGAAGTGAAACTAGTTTCTCAAAGGCTTTCTCAGTAGAGCACAAATTCTGGAGGGGGGCCTATCAAACTGGCCGGGCTTTGAGTGTGCATCTAGTGAAATACTCTGTCTATTGTCTAATGACCAACCTAATGGAAGTTACGTGGCATAGTAGGTAGAATTTCGGATATAGATATTGATATAGATATGAAATCTGGAAAACCTGAGTTCAAAACCTGAGACTCTTTCTAGCTGTGTGACTTTGGGCAAGTAATTTATTCTCAGTTTCAGTTTCCTCATATGTAGAATGAGGATAATAATAGCATTGTTGTGAAGATCAAATGAGATAATATGTATGTATATATATATAAAGCACTTTTTAAACCTTAAAGGCTTTTTAAACCTTAAATGGTAATAGTAGTGGTAGTACTGAAATTAGAAGAGATTCATGGGCAGGAAATAAATATTTTATTGATCTCGATTTATAAAGGCTATCTACTAAAGGGCAAAGAGTTGTGACATGTATCTATGGATAGAGAAGACTCGCTTGGAATGACGGATTCTTGACATATTGATGTATATATTAGTGAAGAGGAAATGCTTAAGGGAAAAGGGGTAAGATGGCAGAGTGAGTGGCCATATTAAAGTTCAGCTCCCCAACATCACCTTAAAAATAGCAAATAGGAGATGAACAACCAGATAAAAAACAATACTCATCACAATGAAAATTATTTTGACAAAAGGGAGGAAGTTGACAAGAAATGAATAAGCAGCCAAAAAAATGAGAAAATATTAAGGAGTAAAAGTGACTGAAGGGCAGGTTCTAGAAAGAAAAAAAAGGCTCAAGAAGTGAGCATGAATTGATTGTGAGCTTTTACAGATGACTAATAAACTCAATAAGCAAAATTAAGAACGGTATGGTAGGAACAATGTTATGTGTCCCTGCCTCATGTAAGTCAGGCTAGTTTTTCTTCAAAAGGTATTGGAACTGACCTCAAGATTTAATGGGCTCAGGAGACTTACTAAGTGTTAGGCTATCGATCTGGTTTCCTAGGTACTTGAGTACAAAACCAGCCAGGACATCAGGGGCTCTAGTTCCTCTCTCAGGCTTCTGACTGAAAACCGGCAGTAGGACCAAAATGAGCACAGGAGAGTTCAGCTGAATCAAGGTTGATTCTTATTGGACATCTTTTCCCTCCTCTGAATGCCCTCCCCCTGCTGTGGCTACATAAATCTTTTGTTTACTACGAGAAGCACTGTTTTGTTTAGTTCTAAACTCGAACCCGAGGTACTAACCTGGCCTGAGCCAAATCTGTCTTGCTAAAATCTGACATCTCTAAAGATGGAATTGAAAGAAGAAAGAAGAGTAAAGAAAAACAAGGGACTTGACTACTTAGAACATTTTGTGGAGATTCTTAACAAAACAGTCTTATTTGTAATGAGTAGAATGGTATTGATAAGAAAGAAAAGCATCAATTGATCAAAGCATCAATTCTACCAAAAATGGTAGAATATTTATCTAACCAGAATCAGAAATCAACACAATTTCAACAAGCTTTGAGAATATGACAAATGAAAATAAAAGAGCTAAAGGATAGAGCTTGGAGAATCAAACTGAGAGTTGTCGATTGCTCAGAAAAATGTGAAGCAACAAAAAACTCGAATGCCATGTTTCAGGACACCATATCAGTAAATTTTTTGGAGATTTTGTAAACTGTGGCCAGAGTGAAACTTGATAGAATACACAGGATACCCACAGAGAGGAACCCCAAATTCAGCTTACCCAAAAATGGAGTCAATAAACTCAAGAGTTTTAGTAAAAAGGAGAGAACCTTGTAAGCAGCCAAGAAGGATCAAAGAATTACAGAATTGTAGAACTGGAAGGGAGGATATCAGAGTCTAACTTGACCCATTCACCCAAGGAATCCTTAATATAACATATCCAATAAGTGGGCATTGAATGTCTAATTGAAGATTTCTAAAAAGGGGGAACTCACAACCTTAGGAGGAAGTTCATCCCATTTTTATACATTTCTACTTGTAAAGAAGTGATTTTTAAATTTTTATTTTTACATCCAGCCTAAACTTACCTCTTTTCAAACTTCTATCCATTGTCCCTGGTTCTTCCCTCTGGAGCCAAACAGAAAAAGTCTGATTTTCCACTTTTATATGACAACCTTTCAAACACTGAAGACGATTATCATGTTCCTGCTGAGTCTCGTCTTTTTTAGCCTCAACATTCCCAGTTTTTTTAACTGATCCTCATATGGCGTGGAATCAAGTCCCTTCGTCATCCTGGTTGCCCTCATTTGAATGCTCTAAAGCTTGTCAATGTACTTCTTTAAATGGTGACACCCATAAATGAATACAATACTCTAGATGTGGCCTGGTCAGAGCAAAATACAAAAGTAATATGATGTCCTTATCCAAAAATCTACACATCTATTAATATAACCCAAGATCTTATTGGCTTTTTTGGCTGCTACGTTATATTGCTGACTCATGCTGAGCCTGAATTCCACTTAATCCCATCTCTCCAACCCCAATTTTTTTTAGACAAGCTACTGCCTAACCATACCTCCCTTTAAAGTTGATTTTTTGAACCAAAGTATAATATTTTACATTTGCCCCCATTGAATTTCATCTTCTTAGATTCAGCCCCCTCTTCTAGCCTGTCAAGATGTATCCTGTCTCTGTTATCCAGTGTGTTACCTATTCCATTCAGATTTTTGCCTTTTGCAAATTTGACTAGCATACCATCTATGCCTTTATCCAAGACACTAAAATAAAATAATTTACAGCAAATTTATAATACTGTATGATAATAAATAATGATGATAAAAATATTCCTGTCATGTTGACATTGAACCAGGCTTTTTGAATCTGCTCAGTTCTGAACCTATCCAGTGTACAACTGTCTAGTCCACATTTCTTGCTCACTTCCACAATGATAGGAAGAGATACTTCATGAATATTGCTAAGGTATTCTATATCTAAAGGATTCTATAGCATTGCCCCAATCTTCCACTTTAGTAACCCTGTTAAAAAGGAAATAAATTTAGTTTTGTGTGACCTGTCCTTGAAAAAGCAAATTCCACATCCAAAAACCACCAATTCGGATCACATAGAATCATTCTCCTGGAACAAAAAAACGAAAGGAAAAGATGGCACATAATATATCAAAAAGCAGGAGAAAGAGAACTATAGAGCAATCTCACTAATGAATATTGATGCAATAATTTTAAATAAAATCCTTGCAAGGAGACTACATAAATATATCCAGATAATAATTCACTATGAACAGTTGGATTGATACCAGGGATGTGAGGATGGTTCAACATTAGAAAAACAATTAGCATAATTAATCTTATGAGCAACAAAAATAACAAACAACATATGGTTATTTCAGTAGATGTCAAAAAGGCCTTTGTCAAAATATAACACTTATTTATGTTTAAAACCATAATAAGCATAAACATAAGAAGGGTCTTTCTTTAGTATGATCAAGAACATGTATGTAAAACAAAGGCCTAGCATTGCTCACAGTGGAGAAATCCTAGAAGCTTTCCTGGCAAAAAGAAGGGTAAAGCAAGGATGTACCCTCTAGTCTCTGTCATTTTACATCATTCTAGAAGTATAAGCTATAGCAACAAGATCATAGGGCAATATTCAAGATATAAAGATTTGCAAAGAGGAGACAAAATGATCTCTACTTATAGATATATGATGATATACTTTGAAAGCCCCAGACAATAAAGAAACTAACTGAGATACTTCAATAAGTAAGATAGCAAGAATCAAAATAAATCCATAAAATAGCCATTAGCATTTCTACATCTAGGGAAGAAATTATGATGTAAGAAATTCCATTCAAAATAATTATAAAATGAATAAGATATTTGGGCATTTAATATACCATGACATATGTAAGATTTATATAAATACAACTATGAAGTAGCTTATACAGAAAACTTAAATAACTGGATAAAAATTTAGTGCTCATGATTGGTTGTGCCAATATAATAAAAAGGGCAATATAACATAAACTGATTTACATATTTAGGGTTATACCAATCACATTATTAAAGAGACACTTTATAGAAATATACAAAATAATAATGAAATTCACCTACAGGAACAAAAGAATCTCTAGAATCTCAAGAGAAATAGTGAGGGGAAAGCATTACCCAATCTTAAAGTATATATTGAATCTATAGTCATGAAAAGGCAGGATGATGCCGTGTCAAGAATGCTGGGTTTGGAGTTATAGCTCAGTTTTAGTCTCAGCTCTCCCACTTACCACCCATGTGAACTTAGGCAAGTCATCACCTCTCTGGGCCTCAGTTTCTTCTTTTGTGAAATGAGAGGGTTTGTAAGAAACTAGAAACATTTGGGTAACAAAACCGTAGATTATGTTATGGTGTTTATGGATAAGCAAACACCAGGGGGGAATCTGGGGAAGGACTTGACCTTTTCTTGGGACTTCTCTCAGTTCTGGAGGGGGCAGGTACACTGGTGCCATCTTTGAGGTTCCTGCAGCATCAATGTCCTACCCCCTTGATTTCTCTCTCTTCTGCCATAGCTCATTTCTACCCTCACTTTCTCCTTTTGCTGCTTGAACCTGGGCTGCTAGTTGTTTCAGCCTCACCTCTGTATGACCTAGCTCCACCCTTTCTGCTACCAAACACTCACAATCTCTATCTGGTTCTGAGATAGCAAGTCTCTTTTATACCAGCTACTCAGGTAAGTATCAAGTCTCAGCAATGGCTTTTATCTATCAAGGAGGTGTACAGACCTCGTTCACATTCAGTTATGATCCGCTTATTCAATCAAGAAGTATTTTTACCTTACAAAAGTAATTACTTTTAAGCTGTCACACATAATCAAGTAGAGTCTAACCCTCATACTATGATCCTAAAACTATTCGGTCCTCTTCGAAAATGAAGGACCAACAATAAAACTATTTGGTGCTGGTGAAATGCCAATGGGAATGGTCCCCCAGAGTGTGGCCAGGACACATGGCATATGATCTAAGTGTATGCCTAAGTCCAGGACCGAAAATGGGTTTTCATTTACTCAAGAATTTTATTTCATGTAAGCTATCCTTTCCTTTACAGTATTGTGGTTATTGTATATATTGTTCTTTAGGCTTTGCTTGTCTCACTCTGCATCAACTCATACAAATCTTCCCATGTTTCTCTGAATTCCTCAGTGGGAGAACTGATGATGAAGCGCAGTAGTGTCAAACTCAAATAGAAACTGGGCCACTAAGCCAACCATACATAAAAATCTCTGTGGGCACTTATTGACTTAGAAAAGCACATTATAACATTATTTGTTTTATTGCATTTTTTATTTATTCTGTTAAATATTTCCCAATTAAATTTTAATCTGCTTCGGGCTATACTTTCTACTGTTGCTGACCACCATCTGATCCCTGTCTTCCCACCCTTGTGATTCATCATCCCCCACCCCCCACCCCCGCCCTCCAAGGCAGAGAGGTGGAGGATTACTAGGGCAGAATGTTGTATACTATGTCTAATGTAGGCACTATATTGGGTGTTTTTGTTCAATTGTTTCTATTTGTTACAAAGGAAGTTTCAATGGGGAGGGGAGGAGGAAAGGTTGTGGTTTCCAGAAATGATTGTGATACAAAGACAAAAGTCATCAATAAAATGTATTAAAAAGGAAGAAAAGCAAGGGAAATTAGCCTCAAGCCTAAAATTGCCTATCCAGCAAAACTGAGCATAATCTTTTCATTAGAAAAGATCATTTTTTAATTCACTGGAGACCTTCCAGGCATTCCAGAGGAGGAGGCCAGACTTAGATTGGTCCTTTGGCATGCAAACTGACCACTAAGCAGAACCCTAACAAAGTAAAGTGTCTTTAAAACAATGAATGTATTTAAATACTTCAAGGAGAATAAAAGGGTGGCATCTGTTTGAGGTCCCAGTTTACCAAAGGGACCTCAAGGAAACAGTGACTAGGAACTGGTCAGCAATATCCCATGGGAGGGTGTTAATGACCTTGGAAGTGGAGTAGGGAGAGGTGGAAGGAAAGGATTATTGCAATTGGCATTGGGGTACCACAGATGAAATCCAAGTTAATAGGAGTGTTGAGGAGTGTGAGGAATAGGTTAGAGTCAAAATTCCTTAAACCCTTTGCCTCTATGACTTGGGTAGGGGTAGAGAGGCTTGAAAAAGCTTATCCCAATAAAACTAGGAACCTGTGTTTAAGGAGGTGGTGGAGAAGATATAGGAGTGTGACTGTGTGGTTGTGCAAAATCTAAGTTGGGGGAGTGGTGGTATGGCAAGCCCCTGGGAGGGGAAACCAGGAGCAGCAGCACCCTGGGGTGAGTGTGCCTGTGGTTTAAGGCAGGCCCCTGGGAGGGAGGGGCACCATGGACAACTAGACCCTGAGGTGAGTATAGCTACCTGGGGTAGGTGGGGAAGATTTGAGGCCTGAGGGCTGGTATCCAGATCAGCACTAAGAAAATATGTTCTACTCTCTTATGAAGTTGGCCCCACCCTTCTTACTGCTCTATTAAATAATTACCACAACAAAGTAGGAGGCAGCTAGGTGGCTCAGTGGTTAGAGCACTGGGCCTAGAGTCAGGGATGTACTGGTAAAAGTTTGCCAACTGGATATTGGGGAAAAATGTAAACACAACACACTTTTCAGTTTAATCTGTATTATTAACATTTCCTCCATTGCTTTCTTAAGTCTAGATCAGTGGTGTCACACTCAGGTAGAAATGGGGGCCACTAAACCTACATAAGGATTCCTGCCTGCTGCATTTTGACTTAGAAAACCATATATTAACATCATCTCTGTTCTATTTTATTTTTATTTATTTTGTCAAATATTTCCCAATTACGTTTGAATCATTGTTCTCCTCTCTACCCCCACCCCCACCTCCAGCCTGTTTGACACCTCTGGTGCAGACAACAAAAAACAAATCAAACCCTGATTTTGTAGTGTTTGTCTATTTCCTCAGGTATAAATGGTCACACCGAAAATTAATATTTGGCTCTTGCTTCAGCACAGCCCTGATTATGTCTATGGATATTTACCTTATTAGAAATTTTAAAGTCTTAATAGTATTATGAAAATAGTTTTGGCTTGTGGACATTCTGAAAGGGTCTCAGGGACTAGGAGTCCCCAAACCACATGTTGAAAAGCAGTACTCTATGTCATAAAGAATGAAGAAATAAACGCAGAAAAGTATGAATTTTAACTACTTCATTTACAAACCACAATGAAATAAAATGAACAAATCCTAGAAAAAGAAAAAAATACTAAAGATAATAACAATAACATTAGGGAAATAAATAGGATTCAGATAAAGCAGTCCTTGGAAGCAAATTTATATCCCTTCAGAGAGATTAAACTAATTCTACTTGGCACCAGAAGACGGAGCCAGGAGAAATGTATAGGAATTGCAGAGAGGCACATTTTAGGATCCATGTAAGGAAAATTGTCATAACAGAGGTATCTGAATGTGGAATGGATTGTCATAGGAGTTAGTGGGCTTCTCTTCACTCGAGGTCTTCAAGCAAAGCCTGGGTAATTTTTTGTCAGGTATGTCACAGTGGGGCTTTTTGTTCAGATACCAACCAGTTCGACTATATAGCATCTGAGGTTCCTCCCAACTCTGGGATTCTGAGTCTATGAATCTATGAAATACATGAACTATATAACTATGTAAAGTCATACCATTAGATAGAGGCAAAGTTAACCAGCCTGTATGTGTGTATACATATACATATATACATATATGTCTACACACATATATACATATATGTATATATACACATACACACATATATGTCAGCATTAAAGAAAAATGGACAATGTAAATTACATGAAAATTTTAAAAAGCTTTTGCACAAATAAAAGCAACGCCACTCGAATAAGAAGAAAAATATAGACTAGGAAAATATTTTCTATTAAACATCTGATAAAAGTCTGATATTCAAAATCTAAATGGAATGAACACAAATTTATCAGCATAAAATCCATCTTCTAGTAGATAAGTGGTTAAAGGATATGAACAGGCAATTCTCAAAAGAGAAAGCATAAACTGTCAGCAACCTCTTCTAAAAGTATTCAATATCATTCATAGTAAGAGAATGCAAAGTGTAAAAATTCTGATGTACCACCTTACATCCACCAACGTGACCAAGATGCTAATTAATATTAAAACTTAATGTTGGGAGGGATGTGGGAAAATAGACATACTCATTTGCTGTTGGTGAACCTTGGAATTCATTCAACTGTTTTAGAAAGTAATATAACAATATATAATAAAAATTTCAAAAATATTCATCTCCATTATCTCAGCAATCCCACCTTAAGGAAATTAGTGACAGAAAGAAATGACACATCTTTATAAGACATTTTCATAGCATCACTCTTTGGAAGAGCAAAAAATAGAAACAAAATACATACTCAATAACTGGGGAATGGCTAAACAAATTGTGGTATACGAATGCATTGGAATATTATTACACTGTAAGGAATGATGAATATGAAGACCATAAAGAGATGTAGGAAGACATATGAAGTGATATGGAGCGAAAAAAGCAGATCCAAAAGAACTGTATAAGTAATGACTTCAACAGTGGAAAGGAAGATAACATCAGACAGCAGCAAAACCAAAGATAAATACAATGGCACTACCTAGTTAAAGCTAATATGCATAGTATTTTCTTTGATCAACTAGTAAATAACAAAAATGAACCTGAGCATGCATAGCCTCTCTTTATCAGTGTTTTTCTTATCCATTTATGAGATTTTTTAAAAAAAAGGTTTTGGTTGCTGTTTGTTCTGTTTGGGGAAAATGAATCTTTTTTTTAAATGCTTAATTTTATGAGAATTTCAGGGGAAAAACACATGTGAACAATTAGAATTATAATTTCAAATCACACTTATTATCCAAGTGGCCCCCCGATGACCCCTACTTGGAAACTTGAATCACCTTAGGTACTAGAAAGTACCAACATTAAGGGGCAATACCTTTATTAACTAAACCTCTGGGAACCCAGCTTCTTCTAAACAAAGTAGGAGAGGGAGGGAGCTGGGGGAACTGGTCCAGCGTCAATAGCAAAAATTGAGGAGAAGAAAGCAACATGTCACTATCTCTTACAGAGGCTGGTCTCTACTCTCAAGGAATAACACCCAAAGGCATATAGATAACACCACCTAAGAGAAGGGCTGTTATCAAGCAGAATAAAAAGAAGGGGGTATTATTTCGTTCCCTGGATATAGTCCCTCAAATATAGAGCCAAGAAGCCTCATACTTAGACAAAAGCCTAGCCTTGGACCAGTTAAGGAAGGGGATCATGGAAGCAGAGCTGGAATGGACAATGCCCATCAATGGACAAAGGGAAAAAAAAACTTGCCATCGGTGGCTATCACTCCTAGCAATCTTAGCAGGTCAGACCAGTTTCCCAGTTACTGTTTGCTTCTCTTTACCAATGGGTTTCTATTGTCTTGGCAATACTAAGGTAGGACACTACTACCCCCCCCCCCCACACTTTTTTTCCTTTCTATGCATCTGCTAATTTAAAGTGTGTTATCACCATAGGAGGGGAATTTCCCAGAGCACACAGTGCTGTATGACCATCCCATGTGTGAAACTTCAGAATTCCTGACTTGATCTCAGTAATCTCAGAAATAATAAGAATAAAAGGCTATAGATCTGAAGAATTTTAACTTTCACTTTCCTTACAACAACTCCTTAAGTTTGAGAGTGCAAGGATGATTATTCCGATTTTACAGATGAGGAAGGTGAGGCTCATAGGAGCAAAGTGACTTACTCATGGTCCCACAGCAAGTAAGTATATAAGCCAAGGTTTGAACCCAGGTGTCTCCTGACAGCAGGTCCATCAATCTTTCAGCTGATCATATCACCAGTGTCAGAGAAGTCTATGATACAGGTCAAGGCTAACTGCTTCCAATAGAGGTGGCAGCTAACAAGAAAATAATTTCAGCATGGCTGCTCTCTTTCTGCCATGTGCTCACATTCTGTGTCTGTCTCGGTCTCTTTGCAGTGAAATCCTCCTTTGCTGCCTGTGATTTTGCAGGGGCTATTGTATGCTAAGTATGTCTGAGTTCGTTTATGTTTGCTCATTTAAAGTAGGTTACAAATGACTACTGGACAGCCAGTCATTCAAAGAGAAAAGTGGTCTCACTTGCACAAGGGTGGTGAAGGATGCAATGGGATTCTACTGGGGGTGTCGTATTTGCCATGGACCATGAATTTGGGGAGCAAAGGCATCCCTTATTAATGATTTAGATATTTGCAACCAGGCTGCACTTAACTTTGGAAAAGAATGATAGCAGGGAAGGGGGAAGACTGAGCATTTATTTCAATAAATTGAATACATATAATTTGCGGAGACTGATATATTTCATTGGGGCCAACTTCATGGACACATGGAATTTTGTTTTTCCTCCAAAGGAGGCACATTTGAACACATAAAGCAGTAGGATATTGTATGCAGAATTCCGTTTTTCCAGGATCTAACACGTGTGCACATGTACACAGATGCTGGAAAGAAGCCTGGAATGTCAAATCTTGTAAGCGGTATGTCTTAATTGGCTCTAGCTGTTTCTTCACACACATAATTTGACCTTGGTGTAGAAAATAATTTCTAGCTGGGAACAAAGACAAAGGAAACATATGGTGGATTTATGATCGCATCCTCTTACCCCCCAACTCCTGGCTGATCTTTCAGCAGTTTTCTTACCATGACTGTGCCTGAAATTGTTACTGTTTCGGAAGCCATGCCTTTAGATCTATGGGAATCTCCAGCTTCCTGAAGGAATGAAGTAAGTGGCCCTGAGTCAAAGGTTGCTGCTGACCCAGGCTGAGGTGCCATTGTGCTGATGCCATAGCCATTTTGGCATCCATCTCTAAAGAGGCCCACCCTGCCCCCTTAAGGGAGGGTGACTATAGCAGCATTTATCCTACCCTTTCAGGGCAGGCAGAATGTCCTCACATTCAGTGATATGGCTTTGCCTTGTGTAACTGCCACCAACATGGATCTTGAAGAGACATTGCTCTTTCCCTGTGGAGTGCTATGAAGAATTGTCTCTGATCAGGGGAAGGAAAAGAATCACAGCTCAGGCAGCTCAGGCAGATTGCGGCCAAAGGCTGGCTTTTTATTGGGCATATCATAGGATTGTCTGATCATAGATTTTGAGCCCAAGGAATCTTACAGGTCGTCTTGTCTCATTTTACAGTCTCATTTTACAGAAGGGGAAACTGAGGTCCAGAGAAGTTAAGTAAGTTGCCCAGCATTATTCAGGTAGTAAGTAGCAGAGCTGGGATTTGAATCTAGGTCCTCTAATACCAAATCTATCAATCCAATATGGGCCTATGCAAAAATATTTCTGTGATTCGAGGGGTTCCAGTTACTTATTCTGAGACAAAATCCTACTGTTCTACAACTGCCCAGAGCAGGCATGGATCTCAAAAGTTATCTCAAAGGACATGGCTATCAATTTGCTTTAAGAAGGCAGACAAGGATACTGGCTGAATTTTTTCACCCACTGCTACCCCCTCTTCGCCTATCTCTTACTCTCTTACCATCTGAGTGGTAGTGTGGCTGATAGACTTGGAGTGATGAAGGTCTGTGGTCAGACTCCTACCTCTGACATTTCCTAGCCATGTAACCACAGTCAAGTTACTTCATATCCCTTGGAGTCACTTTCCTCTTCTGTAAAATAAAGGGGTTGAATAACATAGCCTCTGAGATCTCTTCCAGCTCTAGAGCTAGGACCCCTATGTGTGACCCAGGGCAACTCTTTTCTTCTCCTTGGGCCTCAGTTTACTCTTCTGTAAAGTGAGGAGACTGGGCTATATGGCTTCAGAGGTCCAACTCAAGGTTTAGAATCCCACGACCCTACTTTGATTCATTCAGCCAGCTAATAGTCAAATGGCAGTGAAGCCAGCTCTAGACTGCCTCGATTGGATGCTTCAGAACAAATACTTGCAAAACAGCTGAAGGCCAGCAAGTAGAACCTTCATGATGTCATTTCACCCTTCTCTGAGACCTTCTGCTTCAGGCTGATAGAGAATATGAGACAGCATGATACTATTGGGTTTTCAAGATGAAAATGAGGATCTCTAAGATCCTGCATAATGAGTTTTGTGAGATCAAGGTATCATCTCCTTTGATGGGGTGACTACATCAGGGGAAGGCTATGACAATACTATAGCATCATTCTGTCAGTCAATAAACATTTCGTTTATACTAGGGATACCAAAAGAGGTAAAAGATAGTTCCTGCCCTCAAGGAACTTACCATTCAATAGGGGAGACAGCAAGCAAACAAATATGCACAGATAAGCTATATACACGATAAAAAGGAAATAATTAAGAGAGGGAAGGCAATGCATTCTGGCAGTATATGTGACAGTGTCTCACTACATCTTTCCATGAAAGATAGAGATGGGGACTGGATGATAGCACAGAACCCAAATGACAGGACCCAAAAAGTGTTGATTAATGGATTGATATAAACCCAGAGTGAAATCTCTAATGGAATGCTTGAGGGTTTTGCCCTTGGCCCTGTTCTGTTCAACATCTTTTCAATTACTTGGATGAAAGCCTAAAAGGTATACTTAACAAATTTGTGGATGACATAAAGCATGGAGGGATAGTGAATACATTGGAGGACAAAAGTCAGATCCAACAAAATCTTGGCAGACTGTATTGATAGACTAAAGTTAGTAAGATGAAATTTAATTGGGATAAATGTAAAGCTTGGCACTTGGGTTCAAAAAATCAACTGCACAGGTAGAGGATAGAGGAAGAATGTCTATATAGCAATTTATGCTAAAAAGACATTAGGGGTTATAGTGGACTGCAAACACGATATGCGTCAACAGTATGTTTGTGCCACCCCAAAAAAAGCTAACTCAATTTGAGATGTTTTCCATTCATTGTAGCAGTGTCTTGACTTGTCCTTCATAATCTATCTTGACAACAGTCACATCTGCAAAAATATGCTCTGTAAGTATAGTACAGGATAAAGAAGGTGATAGACCCACTTTACTGTGCTCATACCACATCTAGTATATCGTATCCAGTTCTGTGGGATACAATTTTAAGTGGGAACATTGGCCAAACGGGAGCATTTCCAGAAGACGGCAACTCAGATGGTGAGGGAAATAGAAACCAGGCTAAAAGATAAAGGACTGAATGAACTGGGGACATGTAGTCTAGAGATGAGATTAAGTGGGTGCATGATTGTTATTTCTAACAATTTGAAGGGTTGCTCCGTGAAAGAGGTATTAGACTTGTTTTCCTTGGGCAACAAAGGGAAAAATTAAGGTGGAAATGACACGGAGGCAGATTTTGACTAATAGAAGGGAAATATATCCTTGTAATCAGGGTTATCCTGAAATGAAATTGGCTGCCTTTGGTAGAAAACGAATTGTCTTCAGGTCGATGTTTGATGATTGTTGGGAATATTTTAGGGCATATATTCTTTTGGACTCAGTGACCTCCAAAGTTCTTTTCAACTCTGATTCTTTGATTATCACCTTAGAGAACCATGCACACTGAAGAAAGATTAGCCCAGAGCCATAATGTGAAGGAACAAACCTATGGATCTTACTCTCGTTCATATAAAAGAAACTGGCACATCATGGAACCACATTCAGGAATCCCAGATGTGTACCTTTAGTAATACTATGAATCATGTAAACCTTCTAAATCCCAAAGTAATTAAGAACTCATAAAGGTCATGTTTCAATATGTCCTCAGTAAAGAGTGGAATAGTTTTTCTAAGAACTGAGTAGCTCATTCTGTGTTTTTTGTTGAGTTACCTGAAATGCATTCCCTATAAAATGTAGTATTAGCCTAAGTGCTTGCAGGGGACTTGAGGGCCCTTTTGGACAAAGCAAAATGACCGAGACACCGACTGATGCTTCTAGGGTTTCTTTGGGTAGGGATATGAGCCAGAGTTATTTTGTGAGAGACATGAGCCAAATAATAATGTTTCTAGGGTTTCATTGTGTGGGGGAACAAGTCAGAAAAATATTATAAGAGAGCACTCAAATCATATCCAGGTTTTTCATGTCAAAGGCCAGGTCCTAATTGACACATAGGTTGCTGATGGAAGACAGACAATCAACCACCCTGTGTTCTCACACAATGGTAATCATTACCCTTGAGACTCTCAGATATAATTACACTTCTGCTCTGTAATAGTATATTAATCACAAGAAACATATTCCTTAGCTTCCATTTCACAATTGAGGGTAATTACAAGATGTTAAAACTAGATTATAGACAATTAGAGTCTATACATCAGGGAGCTTTTTTAGGTGGTCTAGAGGGAGAGCAAGGAAGCAGCTGCATAGGATTTCCAAAGCCATTTTCCATAGTGCTCTCCTCACTGTGCCTGAGGATGGAGCAATAGGAGCCAAGCATTTTCCAAAGTGTGTCGTTCCCCCCCACGCCCCTCCCCCCGCCCTGTCCCACTGCTACTTTTTTCTTTCTATATAGCCATTATTTCCTCAGAAACTGAGAATCATGTAAAAGATGAGGGGAGGGGAGGGGAGGGGAGGAGAAGTGAGGTGCAAACTCAAGCCACAGATAAGCCAGTCAGAATCCAGAGGCTTCACAGAAGTGGAATCAACAGTCACTGAGCTGAAGTGAACCAAATGGAGGAGTTGGGTAACAATTTTTGGCATTTTCAGAGGTCTTAAGTACCTTCTGT
This sequence comes from Phalanger gymnotis, assembly GCA_028646595.1. Taxonomy (NCBI): domain Eukaryota; kingdom Metazoa; phylum Chordata; class Mammalia; order Diprotodontia; family Phalangeridae; genus Phalanger; species Phalanger gymnotis. The sequence continues at coordinate 33,831,029 of CM053628.1, read as the reverse complement.
GTTCTCTCTGAGGAGATTTTATAAAAAAAAATAAGATATAATTCATGCTTTCAAGGAGTTTATATGCTCTGCCCACCAGGTATCTCTTCATTGCCCTAATTTTTTATGCTATCTATGAAGACAAGACAAACACTATTCCATTCATCCATCCCGCAAATATTCATCGAGCAACAACTGTGTGCTCAAGTGAGTACAGAAGAAAAATATTGTGGAAAACATGGATTGGGAGTGAGAAATCGAAGAAGCCAAACACTTGAATTTACATAGAAAGCTCACACATATATGTATATATACATATACATATATGTGTATGTATGTATGTATGTATATGTCATGAATGCTTTCTTTAAGAAGAGCCAGGACATGGACATGATGAGGAGTGCCAAACAATAATGCAAAGCTTCCTAAATGAGAGCCATAATAGCTCCAAAGAGTTTGGCTTCCCTATCCTCTTTGTCCCAGCAACCCCAAATGCATTTTAGCTTCTTGGGTAAAGCCAAATAGATGAAGAATGGTTATCATCCAGACTAGAAAAAGCAGTTGGATGGACAGCCAATAGAATTGGTCCATCAATAAATATATCTTGGAATGACAATGCAGATGAAGTGAAGCAAGAATCAAATAGGAAGAGAAAAGTGGTTTGGGTAAAACTTGGAAAACTATGTAATTAGTGATTCCAAGATTTTCCTTGGAGCAAAAAATCATCTTTTATTAACACCAATATCCTTCTGATGACACCGTATGGCTATGAAGTCTCTAAAAATTAAATTTTAGGCCACACAAAGGGCCCTGAAAAGACACCTGTTGGGCATTAGTGTGCTACAACATCTTAGCAATGAAGAATGGCACAGAATAAGCAGTGGGAAAGATATCATCAAACAAATGTACAGCTGTAGAAGAAGGTGGACCTGCTATGTGGTGAGAGTGAAGGGTAACCTATGGACAGACTGTGTGTTTCACTGGGAGCCATCAAGAGATCCAAAGAAAAGCCCCAGCCTGTTGAGTGGGCCCCTTTGAGAGGATTTCTGGGAAGACATGGAAAGAGTTCTGCAGGGTAAAAAGAGAAGAGGCTTGGCCAAGGTGACAGGTAGCAATTAGCAGAGCAAGATTTGAACCCAAGTTCTTTGACTACCAATCCAGTGGTCTTTTAAAGTTACCTTGTGGTAGAGGCCTTCGGCTGGGGGAAGAGGAGGAGGGAAGCAGAGAGAGGAGGAGGGGAGGGCGGACTGCTACCCGCGCTGGCGGGTGGGCTCAAGTGGAAGCAGGTGATTCCCCCTGCCCCGTCTTTTCCGTTTTAGCACATTGCCTTGGGGATCAGTGTAGCTGCCTCCCCTCCTTTCCTTTCTCGGCCCCTAGCCGCGGAGGCGGCGGCAGCAGGAGAGAAGTAAGTGTGTGTGCCTGCGCGCACAGGCCGTGCTATTTGCTGCCCGCGACGTCGCCTCCCTACTTGGCCACTTTGCCGGCCGCCCGTCACGCCAGGCCACGCAGCGCCGCTCAGGTGAACCTCAACCGCGTTGTTCCCTTGGATCAAGAGTGCACCTATGCTAAGACACCTGCTAGCAGTCCCCTAGTGTCTCTGCCTGTCTTACACAAGCCAGAAAAAGGGATCCTCCAATCCAACCTGAACAGGAATCCTCAGGACATTTAACTATCTAATTATGAGCAACCCTTTTATACACCTTGCTGAGCCCTTAGATCCCAAGGAACCAGAACAAAAGTTCTTCAATTTGAGTAAGTTGGCAGATTCAAGATATGGACACTTACCATGTTCTGTCAGAGTTCTCCTAGAGTCAGCCATCTGGAACTGTGATGATTTTTTAGTGAGGAAAGTTGACGTTGAAAACATTTTAAATTGGAAGGTGATGCAGCATAAGAATATAGAAGTACCATTTAAGCCTGCCCGAGTCATTCTGCAGGACTTTACCGGTGTACCTGCTGTGGTTGATTTTGCTGCAATGTGTGATGCTGTGAAAAAGTTAGGAGACCCAGAGAAAATAAACCCCATCTGTCCTGCTGATCTAATATTTGGCCATTCCATTCAGGCTGATTTCAACAGAACGCCAGATAGTGTACAGAAGAACCAAGACCTAGAATTTGAAAGAAATAGAGAAAGATTTGAATTTTTAAAGTGGGGCTCCCAGGCTTTTTACAACATGAGGATTATTCCCCCTGGCTCAGGGATGATCCACCAGGTGAATTTAGAGTACTTGGCAAGAATGGTATTTGATCAGAATGGGTGCTACTATCCAGACAGCCTGGTGGGCACTGATTCACATACCACAATGATCTATGGTTTGGGTGTTCTGGGTTGGGGTGTGTGCAGAATAGAAGCAGAAGCTGTCATGCTGGGACAGCCAATCAGCATGGTACTTCCTCAAGTGTTTGGTTACAAGCTGCAGAGAAATCCTGATCCTCTGGTGACTTCCACAGATATAGTGCTAACAATCACCAAGCACCTTCGCCAGGTTGGTGTAGTGGGCAAATTTGTTGAGGTCTTTGGATCAGGGGTAGCCCAGCTGTCCATTGCTGACCGAGCCACCATTGTCAACATGTGTCCAGAATATGGTATAACTGCTGCGTTTTTCCCAGTGGATGAAGTTAGTATCAAATACCTCATCCAAACAGGCTGTGATGAAAAAAAGTTAAGGATATTCAGAAGTACCTTCAAAGTGTAGGAATGTTCAGAGACTTCAGTGATTCATCTCAAGAGCCAGATTTTACCCAGATTGTGGAGTTAGATTTGAAAACTGTGGTACCCTGCTGCAGTGGACCCAAAAGGCCTCAAGATAAAGTGGCAATATCTGAAATGAAAAAAAGACTTTGAGAATTGCCTGGGAGCCAAGCAAGGATTTAAAGGATTCCAGGTGTCTCCAGAACATCATGAGGATCACAGAAAATTTATGTATAATAATAGTGAATTTACACTGTCCCATGGCTCTGTCGTTATTGCTGCTATCACCAGCTGCACCAACACTAGTAACCCTTCAGTGATGTTAGGGGCAGGATTATTAGCAAAGAAAGCTGTTGAAGCTGGTCTCGATGTGAAACCTTACATTAAAACTAGTTTATCCCCTGGAAGTGGGGTAGTCACCTATTATCTAAGGGAAAGTGGAGTTATGCCTTTTCTGTCTAAGATTGGGTTTGACATTGTGGGGTATGGCTGTATGACCTGCATTGGTAACAGTGGGCCCCTGCCTGAGCCAGCAGTGGAAGCAATTACACAGGGAGATCTTGTTGCAGTGGGCGTCCTCTCTGGAAACGAGAATTTTGAGGGTCATGTCCAGCCCAACACCCGTGCTAATTATCTACCTTCTCCTCCATTAGTAATAGCATATGCAATTGCTGGGACCATCAGGATTGACTTTGAGAAAGAGCCACTGGGAATAAATGCAAAGGGTCAGAAGGTCTTATTGAAGGACATATGGCCAACTAGAGATGAGATTCAGTTTGTGGAATGTCAATATGTTATCCCTGGGATGTTTAAGGAGGTCTATGAGAAAATAGAGACAGTGAATGTAAGCTGGAATGCCTTATGTGCTCCATCAGATAAACTATATTCCTGGAACCCCAAGTCTACATACATTACATCTCCACCCTTCTTTGAAAACCTGACTTTGGATATCCCACCTCTTAAATCCATAGTAGATGCCTATGTCCTATTAAATTTGGGAGATTCACCAACAACTGACCATATTTCTCCAGCTGGAAATATTGCATGAAGCAGTCCTGCTGCTCGATACTTAACCAACAGAGGTTTGACTCCCAGAGAGTTCAACTCCTATGGTTCCGGAAGAGGCAATGATGCTGTCATGGCTCGAGGAACATTTGCCAACATTTGCTTGCTAAACAAATTTTTGAATAAACAAGCACCGCAGACCACACATCTGCCTTCTGGTGAAACTCTTGCTGTGTTTGATGCTGCTGATTGCTACCAAAAGGCAGGTATCCCTCTGATAGTACTAGCTGGAAAAGAGTATGGATCTGGGAGTTCCTGAGACTGGGCAGCCAAGGGCCCTTTTCTGCTGGGAATCAAAGCTATTCTAGCTGAGGGTTATAAACGAATTCACCGCAGCAACCTTGTAGGGATGGGAGTCATCCCTCTGGAATATCTCCCTGGGGAGAATGCTAACATGCTTGGACTCACGGGGTGGGAGCATTACACTATTATCATTCCGGAAAACCTCAAGCCAGGAATGAATGTCCAGATTCAGCTGGATACAGGAAAGACCTTCCAGGCCATCATGAGGCTTGATACAGACATGGAACTCACTTATTTTCACAATGGGGGAATTCTCAACTACATGATTCGGAAGATGGTCAAGTAGGCCTATGCGCCCATCAAGGCTCATCTCCTCCAATCAAGACAAAAACGTGCCGTAATCACTAGCCCTAGATGCATATAAACCCTAACACAAATATTGCATTCTGATGGAGTATACTTTTTAGGAATTTGTGACACTGTGTTAGAGTGAGTGTGCCTTGAGGTGGGTTATTTTTGTTGTTTTTTTCTCATTTCTCAATGCAGAAAATCTGATTCATTTAAATTTGTTTTTTCAGAGCTGGTGGATAGAATAAGTATGAGTTAGTGTTCTTAACACCAGGAAGCAAAATTGAGCTCTCTTGTAGCCACTATTTTTGTGTTTGATTTTTATTGTCATTCTCTTTGTCAAAATGGACACACATACACACACACTCACACTCACACACACATACACACACACTAGAGTCCCTCTACTTGTTGGTGTGTCTTCTTTTATTGCTCCTGCCTGGAACTGGATTCTTCTTCCTCATTGAGACATTTGATTTTTAGATAACATCCTCCTTTCCACTATGTTTTATCATCGTTATTGACTGACTGTAAACAGAAGAAAACTTTCTACCCTCACAATCCCAATAACTATTTTCATTCTTCTCTCCCTCTTCCCCAGCTCTTCTACCCTCAGCCCTCAACATGTTCTCAAAATCAGAGGATTAGAATTCTAGCCTCTTCTAACCCCAAAATGATTTGATTTTGTAGCATTTTACACATTAATCACACACACACACACACACACACACACACAGTGAACTTTTTCTGTCTCTTCCCAGCAGCTCTGTTTTGCATTTTGTAAGAATGGGCATTGATATATGTGGGAGTGGATGTGGATGTGTTTATGAGATGGGGGGGGGGAGTGTTGGAAGAGTGGTTGAGATGGAAAGAGAACATTTCTAACTTGAATAAAATTAAATCTATTTTCAAAAAAAAAAGTTACCTAGTGGTAGTGGTAAATCAAATTGGACTAGGAATGCTAGCATGATAGAGTGTGAAGACCATTGGACCAAGAGGCAGAAGACCTAGAAGTTGCAGTTTAGGGGTATGGTGGATAGAGTGCTGGGCCTGGAGTTAGGAAGAACTTAGTTCAAATATGGTCTCAGACACTTATTAACTGTGTGACCCTAGGCAAGTTACTTAACCTCTGTTTGCCTCAGTTTCCTCAATTATAAAATGGAGCTAGTAATAGCACCTACCTCCAAAATTATTTGTGAGAAAATATTTGCAAAGTGCTTAGCACAATGCTATGACACATAGTAGGTGCTATATACGTACTATTATTATTATCATTATTATCTCTGTCACTTAGCAGTTATGGATTGTCAGTAAGTCATTTCCTAGTTCTAAGCTTCCGTTTCTCATCAGTAAAATGAGGACGATAATCTTTTACCTGAGTACATTCAGGAAGATCAAATGAGAGAATGGAAGTAGAATTCTTTGAGATAGGTAAGTAGTGTGAATATTATTATCACTATTTTAGAGAAGATGGAACTTGAGTTAAGTTCAGATAGGGGAATGATTTGTCCAGGGTCACCCAGGTCATGAGCATTGGAGCTAGGACTCAAACCCAGATCTTCTTGACTCCAGGCTCATCGTACTTTCCATAGCACCATTTCTGTATCTTAACTGGGACAAAAAAGAGTGAAGACTTGAAGCTTTTGAATTTGGGACACTGGGACAAGGTTCTCTGCCTGGCTTCTGACACAGATTCCTTTGCCTTTTCTGGGACCAGGTGCAGAAGTTCTGGAACTGGTGTTTATAGCTGGCTCTGTTAAAGTACTTTATCTCCAACCAGGAGCTCTGGTCCAAGTGACCAAGGGGAACCTAATAGCTGAGCAGAGTACTAACTGGTTAATATTACCAGTCAGTATTATTTGGCTTGTTGCCTTTTTCCTGAATTCTGCCTCATGATTTTGCACTTGGAATTCTTTGATTTTTAGGACTTGACCCTGGCATTCAAAACAAGATATCCTGTGGTAGTTGATAGAGCGTTAGCTCTAAGCCAGGAAGACCTGGGTTCTGACACATACTTGCTTGTGACTCTGGCTAAGTCATTTAACTCCTCTTGACAATTCTCTAAGACTATAAATTTTAGAGAAGGTGTTGAACTGCATTAATGGAGGGAGTTTCTTCACCAGGGACTTTTCTATACCAAGGAAAGCACAAGTACAGTCTCTATCTCCATCCCCATTCAAAACAAAACAACATCAAAAAGAAATTATTTTAATTTACTCTAGGGTTTCCCCTAGTGGTAATTCAATTCAATCCAACCCAACAAGCATTTATCAAATGCCTACTATATGCTAAGCCCTAGTTACATAAAGACAAAAGCAAATATCACACCAGAGGGTGTGGTAAACATGTATCTAATCCTAGTTAGTGTTAGGATCCAGTTGAAAATAGTCAAAAGCTCCTCTTCACAGGATAAATGCATCACCGTTCACTAGAGTAGTGCTTCTGGAACAACTGAAAATTCTCTCTGGCTCTTAGAGAACTGGCTGCCTCTTTCCCCTTGGCTCCGTACTTTTGTGGGAGGTGTTACTGATCTTGTAAGTGTAGGAGTTTTTAATGTGTGGATTATCCAATTATATTCTTGGCTCAGCCCTCATCCTGCTAGGAAAATTCCTCCTCTTCATAGCATCGCTATCTGTGTGTTCCATTGTCCTCTAATTCAAAGATACATTGAATGCAATTTTAATCAGGAATATTAGAAATTAGCAAATAATAACAATGGACTCTGAATGAGTATCCACTTTAAACTACATGATCTTCCTTAGAAAAAGGGACAACCCTTCTCATCTGTTGGCAAGTCAACACCTCATCCCTCCTCCCAACCTCAACTCTGCTAGTCACTTACAAAAGTAGTTGATAAGGTATTCACTCTGGGGCTTTTCCACTCATAGGGAAAATTCTAGGTAAGTTAAGCACAGTGGTATGGTGGTAAATGTTTAACAACCAGCTCTCTGAATGCATAACACACTTAAATTTAATCTTCATCATTAACATTTTGTCCATCACTTTCATAAGTCTAGACAATCAACAAAACAGTAAATCAAACCCTGATTTGTGGTGTCTGCCAATTTCTAAGGTGTAAATGTTCACAGTGAAAATTTAACAATCCTACTGTGTGATCCCCTATTAGCTGGCTCTAGCATACCCCTGGTAAGTGCTGGTCTGTCAGTATAGTATACAGAAATCAGATAGCTTCCTTTTTTTCTCCCTTGGAGTTCCAGTGGTTAGGACCCTAAATAATTAAATAAATAAATGGGTGGCTAGATGAATGCATGAATAATAATAATAATAATAGTAATAATAATAATAATTTAGGGATGGGAGGGAAAGCATTAACAATTAGGAAGATCGGGAAAGACTTTACATAGGAGGTGGTACTGAGCTGAGCCTTGAAGGAAGGTAGAGGTTCCAAAAGGCCCAGGTAAGGAGAGACAGCATTCCAGCCTATGTAAAGGCAGAGAGACAGATGAAGGACTGTTTTGAACAGGGAAGATCAAGCAGGTCATTTAACTGGAATGTAGAGTATATGAGAGGGAGTGATGTGTAATCAGCCTGGAAAGACCACTGGTGGAAGATTGTGAAGGGTTTCAAATGTTGAACAAAGCCTTTGTACTTCCTCCTAGAGGCAATAGGGAACAGTAACCAGGCTGCGCTCATCCACTCATAAAACTGCCCTGAGGATTTGGCCATCCCATGGGGCCAGCCTGTGTTAGAGTTATTCTCAGAGACAGCAAAATTGAGGCAGCATGGGGGTGGGTGGTAGCCTGATTGATGGAGAAAGAGGAAACCTGCAGATTTAGAGTTCGATGTTCCAATAGGACATTCAGATGAATGTGGTTGACACTCCAGCTTAATAAAGAGAGAGTGAATGAGTCCCTCACTGTCCTCGATGAGCTTGAGGTACCAGGCCAAGATAAACTCCAACCTCCGGTCCTGAAAGAAGCCACTGAGCCACTGAGCCACTGTCAGTGATATTTAAAAGATCCTGAGGAATGGGAGAGATGCCGCAGGATTGGAGACAGGAAAATGACATCTTGATTTTCAAAAAAGGAAACTATAAACTATAGTAAACTATAAACTATAAGTTTATATATCAGTAAACTATAGACCAGTGAGCTTGACCTCATTTGCACAAGAGGAAATCAGGAAATTGCGGTTTGGGAGTTGGGCAGAAGCCTGCTAAGGTCCCAGGACAAGCCTTGAGATTGTTTAGAAATGGCCTTGTCAGTTTTGGATTTGTCATTTAGAAATGTAGATTTGAATTATTTTCCCCCAAGCAGTTTATCTTAAGGAGTAGAGGAATAGGGAAGATGGGAGGAACCAATGTAATAGGAGTTACCAGATCTCAACAAGAAATTCTGAAAAGACCACAAGAATGCCAAACTAGTAGGGCTTAGGCCCAGGATAGTCAGATCAACTGAAGCAACAATATGCATAGACTAGAATGAGAAAGACTATGCCAATGCCTGCCAACAGTATTAAAATGAAGGTAAAAATAATGGGGTGGGCATCAAGGACTCATGTTTGGAGAGGGGTGAAGGGGAGCAGCAATGTCTATGGGAGTCATGGGAATGGGAAGAGGAAGGGCTCAGCCTTGTTGAATATGAAGTCTTGCATTCCTGGAAGAAGGGGAAATTTCAGCCACATCTTGTGCTGGAACTGTTTCTCCATAACTGTTAATAGATCTGTGTGGGTCAATAGAGCACAGAGATAAATCCAGTTTTCTTCTGTATAACTCTAGCATGGAGATATGATGAGGTAAGGGTCTGTCTGGGAGCCACAGGTGCAATATGTGTTTGTGGAGGGAAGACCCATGTTGACAAAATCGTGGATCCTTGAAGTATTAAGTTCCATTGAGTGAACCATGTTTGTCTTGTTGAATGAATGAATGAATGAATGAATGGATGAATGAATGAGGAGGCATAGTACAGAAAGCACATTGGCATTGGAGTCAGAGGGTCTTGGTCAAATCCCACCTTGATGCTTATTATCTGTGTGACCTCAGACAAGTGACTTACCCTCCCTGGGCTTCCCTTTCCTCCTCTATAAGATGAGGGAGTTGGATTAGATGACCTCTGAAGTCTCTTTCTAAATCTATGCTGTTGTGAATGGAAAATTGTGGCATGAATAACCACGAAGAGAAAATTGAAAACAAAATTTAAAAGTCATTGCTATTTGGCTTGGGAATGCATTTTCAATTTGAGAAAATTATCACTCAAGTTTCTTTAAGCTACTTACTAGCTTTCTAGCTACTTTGGGTGAGTCATTTCCCTTCTCTTTGCCTCAGTTTCCTCCTCTGTAAAATAAAGAGGTTAGAGTCAATACTCTTTAAGATGCCTTCCAGTTCCAGTATCCTATGATTCCTACGAGGTTGACATAACAATGAGTTTGCATTAGGTTGAATGTATTGAGAGATGCCTGATTTGTTGCTTGGTCTTGCTTTTGTTTCAAGGGATGGCTCCCTGGGTAGGAGAGGGAGAAGGAAATTCAGAAATGATGGTTACATAGGAGCAAATGAAATTAATAACAAACAGATAAAAAACTCATATGCACGTTAATTAACAAGTGAAAATAACTCTCTTAATTCTGTAAAATGTTTTCTTCCAGTAGATTTTGAACAGTCAGGATGGATTTTCATTCAGCCATTCAGATTCTTACCCCAGATTCTCTGGTGGCCCCCATTCACATATTGGGAGGAATTGAGGTTCAGTTTGGGTCCAGAGTTCAACTTAGCTCAAATCAACCAGACACTCAAGCAACAAACAGGGTTGTGAGGAGAGTTCTTTCCTGGCAGGGGGCAAGTCTCTACCTATGGACAAGACTGAAGCTTGGTACCTAGTCAGAATTAGGACTCAGATTCAGGCCATGGAAGAGAGCAACACTGATTGCTTTGGAGTCTTTGCTTTATGAAATGCTATGTTTCTTTAAAAATAAGGCATGGGCAACTGATAATGTAGTAAATCAAATGATACTTTCAATGCACTAGGGGAGCTGGTTATTTAAAGGAGTCTTACTGTGAATCCTTTTGAAAGTAAAATAATTTAAAAAAATAAGGAATCCCTCCTTAATTTATCTCTTATGTAAAACCAATTTTTCATCAATCAAATTTGCTTAAAGTAAGTGTTCTTAACTCTTTTGTGTGTACCTTGGACTCCTTTGGCAGTCTGCTCAAGCCTACGGACCCCTGCTCAGAATCATGTTGTTAAATGCATAAAATATATAGGATTAAAGGAAGACCAATTATATTGAATTATATTGAAATTCAATTACATTGAAATACTGTTATCAAAATATTTTTTAAAAGTTCACAGACCCCAGATTAAGAACCCCTGGGAAAAGAACATTATGTTTTTGGGAAGGTGGGGGCGTGGTATGAAATTTGATAGCTGTGTGTTTATTGGAGGGGAGGGGGTATCAGAACCCATGATTTCATCTTCATAGGAAACACCCAGTGTGCTGCAAAATCCCTTTGTTGATTTAGGTTGTCAAATCATTCGTGAAAGTCTTAGAGAGGTCCACTACTAAGATGTTAAGAGTTTGTCCATGGTCATGCAGACAGTATGTGTCTGGGATGGGACTTGAACCCAGCCCTTCCTGATTCTAAGGCCAGCCCCTCTCTCCATTATGTCCTGCTGTCTTTCCATAGCTATGGAATCTAAAGACAAGCAGTTGTAATGCTGTCCCTGGGGATGATGGCTGCCTTCCAACTGGGAGAATAAAGGCTACAAATGACAATATCCTATTACCATTTTACCTTGTCTTTAGAGATTGCCAGCCAGAACTCTGAATCAACAATAACAACAGTCAGTTTTACTAAGGGATGCCAAATCCCTTAATTAGTGATGTATTAAGTGTAGCTGTGGGGTTGCTATGTGGGTGCTCCCAACTAGGGAAACCAATATGATGTAGTGGAAAGATTGCTGGTTCTGAAACCACAGGACTTGGCCTTGGATTCTGGTTCTGACCGTTACCAGCCTTAGCTTCTTCCCCTATAAAATGAGAAGGCTGGATTAGAAGGTATCTAAGTTTCTTTCCATCTCTAAATCTCATATGTTCCCAGCACTCCCTCCCTGAAGCTCTGAGTTTACTCAAACTGGTGGTGCCTCCCAAATCATTATTCAGTTTACTTTGCCCTACACAGTTTCCTTCACAAACCTCAGAATATATTTTATATTTAAATCTCCATAGATATGGGAAAAAAGATTTCCAGTTCCCATGCAAGCGCTCAAGGTAAAAATGTATATGGGGTATAGGACAGCCTTTATTTCACCCCACTGACAGAATGTAGAAAACATGAAAGATTCACATAAATCCATAAACCATTGATATAATTCTCCTTACTTTCTGATGATTCCTGCCTTTTCCCCAGGAATGTATGCAGTTCTCAAGACTCATGGTGCCACTGTATGGTTTGGAAACTATGATTATATGAAAGCTAGTTTAACTAGTAGGTCCCAGCTCCTGGGATACATGTATGCTAAGGCCTAACTAACCCACAGATTGGGCATTGCTTCCCTCCCTAGTAACTTGCTCAAGGTAGCACAACAAAAATCAAATTTCTTGGGTTCCTGCCCATTGTTCCTCAGTCCTTATCGGGCAATTCAGAGAATATCTTGATCACAGAGGTCTAGACTACCTCACTGCCTTGTCTCATGTATGATGCTATATCAGCTTTTTGTCTAAAACTCTATGTAAGTTTGATCTCTGACTGGCTTTTGAGGGTTTTGGTTTAGAGAGGGAATCTTGCTGCAAGTCTGAATCACCTCTGGAGTTGTGGAAAATGGTGGTTGCCCCTTTATGCTTTTACCCTTTGGCATCTGGCCTCCTGCTATAACTGCCATCCCTGTGTGACAGCACTGATCTTGGGAACAACTCCCTCCCCTTTTGCCCTGAAGAAACCTCTCAGAGGGAAATGAACTCAGGGACACCAACAAGACAATTCCACACATATATGCTGGTAATTATCCTTTTTATCCCAGGAACCCTTCCAGTTTTCCAGCTCTATGGTACTATCCTAAGGGCTTGGCCTGTCCCTGGAAGGCAAATGAACTTATAGTTGCCAGAGAGGTAACCACTCTGGGAGTCCTAGTTCTGGACCTACATTCCAAATCTTCTCAATAGACTGGTACTGCCTATGAACTCTACTCTCTTTCTTAGAAGAGAAGACTGACTGGGTCCCTGAACTTGCTAGGAGCCTTACATTATCCAAGAAATCCCCAGTTGTATAAGAGGCTATGAATGTGGCTCTATCCACTCTGAGGACCATGTGGTTCCAGTTGTCATTACCTTTCACCACCATTAGTGGCTCCTGGTGAGGGAACAGTGTACACGTATAGGTCTTCCCCCTAATTCTTGGGATCTTGGTCTGTTCTTAACTTTGGCACTCTCTTGTCTGTGCTACCTCAGGATCTCTCCCCAAAAGGTTTAATTCACTCTTTTAGGACCAACACAAAGGGATGGCTACCATATGCAACGGCATATTGTAGATCTCTAATTGTTGAGACGGAATAACTCATCCGCAGTGAAATGTAGGAACATTCTCCAAATCCAGGAGATGGCCGTCATTCTCTCAAAGAGGCGCCAATGGACGTGGCCTATCCTCCTTACTACTTCTTCAAGGCGGATCAAGTTGATCAGCCTTTCATGATTCACAAAAGGGAGAAGCATTCTCGGCAATCTCGGTATCCATTTTGCCTTTCCTGCCAGTCCTAAGCCTCCTTGTAGGAGATGTGAGGGAAGCTCCATTGTTTGAGGGCCAGAGCCAAATGACTCGGGAGGGTTGAACTTGGTGCCAATCAGGCAATGACCAAAGGTTCAGTCTTCACATAAGGCAGCGTCTGGCTCTGATCCCTGGCTGTGGTCTGAGCTCTGCCACCAATCCTGGTCACAGAATGACCTCTAGCTCCAGTTGCACACTGAGCCTGGCTACAGCCAGGCATCTCAGAAATTTGTAGTATCATTCACAAAGGAAAATGGAGAAGAGAGTTCAGTGTGAGCCATCCTAATTACTGGGGCAAAAGCTCTAATTGCTTGCCTTATGGCCCAGATCCCCTAAAGGAGTGATAACAAGAAGAAGCATTTATATAGTGCTTTAAGGTTTGTGAAGCACTTATAAACATTATCTCATTTAATCCTCTAAACAATTCTGGGAGGCAGGTACTATTATTCCCATTTCGCAAATGTGGAAACTGAAGCAGAGTGAAGTTAAGTGATTTGCCTAGGGTCACATAGCTAGTAAGCATCTGAGGTGGGACTTGAATTCAGGTCCTCCTGACTCCAGGCCCAGGGTTCTGTGTACCACACCACCTAGCTATTCCTAGGAAGAAGAATGGCTTTAGGAACCCCAGCTCAGATATGTGAGAAGGTGGGAGGGGGAGAGGTGCTTCAATGCTTGGTTCATTTCTGATCAGTTCTCTACAGATGTTACATGTGTAGGAACCACTGGCAACCAGATGCCCAGGGAAACACAGACAATATGTGCCATACTGGTTTCTCATCTTTGAGGAGAGGAGTCCCAGCAGAGCACAAGGATTCATGCTTCAAATGGAGAAACATCCCTGATGACTTGGGACTACCTCTTTCCCTGCTGAGAAGGTCCCATATGACCCTTACTCTTCCTCTCTTATTCTAAATCTCTGGTATTATAAAGGGGCTGATATTTAAGATTAGTGTTAGTACTGGCTACAATCAGTGGCTGCATGTGACCTTGGCATGGGCAAAAATTCTTGGCACTCTCCTGGTGCAGACAACTATACCTAGAATCACAGGACCACAAAATGTTAGACCCAGAAAAGACCTTAGAGATCACCTGCTTCACTCCTTCTCCCCTCATTTTATGAGAAAGGAAACTGAGGCCCAGAGAGGCAATGTAACTTGCCCAAGATTACACAGTAGCAGAGCCAGGATTGGCTCTTGCTCAAACTCTGGTTCTCTTTTCTATGACCCTCTACATTTCCTGCTCATTTCCTAGCTCCAGGGTTTGGTTTCATTGCCATCCCTGCTCTGCCAACATCTCATATTAGTAAGACTGTGTGATGGGCGGATGCTACATCACCCTTCAGAGAGAGTCTAGAAAGCTAGCCATCAGCTGCAACTGACCAGAACCTCCATTCTGGGCGATATTCCTTTTCCTGCTCTATACAGTGTCTCAGGACTCTGTTGTATGTGTCCTTTCCCACCTTCATTAGTACTTACATCCCAGCCTCCCACCCCATAAAAACCTGCTCTCAGATCCTTCTTTTATACTAACATACAAATAACCAATAACCCACTTTATTGCCTTCTCAAGCAGTACTTACATTAACAGGACTCAAAGATGTAATCTAAGAGGATAGTTTAGTTAATTCAACAAAAATTCATTGAGGGACTGCTATATACAAGGCATTCTCTTAGATACTGGAGATTCAATGACAAATTAAAATAGTCCCTGTCTTCAAGGACTTTCCATTCTATGGGGTATGAAGATGCAAAGAAAATAGCAAGTGTGTTATGAGAGAATCAGGAAATGATTCCTGTATGTAGTGGTACCTGGGCTCTACCTTGGAGGAGTTAAGAATTCTGAGAGGAAAAGAGGCAGAGAGAGGGCATTCTGATCACAGGGGTCAGCCTGTGTGAAAGCAGAAAGATGGACCATAGAATAGAGTGTACAAGGAACTGCTGACAGTCCAGTTTGGCCAGGACAGAGAGCACACAAAGAGAAGGAAACTAAGACTAGTGAAGTATGATGTGAGAGCCAGATAGTGGAGGGCTTAAAATGCCAGAGAAGGCTCCTCACCTAGTACATGGTCTGAAAGCCCTGAGCACAAGACCCCAGGGCTGCATTTTGAGTGGCATGATTCCTAAATTCCCATACAGGGGTCCATAAAGATCTCGTATGTTGTAAAGGCCTGGCCTTGGAAGTAGCCGTGGGATGTCCTGACTCTGATAAGAACCAGAAGGTCATCTTTTTTGTTCACCATTCCATTCTGTAGGTATCAATGAGCCTCCTGCAGGCTAGATGTGGCCCACAACACTCCCAAATGCAGCCCAACCAAATTAAAATATAATTGGGAAATATTTAACAAAATAAATAAAAATATAGCAGGACATAGATAATGTTAATATGGGATTTTCAAAGTCGATGTGCAGGGCAGGGATCTTGTGTAGGTTTATCAACCCCTTTTCTGTTTGAAGTTGATATCCATGCTCTTGTAGAAGGTTTAAAATGCTGTGTAAAGAAAAAAAATAAATAAAATGCTCTGTAGTGGTGTAATGGTAATCAGGGCAGGATTTTTTTGCAGTTCTTCTCTTTTGGAATGCTAAGGCTATCAAGTGCCTTTGATGAGTCTGGCCTTTGTTTGAATGGGGCAGGTAAAGTGGGATCTTTTTGTCTTGGAGTGTTTCTCAGCATTAAGGCAATGGGGACTCATTGATTGGAAGCAATGTACACGAGGTGGTACTAGTGATTGAGGAAATTTCCCACACCCTGGTGTTAGTGATTGAAGAACTAATTTTCCCATACCCTCGAGCCCTCGGGCTCCTGAACAGCCATATACGTACTGGAAAGTTAGCATTTGACTTTTGGGGGTACACCCATTGAAAGAGTGTTGGTGACAAAACTCTGGGCAAGCTGTTGAAACAGCCCCCCTGGCTTTGATAACCCAGATATTGGTGCTTCTCTGGTAATTATGTAATACTATGGATAGACTGGTTTGTGTTATTTACTCTGTTTATATAATATATGATTGTAATTTCTGTTTGTATTTGCTCCAAAGTTCAGGGGGATGATCATTTCCCCTGAACAAAGTGAATGATATATGCATGTTTAATTAAACTGAGATTGTTAACCCCTTAAAGTTGCTTTCTTTAGAAAAGCAGATCAAAGAACCTTTGTTAGCAGCCCTTCTGTGTGCTGGTGTTATTGGTATTACACAGCCACAGTAGCTGCTAGCAACATTGTTGTTACAAGTGGTGGGAAGGAGAGTCACCAAATCATACATAAGGACCCCTGCTCCACATATTAACATTATCCATGTTCTATTGTATTTTTATTTATTTTTGCTAGATATTTCTCAATTAGATTTTCATCTGGTTCTGCTTCACTAGGGAGTATTATGGGCCATTGATACCTCTGCTGGGGAGCATTCCATCCTAGCATAACAGTTGCCACCTCAGTGATAGCCACCTTGTTTTTTCTTTGCCAAAGTCCAGCTTCAACCACAAAAGATCAAGTGCCAAGGTTAGGAAATGTGGGTCTAAGCTCACCATTTTGTCCTAGGCAATACCAAGAAGTCAATCATTGCTTAGCATCCCAAAAAGTCTCCTCATGCCCCACATCCAGGTATTAATTAGTCTTGACTCTATAGGACTGATGATGAAACATATGCCTCTCATCTCCACAGAGAAGTGGTGAACTACTGGTGCAGAATGGGGGATATGTTGATAGACATGGTCAATGTGCTGGATTGTTTTGCCTAACTGCACTTCTTAGTTGTAAGGGTTCTATTGGAGAATGGTTATTGGGAAGTGGAAGTAAGTTTTGAAAAAAAGCATCGATAAAAGTTTTTTTAAAGCAGGAGGTGGGTGGGAGGGAGAGAAATAGGCACAATGTCAGGCTGTGCTAAATAATTTGCAAATATTGTCTCATTCAATCCTCATGACAGCCCTGAGAAGAAGGTACTGTTATTATGCCCATTTTACGGTTGACAAAACTGAGGCAGACAGTGGTTAAGTGACTTATGCAAAGTCACACAGCTAGTAAGTGTCCAAGGCTAGATTTGAACTCAGGTCTTGCTTACTTCCAGCACTCATCACCTACCATCAATGTCCTCATACTTGCAAGTCCAAAGCCACAGAATGCCTTCTTCCAGCAGGTGAGAAGATGGCCCAGCAATGATTGCTGAACTCAGGGAAGCCTGCAGACAGGGTGAAAGGCAAGCTGTGTTTGGGGCAGGAGATATGCTATAGATTCAGCTAACTTTCTTTTGGGGAGAATAGAGATGAGCAGTTTGGATGCAGGGATCTCTGAAGAGTCTAGGTTCTTTTTCCACTGAGGAGCCAGAGGAGTTTATGGCCCCACTTTTCCAAGCTGGGCTCCTGTTACACAATGCTGGCATGTCTAAGGTAAAATTGCATCCAGTTCTAGTTAGAACAGGTTGCTGAAACTTCCCTGCAAACCTGTTGATGTGGCACAGTTCTAATTTCACCTTCCTCATTCTGAGTAGGCCTTTCTGGTTAATTTTTAGAGACTGCCCCCCCCCCTCTTATTGGTTCGTATTTCCTGACTCCATTGCCCTACAAATGATACCACAGTTGCCACTGCAGGCCCTTTGTCTACAGATCCCACGTAGACCCGGGTCCCCTCCCTCCTCACTGACCCCCCCCCAATCTTTGTGCTCCACTGCTTATCCAAGCCATCATCCTGCATCCACTCCTTAGGACGGTGGAAGCGAGGGAGGTCTCCTGACCGAATGGCCCTCCCATGCTGTTCTTGGCTGTGGGTATCAGTAAAGCATTGTGACCCATCTTAGCATTGCTGCATACCATTTACCTGAATGCTGCACTAAAGTTCCATTACAAACAGGACTTTTCTGTATCTTTGTCCTCCTTTGATCTCATGAAGATGTCATCGAAGGCTGGTGCCATGCCTTGCATCCTTGTTTTCTAATGGGGTCTCTATGAAACACTTTAAAAATTAGAGGAAGAACAAAATTTCTAAGCTAAAGGCGTTTGACTTAGAATGTCTCTTGATGATTAATGCTGTTGCAGGGGATGATTGATGACCAGCCACGAATAAGCTTAGAAAAGGTCAAATTTTGCAAGAATGCTTCGCCCAACAGGAATCACAAGCTGATTCCTGGCCCTAGGTATTGGCATTGTTTGAGTGCCTTATTAATTGTACACTAAGATGAACTTGAGATTGATAGAGAAGATACTCCCTTCCCCTTGGCGCTATACCATCTGAATAACTCATAGTAGGAGTGGAGGAGAAAGTCTAGATTGTTGCCTTTCCACGTGGTGACTTTAGTTCTTTATTGCTCCTGAGATTTGGGGTCACGTGCTTCCCCCCACTGCTGCCATTTTTATGGTTCCCCTACTGCTTTGATGGTAGAATTTGTGTCACCAGCAAATGACAGGCTTTCTGGGTCCCCTGAAATCACATCCCAATAGGCAGCTGCCTCCTCTCCCAGACCCAGTGATGGGATTCAAATAAATTAACAACTGGTTCTCCATGGGACCAGATGAGGCACCACCGCCACTGCTGACGGGACAGGCACAGGCCCCACCCCTGCTAACAAATTGTTCACCAAACTCAACCTAAAATCAGGTACTGGTTCTGCCGAACCTGTGGGAACCGGCTGAATCCCACCACTGCCCAGACCCGCCCATTAGCACAGTATTGGAGAAGGATGGAAGCAAGGGAGTAAGAAAACCGACCGATGCCTAGATCAGTCTTAGGAGGGATAGCTCTCCTTCTTTCTCAGTGAAGAAAGTCTCAGCTGTTGACATACTTTGATTAAAAGCCATGCTCATTTTTATGATGTTTTGGGCACTTAAGCAAGATGCAAGCTTAGAAGTTTT
Source organism: Phalanger gymnotis (assembly GCA_028646595.1). Classification (NCBI taxonomy): domain Eukaryota; kingdom Metazoa; phylum Chordata; class Mammalia; order Diprotodontia; family Phalangeridae; genus Phalanger; species Phalanger gymnotis. Next base: position 33,812,146 of record CM053628.1, on the reverse strand, counting down.
CTTTCTTTTTTCCTTTCTAAAATCCTTGTTGTACTTTATACAGCTGATGTTTTTGACGATTGCACGTTAATGAATGAAATGTCTCCCTGGCAGGAGAATTAGTTGTGATATTTTTATCTGTTATATCTCAAGACCTAGAGACAAGACTTATTGAGACCTGGGGACAAGACTTATTGAGACCAGGAGACAGATGTTATTGAGACCTAAAACTGGCGTTATCAAGACCATGAGACAGGTGTTCCTGAGACTGGGAGACAGAAATTATTAAGAGCCAGAGATAGAAATTATTAAGACCCGGAGACAGGCATTATTGAGATCAAGAGACATGTGTTATTGTGGCCCAGAGAACAGCAATATGGGTCCAGAGAACGCACCCTGGGTTTAAAATCAGAACATATGGTTTAGAAAACAAGCTCTGTCCACTAGTTACTTTTGATGTGACTTTGAATGAATTCTTTCCTCTCTCTGAGTCTCAGTTTCCTTATCTGTTAAATAAGGGTAGGACCAAATAACCTCTAAGTCCCTTCCAGATAAAAATTTGTGACTTTATGATTATCATTATTACTGAGTCTTAAGCATTACTGATACGCAGAGACTGGAATCATTGAGACATATCATAAGCATTATTGAGAAAAAGTATTTCTAATGAATTATAGTATGTAGAGACATGTTTTTTTCTCTGTTTTACTCTTTGTGGAAGCAGATAATGAGATAGATAAAGAAGTGCCTTGGGCTAATGATGGATTTTTAGATGAGGTAGTAGCCAGAGCACTGGAGTGGGGAGTCAAAGCAAGTATAGTTTCAATTCCTGCCTCAGACATTTACCTGCCATATGACCCTGGTGAATTTATTTAACCTCTCTGAGCCTCAGTTTCTTCATCTGCAAACTGGGAGTGAAAATAGCACCTGCCTCTCAGGGTTATTGTAAGGTTCAAATGAGTTTGTATATTTAAAGCAATATATAAGTGGTAGCTGTTAGTCTGGGATACCTCCAACCTAAAAGGAGAGAATGGAGCCAGTTATTGGGGGAAGTTACAAGAGAGAATTTTGGCTTAAGTTGTCAGTATATCAGAGGCAAAAGGGTTTGGGGAACAAAATAATGACAGAATGGCTGATTTCCATTTCGACTTAAAAATGTAGCCTAATGCTGTGACTTCTCATCAGATTTTGACTGAAGGGGGTGGGGGATGAATATTTAACCAGAGTTAATAGTCTCTTTTTAAAATCTTTATAGTGTCAGAGAAATCATCTGGATCATAGGATATTAGAGCTAGAAGAGACCACATAGTCCAACCTTCTCATTTTAAAAATGAGGAAACTAAGGCCTAGAGAAGTTATAGAGTAATAAGTAACCTAGGCCCACTAGGGCTATAACCCAGGCACATGTGGAAGGGGTGCTATAGCTTGTCCCCTGGGAAACATGTGTCCCTGAGCTGTCTCTAGATTGCCAACTTCAGGGTTTGTGACCTTTGTACCCCTCTATCATTCTCCCTAGCCTGCCTTCTGAAGCCCCATTGAGCTTCCCATAGTGGGGTCCTAAATAATAATAGTATGGAATGAGGGTAGGGAGGAGCATTGTCTTAAGTGGGGGGAGGGAATCAGCAGCTGGTTGGAGGCAGAGGCAGGTGTCATCTGTAGCTAGCTGCATATTGACTTAGAAAACCACTTATTAACACCATCTATGTTTTATTGTATTTTTATTTATTTTGTTAAATATTTCTCCATTACATTTGAATCTGGTTCCAGCTATAATCAAGACTATTTTAGGCCATATATAGCCCTGCCACTGTTTGACACCTCAGGTATAGTGGAGAGAACACTGGATGGACTTGGAGTCAGGAAGACCTGGGTTCAAATTCTGCCTCTGACATCTACTAGCTGTGTGACCCTGGTCAAGTTACTTAACTTCTGTCTGCATCTGTTTCTTTACCTGTAAAATCAGAGAGTTGGACTTGATGACCTCCAAGGCCCCTTCCAGTTTTAAATCTATGGTCCTATAGCCTTATAGAGAATGGAGGTGATAATATTTGCCCCATACACGGCAGAAAGGAAAAAGAGCTCTATAAATTGGAAAGCACCATTCAGAGGAGAGCTGTGTCATCCTCCTAGACAACCATAGGGGAGAGGTTCTAAAGAACCGTTCCAGCTCTAGGGAAAGGCACAGGGCATACATGGGTCTTGAGAAAAAGGATGCCCAGTTTCCTAAGTGATAGTAAATGTCTCTGCAGTTTATAGATGAACCTTGGAGATCATATAGTATAACTTATTCCTTTGAGGGAATGAAGAAACTGAGGCTCAGAGTGGTGACTTAACTTGCTCAAGCTAGTTGCGACCCTGGACATAGGCTCCTAGTTCTAGAGCTGGAAGGTACCTCAGAGGCCATCAACCTGCTTTTGTCACTACCTGTGTTGTGATCTTGGGTAAGTCACTTCACTGGTTGGGTCTTTGGTTTCCTCACCTGTAAAATGATGGGGTTAGACTACATGGCCTCAAAGATCCCTTCCGGCTCCAAAATCTAGGATTTAAAATCTACTGGAATCTAGAATCTAAACGATTCTACTTTGGGGTTCATTCTGGCTCTGTCACATGCTTCCTGTGTGACCCTGGGTAAGTCATTTAAACTCTGGGCCTTAGTTTCCTCATCTGTAAAATGAGCAAGTGAATAACAGGGGAAGGAGATGAACTTCCTCAAAATATGATTTTCTTAATACTTCTAAGATCCAATAAGTCCCATTGCAACCTATGATGTGCTAGGTAGTTTTTGATGGTTGTTGTGGTCAAGAAGTGTATCTTAGGGTCAACTTGATAATGAGTCTCCCTGAACTTAGCTAGGCTGGTTTTTTGGAGAAGAGATAGAGGGTTTGTCAGTCACCTCATTGTGGAGAAAAGGTGACCTCTGGGCTCTCCAAGATTTTGCCGGGTTATTACGTGCAGGGTCTTACAGATATCACCAAGCTGGCCATGTTTCTAGTAGGGATCAAGGGAGGGTTAAGAATGAACATTCTTGAATCCCCAGCATGTATCAGACTAATTCATTAAGTCTCTCCTCCTGTCTTAGAGCAAAATTCAGTTTAAGCTGTCACATTCAGAAAGGTATCTCTCTTAAAAAATCTCCAGGGAAAGAGACTGCAGTCTGCCTTAGCAACTCATTTCCATCACAACACAATCTAAAATTCATGGCAGTATATGATACTGTAGAAAGTCAATGTGGTGTGGTGAGTTGATCTCAAAATTATGAAGATCTGGGTTCAAGGTTTTCCCCTTACACATATTAATTATGTGACCCTGTGTAAGTTAATTAATCTGTGAGTATTTTATGTAATGCTCTAAGACTATAAGTTGCAGAGGAGTTGCAATCTGCATTGGTAGAGGGAATTTCTTCACCTGGGAGTTTCTTAGACCAGCAAAATCATAGACCTAGTTCCTATGTGATGACATTGTTAGAGTGCTGGAAAGGAAGAGGATAATTCTATTTAGACGGTCAGTAGCTGGGGCCATTCCAAACAAAGTCAGAGACTAGAGAAAACTCCAGCCCCAAAGTTACAGTGAAAAAGATGTGCTGGTTGACAATTATAGATCAGCATTGAATATATCATAGAAATGCCAGAGCTGGAAGGGAACTTGGAGCTTGCCCAGGCTGACTGTCAGGGGGGAAGCTAAGACACAGAAAGAAGCAGCAACTTCTCCAAGGTCATCTGGGTAGTAAGTATTGGAGTCAGGGCTCAAACCAAGGTCTTTAGACTCCAAGTCCAGCTTCCTTTCCAGAATGCTATCACGCTATTTCCCAGGCTTCACTGCTTCCTCTCTACTCAACTGGGTGAGAAAAGAGACTCCAAAGACTATCTCCAGCATGTCCCAAACTGAGCTCCTTTGGCCCAGTGGTCAGTTACTGAAACAAAGGGGAAATGCAAGAAGGGTTGGGCCAATTGCCATTCAGTTTTCATGGCAAGTTGTAAACATAATGCATAATCCCAAAGCCAAGACAGAGTGGACAGGAACTCGAGCATCCCTATGCAACAGAATGGTTGTGCTCCTGAAATGTGTTGTGTGAGTTGAATTTTAGTAGATTGCATCACCATTATCAAGGTCCCATGTGGGAACTCCCTTCATCTGCCTAAGGGTAAAAGCTCCTCATCTGAGGAGAGTTCCCTCCACCTACTCAGATCATAACCTGTCTACGATCGACAGTCTTAGAGAGTTGCTAAAGCCTCAGAGGTTTAATGACTCATCTGGTGATTCAGAGCTAATAAGTGAGTGTCAGGTGTAGTATTTGAACTCAGGTTTCCTATCTTCAAGTCCGGTACTCTATCCACTGTACCACAATTCCTCTGTTGGTAAATTGTACTAGGGGAAATTATTAATGAAAGGTACTCCGGGAGTGACTGTTTTTGTCTGGTGAAGAATTATTTTACAAAGAGTCTTCTATACCTGCTGCCTCCACTTCTTTACAGGCTTAGAGTATGACCCCTTGCATCTGGCTACTGTCTGCAGCACTATATTAAAAAAAGCAAACCCCACATGTGACTAGAAAATACTATTCCTATTTACTAAAAACCTGTCATTTTGTTTTTTTCCAGCATCATGAGTTAGACCATAACTTCCAGCCCCTCCCCAGGGCTTCACATGCCCCTTTCCTATGGTGAACATTAAAATCTTACACTCACCTAGGGCTTTCTGTGTGCTATCTTTGGAAATTATTATTTCATTTGATCCCCACCCACAAACCTTCGGGATGAGTTTGGAAGAGATTATGAGCATTTTCATTATTCTAGAAACGGAGACCCTGAGACATAGAGTAATTGAGTGACTTGCCTAAGGTCACACAGCCAGCTTTAGAAATTGGATGTTCTAGCTCCTGGTATAGCGCCCTTCCAATCATGTCTCACTATACCATGACATGTAACCTTCCACCTCCATAGCTCCTGCCCAGGATGGAGTAGAAGAAATAACAGTGGTCATTGGGGAGTGATCAGAACAGGGGATTTGGAGTCAGAAGGTGGAAGCTCAAACATATTGGACAACAGATTTAAAGATGGGTGGGACCTCAGAGGCCACTGAGTCCAAATCCCTCATTTTTACAGAGAAGGAAACTGAGCCCAAGAAAGGCCACATAACTTGCTTTTGGTCCCACAGCTGCCCAGTGGTAGGTAGAGCATTAGAAGTCTGCTTTTTCTCGCCCACTAAAACAGCATTCTTTCCATTATACCATATGCGGTGGGGGTGGGGGAGAGAAGGAAGGCTTTAAAAATTCATTCCCTTCTTTTTCATTTTTCTTTCTGTATCTCTCTTTTTATCTTTGGGATTAGAAAAAAAACAAGTCCTTGAACAATTTAATCTAAAATAGAGAAAAACTTCACTGTTCCAGGCCAATCAAAAGTTCCCCTAATTTAATGATGTCCGCAGTAAAAAATAGACTCTGTTTATAGCTTGTCTCTGCTGGAAAGATGCTTAGCAATGACGCGCCTATCACGCACATAAAGACGCTCATTTCTCCCTGGATACATTCTTAGCCAGTCCATAGTTACAACGTCAGTGAACACGCATGAGGAGAGGGGAGGAGGGGAAGGGCTCGAGCCTTTGATGCTAGCATATAGAAAGACAGGAGCTGCGTTTGCCTTTGATGGAGAGCCTCTTGTTGCTGACCCCTGTGCCCCTGGGTCTTTATAGAATGTTTAAGAGGGCTTACAGAGCCTCTGCAAGTAATAATTCAGGATGATTTTCTTCTTACAGTCTTTGTGCCCAAATTGCTCCTGATAATTAGGCTGCTTGGCACAGTTCTACTCACTTCACTCCAGTAACCAAATACCTTATTCCCCATTGCCTTGCAAAAAGATCTCCAGCTCCAACCCGTGGGTGCATTCTACCTGGACCCTGCACAGTAACCAGAAAAGAAAGCCCCCCCCGCCCCGATCAGGGGCTGGGAGGCGTTGGGGTTCACAGTCTAGCTCTAGTTCTGGTTTCAACCAGTTGCAGGCAGATAATTCAACCTGGGTTTCATCATTGGTCAGAGTACTGCTCTTGAGCCCTCTCCAAATCTGTCTACAATTTTGTGATATTCTTTTCTGCCATTAGCTCTCATCAATCATCTCTAATGATAATAGCTAACATTTATATAGTACTTCAAAGTCTGCAAAGAACTTTAGTTGGTAATGTTACCCCATTTGATCCCTCATATGTTCTAAAATCCAGGGAAAGTGGACTTGTTCCTCTAAGACTGGCAATTATCCAGTGACTCAGGAGTGCTCAATTAGTGTGTGTGTGTGGGGGGTATGGATGTGGGTGTATATGTGAGTATATGTATGTGCTTGGGTGGGTATGTGTGTTTGTGGGTATGTGGGTATAGATGTGGGTGGGTGTGTATGTGGATGGGTGTTGGGAAAGAAGGACTCATGGCAATGTTAGAGAGCTGCCCTGATAGCAACCCCATGAAGTTGACTTTTCTTCTGGGAGAAGCTGACCATTTGAGCAAGTGACTGGTACATTTTAAAAAATCTGTCTATGCACTCCTATGAGACCTCTGCATCTTCTGCATTTTTGGTGGGGTAAAATAGAGTCTGCCTCACACCTCATAGAGGTAACTTCATTTTCTATTAGCGACTCTGCTTGGTTTTGACTCATAAAACATCATTCCTCCATGTCAGGTACTCCTTGGTGTCCCCCCTTTCAGATTCCTTTTGTGTATTATCTTCCCCCATTAGAGTGTAGGGTCCCTGAGGGCAGGGACAGTCTTTCTTATTTGTATTCCCTAGTAGGGCTTGGCATACATAGTAGGTGCTTAATAAATGTTTATTGAACTGAATTGAAAAGATTTTCCCAGCATAACCGTAGGTGGGGGACAATAGGCTAAAGAGAGAAAATGACCATTTGGGGATTAATCCAGTTCATGTGAGCCAAGAGCCTTGGAGGGACCTGGACCATGGGTTACACAGATGTACAGGAAAGGTTTGGGGAGTCAGTGGAAAAGAAGATGTGGGTGAGAGCAGCAGGAAGTAGTCAGAAGGGGTTGTAGTTTCCTACCCTTGTCTTGAGCTCCTGAAACACATTATGGAATTACAAGATCACAGAATCTTAAAGTTGGGTGAATACTTCTCCAACCTCTACTTGAAGATGTCTTGGGAGGGGAGGAGCCTACTACTTTCAGAGGCTATTCATTCCACTTTGGAACAGGTATAATTGTTAGCAAGTTTCTCTTTATATCAAACATCTCTCCAAGAGAATGTAAACTCCTTGAGGGCAAGAACTGCTTGATTTTTCTCATTGTACCCCCTCCACCCCAGAGCCTAGAATAATGCCTGCTCCTTAATAAGAGCTTGCTGCTTGTTTGGTTGATTGGTTGATATTGAGCTGAAATATATATATATATATATATATATATATATATATACATATATATATGTATATATGCAACTTCATATATATGTATATATGCAACTTCATATATATGTATATATGCAACTTCTACCTGTGACTCTTAGTTCCTCTCTCTGGGGACAAGCAGAAAAGGTCAAATCTCCCTTCTGCCACAGGACAACTCTGCACATATCACCTTCACATGTGAGAGAGAATGCTGTTTTACATAGAATTAATTTTATTATATTAGACCTTCATAATAACCCTCATCTCCAGGGCTCATGCTATGGAAACAATAGGGTCCAAGATAGATCTGTCTTCTATTGAATTCTCCTTTCTAGTTTCATAGGGAGGTTTGCACTGTATGTTGTTAGTAATGATATTTAAGCCATCTGGAACCTTCATTTTGTTTCCTTGAAGCATCAGTGGCAACTCTAGCAAAGAAAAATTGATGATGCTGTGGTCCTCACAAGGCTCCTTTCCTCCGAGGTATTCCAAAGTTTTCCCATCTTTCCCTTCCCCCATATGTCTCTACAGTGAGGTGAAGACACATACATTTCCTTCTTTGAATCCGGGGACATCTACTGGGTTTTCTCTACCAATCATTTCCTATGTTTTGATAAGCCATGAGGACCATGTCATGAGCCAAGCTGGGGGCTGGCAGACACAAATGAGAAACTGTAGTACTTTAGCTATCAACAAAGACCTTGGCAAATGTCTTCCGGCAAAAGATACATTGTCTTGTCAGCAAATTGGCTCCCAGATTCCATTGGTCGTATGATGTTCTATTTCAGTCATTTATGGTGAAAGATGGATAAGATGGACTAAAAAGTGAGTAAGTTGAGGGAGGGGAAGAATTAAAGAGCCAGAATATAAGTCTCAGAAAGACGCCTCAAAGATATCTCAGAAAGAGCAGGAAAATTATAGTAGCTTCTGACTGGTCAGCTTTAAGTTGGAATCTAGGCAGAGGAATTGAGGCTGAGTGTTGTATGTCCCCTACTTGTGTGCCTCACCCACAAGGCTTCAAGCTACCTTCTATACAGAACCTTCTTTCCTTCTCTCCTTCTTTCACTCCCTCTTCTCCCTCTCCTTCTTTCCTTCTACCCTACCTTCTCTGTCTCTCTCTTTCTCTCCTCCCCCCACCCCATCTTCATGTATGTCCAGCAATGGGATTTCTGGTCACATAGTATACTAGTTCACTGACTTCTCTTGTATTATTCCAAATACTTTCCCAGAGCAGTTAAAACAATTCCCACCTTCAAAAGGGTTCAAATATTTAGTGATGGTAGAGGGGACTCGATGCTCAGGATGACATTCTCCTGAGGTCAAGTCCAGCTAACGTAGGGGACCGTGAGACTGCTGTCAAAGTCCAGCCCATGCAGCTTTCCCACATCCCTTTCCCACCCTCACCCCCACTTACATAGCTCTATAACTTCTCCCTAACCTTGCTCTCCCTTTGGCCATCTTTAATTTAACAGAATTCGGTCCAACAAACATCTATTAAGCGTTTAACCTCCTGAAGCAGGGACTTCAGGAGCCCCAGCAGGTTTGAAAGTTATACTGATGTGATGTATATGTGCCTAATCACTAGTAGAGAATACAGAGCCCTGTGCTTAGGGTAAGAAGTTTGCCTCTGATACGTCTCACCTGTGTGACCAGGAGCAAGTCTGTCCCTTGGTTTCCTCCATTGTATTGTTCACCAAAAGTTGCTGTGGGGAAAATTCTTAAAGGGGTATAGGGTGATCAGGGCAGCTCCTGTCTCTGATACTACAGAGCGGTCAGTCAACAAGCATTTTATGAAGCACCTACTATATTGTGTCTGGCACTAAGCTAAGTGCTGGAGTTAGAAAGAAAGGCAAAAGACCATAGTCTTTGCCCTCAGGGAGCTCACATATTATTAGAGTGGGAGATAACAAGCAAACAAACATGTACATAATAGATATATTCATATGTTGAGTAGTATAAATGGGAGATGATCTCAGAGGGAGAAAAGTCGCTAGCAGTGTGTATGGGCGGGTGAGAGATGGGGACAACCAGGAAAATTCCCCTTACAGAGAGTGGAATTTGAATCAAATTTTGAAGGAAACTAGCAAAGCCAGGGGGCTGAGGTTAGAAGTAGGCATGGGGACAGCCAGTGGAAAGGCAGTGTCAAAAAATGGAGTGTTGGGGAGCAGCCAGATGGCACGGTGAGTAGAGCACTGGTCCTGGAGTCAAGAGGACCTGAGTTCAAATCCGGCCTCAGACACTTGACACACTTGCTAGCCATAGGACCTTGGGCAAGTCACTTAACCACAACTGCCCTGCCTTTCCCCCCTCAAAAAATAGAAAACAAAAATAGAAAAAAATTTTAAAAAAAGAAACGGAGTGTTGTATGTGAGGAAGAGCAAGCAAGGGAATATTGCTGGATTGCAGAATGTGTGGAGGGGAATTAAGTCCAGTATAAAAAGGCTGGGAAAGATAAGAAGGAAGGAGCTTGGGTTGAAAGAGCTTGAAACATTCAGCAAAGGAGCTGATATTTGATTCTAGAGGTAATAGGGAACCAATGGAGTTTATTGAGTAGGGGTGTGACATGGTCAGATCTGTATTTTTTGGAAGGTGACTTTGGCAGCTTAGTAGAATAGAGACTGCATTTGGGAGACACTCAAGGCAGGGAGACCAATGAGCAGGCCTTTGCAAAAATCCAGGCATGAGGTGATGAAGGCCTGGCCCAGGGTGGTGTTTGTGTGAGTGGAGAGAAGAGGAAATATACAAAAAGATTTGGTCAAAATATAAACAATGTGATTCAGCAACAGATTAGATATGTGGGACAAATGCAAGTGACAAGTCTGACCATGAGCTTGCAAGCCTGGGTCACCAGGAAGACAGTGGGGCCCTGGACTGTACAGTAATAGGGGAATTCAGATGAGGGAATGGTTTGGGGGAAATGTGTAAGGAGTTCTGTTTTAGCCTTGTTGAGTTTGGTATGTCTATGGTAGTCCAGTTCGAGATGTCCCAAAGGCCATAGTCAGTGGATGTGACCTAAAGATTCAGCAAAAGGGACTGAGAATGAGTAGTCAGATAGCTATGAGAAGAACCAGGAGAGGAAAGTGTCAGGAGAACCCACAGAGAAGAAGACCATGGTCAACAGCACCAAAGACTTCAGAGAGGTCAAAAAGCAAGAAGATTGAGAAGAAGCCATTAGATTGGAGCGATTATGAGATCGCTGGCAACTTTGGAGAGAACACTTTCAGTTCAGTGATCAGCCCCAGCTCCAGGTCCTTTCCTATTAATATTCTGCTGATTTGAATCAGTAAACATTTATTAAGCTCCTTGCTATTTGTTACTCCCCAGGGATAGAAACATAATAAATGATAATATCCTCGCCCTCAAAGAGCTGATAGTTCAATTGGGGATATGACAAGCACATAAATAAATATTAGAAAAGGTAGGATGTTAGAAGGCAAGATCTTTCCAAGGGGAATTTGGAGTAGGAATAGAGCATTAATTTAGGCAGATGCAAAACGAATCAGATTTGAAGAGCAAACATTCCTTTGGCACAGGAGGGTCACAGAGCCAGGCTAAGTAGATTGGGGACCAGATCTGGAGATAAGATGATGCCAAGGATGAAGGGGCAATGCCTTTTGGAGTTTCCCTTCCCATGCCCCTTCCTACATCCCCCCTTTGGCATACCTTTCCCCAATGGAAGCTATTTATTATCTCTCTATAGAGAACAGAATCTCAAACCTGCAGCTCTGCCTAACTTCCTATGTTTTCCCCTTTCAGCATATCAAAGGTTATTCTCAAGACTGAAGTTGATGCTGTGGGCTCATGTGTCCCCCAGACTACTATGGATGGGTCAGGCTATATTGAGACAGAGGTGTTAGTATCAAATTCTCCAAGTATTAGAGATGCATGCATTAGATAGGGTGAGGTGGGGGCGAAGAATGATTCCTCTTCCCCACTGTCGCCAGGAACTCATTTCAGAGTAAATCCTCTCCTCCCTCTCCCTGAGTAACCATGGAGACTGGAAAATGTCAACAAAACAATCTGGAGCTCTGCCTGAAGAATACTATTACTCTGCTTTAGGAGAAAAAAAACAACCTGAATTTCTTCCTTCATTGATTTTTTACAACTTATTTTATAATAATAAAACTCCCATTTCTAGAAAGCTTTAAGCATTAGAAAAGTGCTTTCCTTATAATAACAAGCAGCACGGATATTATGATTTTTATTTTGTATATGTGGAAACCAAAACTTGAAAGGGCTAGGTGATTTGCCTATGGTTTTACAGCTAGTGAGTATGGGAGCCAGGAGTCAGATTCAGTGCAGTCTTTCTGCCGCTTTCTTTTGCATTTTCTTTCCTTTTCCCTTTTCTCAGTCCTCATCCTTTCTGACCTCTCTGTTGCCTTTGACACACCTGACCATCCCCTTCTCCTAGACACTATCTCCACCCTTGATTTCTGTGACATTGATTTCTCCTTCTACCTGTCTGGCCAATCATTCTCAGGCTACTTTGCTTGATCATCATCTCCTTACCTACTAAGCTGTAGGAGAGCCCCAAAGGTCTTCCCTGGGCTCTTGTCTCTTCCCCCTTCAGTATCTCATCGACTGTAATGCTTTTACTCAGTACCAAGCAAATGACTCCAAAATCTGGCCCTAATTTCTTTCCTGAATAGCTAGTCCTATGTTGCCGACTGCCTTTTGGACATCTCTACCTGGATATCCTTAGACTTCTTGAACTTAACATTTTCAAAACAGAGCTCATTATATTTTCCCCCAAACCTACCCTACCCTTAACATGTCCATTTCTGTTCATGGAAGCACCACCCTTCCTAACACCCAGGGTTCAAGTCCTGCCTCCGACATCCACTGGCTTTGTGTCCATGGCTGAACATCTCAGCACCTGGGACAGCTCTCTGAAGCTGACCTGCATCACTGGAGGGAGTTTCCATGCTAGTGGAATCAGATGCCCAAATTCCTCTCCAAATTATTTTTAATAATAATAGCTCGCATTTCTTCCCTTTTCTATCGACAAAGTTCTTTTCTCACCATTCTGTGAACTAGACAGTACAACTGTGATTGTCTCCATCTTACAAATCAGGAAACTGAAACTCAGAGAGGTAAAATAATTTGCCGAGCAAAGGTCAGTCACGAAATCCAGTTAGTCAGCAAGTTCAGAAAGCAGTCAGACCATGTGATCATAAATAAGAGACTTGGAAAGGACCTAAGAGATCATCTACAACCTCCTCATTTTATAGAGGAGGAATTGAGGCCTAGAGGAGGCTCAGTGGATAGAACATTAATCCTGGAGTCAGGAAGACCTGAGGTCACATCTAGCCTCAGCCATTTATTAGCTGTGTGACCCTGAGTGACTCGTTTAACCTCTTCCTCAGTGTCCTCAAGTATAAAATGGGGATAAAAATAGCATTTATATCCCATTATTGTGAAGGTCAAACAAGAGAATATTTGTAAAGTGCTTGGAACATTAATAATAGAACATTAGCACTTCATAAATCCTTACTTCTCTACTTTTTCCTTCCATCCTTTACGCAGTCGCCAAATCAATATCCATATCATAATCCGAACATCTCACCGCTCTACTAAAAAGTCTTAAATGGCTCCCTATTGTTCTAGGATAAAGTACAAACTCCTCAGGCTGGCACTTAACCCCCCCCCCAACACTCTGGCTCTCACCCACTTTTCCAGACTTTTATCACATTACTGCCCTTCACACACTCAGAGTTCTTACCAGACTGGTCCACTAGTTATTTCCCTATGCTTGACATTACATCTCTCATTCCTGCATCTTTGCACTAATAGTTGTCCACACATCTACCCTTCTCACAGCTACCTTTTGTGATCCCTAGCTTCCTTCAAAGCCCAACTCCAGTGTTGCCTCTCAGGTGACACCTCTTCTGATCCTCTCCCCCGTCCCACCTCTTCCTCTTGAAATTTCTTTGCAGATATATTTCTATTTAACTACTTGTCTAGTACATGTATTTCTCATCACCCCCCCAATTCCTCAGCATAGTTTGTGAGCTCCCAAAGGGGTAGGACTGTCTTGTTTTCATCTTTTTTACGCCCCTGCCATCTAGATGCAGCAGTCTCTGGCAGAGAGTAGATGTTTAACAAATATTTGTTGAACTGGATGATTTTGCTTTCTTCTTAAAGCTCACAGCTTTTCTTTCTTTTAACAAAGAGTAAATTACAAAAGAATACAGTCTCATGAACTATCACTCTCAATCAGTCTTCTGTATTGTTTTGCTAGACTGTTTACGGGGGAGTATAATTTGTTTGTGAGTTTGTTTATGTTTGTCTGCATGTTAAAACCAAACTCATCTACCTCTACCCACCCCTCCCATCCACGATGCTTGTCAGGCTATGCCAGGCTTTTATTCCCTTATTTGTCCTCAATTCAAGCTTCCTGATGCCCAGCTCTTCCTCCTTTGTGTCCTTTGTGTCCAGAAGGCCAGTGACCCCTTGGTGATTCCTTGACTATTTAAAGACAGAAATGGACATTTAGGCAAGTCCAGTTGTTCTGTTCTGGGTCAAGAGACCAGACATTTGGAGTCCTCCATCACTAATAAATCATTCTTCCATTCTGGATTCATAATCTATTCAAAGAGATCATAATATCAGAGACTCCAAGTTGAAAGGGACCTCAGATGCCATCTAGCCAAGCCCCTTCATTTTGACAGATGCTTCATGCAAATATTTCCCCCAATACGCATTTTCCTTTTTCTAGATGTGTGTATTTATTTGCGCTAAAGCACAAATGTAATTGAAATAGTTTAGTTTGTTTTTATATTATATTCTTTACATCATGGCTAATGATGAATTTGTCCCCTCTCTATAGTTGTGTGAGATATAACTTTCCGTGCTACATGTGTGTGTGTGCTTGAACACACATACACATAAGAGTGGGGGTCAGCCTTGACAATCACTCCCAACCCACTTAAAGAAAGTGACAAGATTCTCTGCTTTGATAACTTAAGTCAATAAGCATTTATTAAGCACAACAGATGTTGTGCCAAGCACTGGAGATACCAAGAAAGGAAGAAACCAATTGTACCAGCAAGGAGCTTGCATACCGTCTGACTGAGGAGACAACATTCAAACAACTATGTATATAGGAGATACATACTGGCTGAATTGGAAGCAATCTCAGAAGGAAGGCACTAGCATTTGGGGAAGAATAGGAAAGGCCTCTTGGAGCAGGTAAAATTTAAGCTGAGCCTGTAAGGAAGCCAGGGAAGCCCAGAGGTAGAAGAAAGGAGGGAGACGATTGCAGGCAGGAGGGACGTCTGAAAATGCATGGGATTATGAGATGAAGCATCAAGTGTGAGGAACAACAAGGAGGCCAGTGTCTCTGACTCACAGAATACATGGAAGGGAGTAAGATATAGCAAGCCTGGTAAAGTGTGTGTGTCTCGGGCGGTGGGGGGGGCAGAGTTAAGTCTTGAAGAGATAGGATTTTATATTTTATCCCGAAGGTAGAAGGGAGACACTGGAGTTTATTGAGTTGGGAGAGGGAGAGGGTGTGAATGGTCCAACCTGGCCTTAAAAAGATTGCTTTGGTACCTTACTTAACCAGGAAAGAATGCATCTTGATTGTTCACTAGGTTTGAATAGGGCTAGATATTGCTGGCATCACTACGTACAACAGGAAATCTGTTCAGATGAGTTGAGAAACATGGACATGCTCTGTGGGGCTTGTATAAAACCAGTGAGGTAGTTTGGAATCAGGATTCTATTATCTGGAAACTTAAGGTTAGCTGAGCCCCTGAGAAGGAATCACTTGATAAGAGATAGGAGAATGCTAGGGCATTGGTCTCAGCTTCCTCTTCCCACACTACCCCCTTAGCTGGAGTAGGCTTTAAAGAGTCAGGGAGATTTGGACTTTTTCTTCAATATCCTGGCAGCTTTCCCCAAATAGTGACTGTATGGGGAGTGGGAGCTGAGGACAAACCGGATACAATGAGGAATGCAGATTCAAAGCTCTATAAAGACCCCAATGTAAGTGATACCATAACTAAAGGAAACATCATGAGTATGCCCACAAAGTGGAGAAAAAGGATTTCCGGCAACTGGGAACTTTGAGTTATCCCTTTGTAACATGTGCTTTCTAAGCTTTAGCCCACTTTCCCCTGGACTTTGCATGAACTGATAGGAGAATGTATCACAGTACTTGGCAGGGGAGGCATGTTTTTGCACCTATTATTTTTATTAAGGCCCCTTAGTAAATAGCCCTTTCTGAAAGCCAATTAATTCTGGCTAATTGCTATCAACTGACAATCATTGGAGGAAGCACATCAGTGGGTCTTTACAATATTAGAAAATTATCTCCCAACTCTCAGGGTTACCCCTAGACTGAAGAGATGAATAGCCTCTTGATCTCTGGATGGACCTTTTGGTGTGAGTAGAGTTTGGGAGAGTAGCCCTAGAGTCTATATGTGCTACATGCTTATACACATATACTACACATACACATATGCACACATATATAATTTATATATATGTATATATATATGTGTGTGTATGTATATATATACATATACATATGTGTGTGTGTGTGTGTGATTTCCTCTCAGTAGAATGTGAGCTCCTTAAGGGCACATGTTGCTTCATTTTTGTTTATATCTACAACACCTATAGCAGGTGTTGAATTGGAATTGACATCAAATTATTCATGGCTAGTTTGTGTCCAGTCATTTAACCAGTTCTCATCCCACCTAATCATATTATTTCCTAACCTGCATCTCAGTCAATAAGTCACCAAGCATTTACTAAAGACTTACTATGTCTCAGGTACTGTGTTGAGTGCTGGGTATATAAAGAAAGGCGAAATGACATCTTCTTTCTTTTCCCCAAGAACAGCATAAGAAACTCAGTCAGGAGGAGCGCGGCAAGCGCATCCACCCAAGCATGGAACATAGAACTCTTTAGTCACACCCCGTTGAAATTCTCAAGGGTTAAGTAAAGTGTCTGGGAACATGGCCAGGCCGCGAAAACACACCCAGATTCAGTCTCAGACTCTGGAGTCCTTCTTTGGTGACAAAGAAGACCAAAACATACAGTCAGAAGAAGTTAAAGTCATAAAGACTACAACAAAAACCTCCAAGAGGGACATGAACTGGTCTCAGGCCATGGAAGAACTCAAA
>CM053628.1:33758347-33795156 GCA_028646595.1 Phalanger gymnotis | reverse complement strand
CTCTGCTTCGGATTTTTCCGGCTATAGTTTTGTTGCCTCTCCTCGCAGCCAAGCCTCTGGCGTTCTCAAGTCAACGACTAGAGACCAGAGTCCAGAGACCCATTGCTTCCCGAATTGGCCCCTTTTAAGTCTTTAATCTACGCCCATGGGGGTTTCACACCTGATAGGGCTTTGGGCCTGGGGCTTAGCGTTTAACAGGCGAAAGTACTTTCACCATAAACAAAAGCCAAACTCCTTAAGCACACCCGTTAAACTAAGCCCATTTTGCCTTACTGGCACAGTATCATAACCACAGAGATAGCCAGAGCCTTTGAACCAAAATGTCAGAACTTCACTAAATTAGATAGTTCTCACAGCTCAATTTTTTTTTGAGAAATTTTTTTTTTACTAAGGGAAGATGTTTTGGGAGTGAATCCCAAAGATTCCAAAGTTCACTTTGTTGAATGCTGTATGGAGGTGTCTTAACTCATGATATGGTAGAAAAAGCACTGAATTTGGAGTCTGCAGACTTGAGTTCTCATTGAAGATCAAACATTACCTAGCTGTTTAATTATAGACTAATTGTTTAATCTCTTTGAGCCTCAGTTTTCTCATCTATAAAATGAGAGAGTTCAGTTCAACAAACATTTGCTAAGTTGACTTTAGTATTAAGATGTTACAAGTACTGAAGTCTATTCTAATTCTGATGTGATTTACTATTTGGAAGGGTAAATTGTAGTGAGGTGGGGCAGACATTTCGGCCTCTGCCTTGGCTGAAAGTTTGATTTTTCACCAGACTAGGCTGTCTGTTTAAATTCTAAGAGATGTAGGAGGAAAAAAGGATTGAAAGATGATCTGGCATTTCATTGGCTATGCCTATGGCAATTGTCAATGAAGCTCTGGTTTTAATAATACTATGATAACTATTTCAAGGGAGATCTATCTCAGTCTCACTGAGGATGAAAACAAAAATGGCTCTCAAGATTTTTATTTTACATATGTTGGTATAAATTGAGCTAAGCTGTCAATTGCAAAGGTAACACTGGAGGCCCATTATTTTAGCCTGACAAGTCAGAGTCAGCTGATCAGTGCTAAGGTTTGAATTACAAGGGGCTGAAAATACTTACATTTCTGAAGGATTATAGTTACCAGGCCAGAGGTACTCATTAAAGGATTTATAGGATCACATGGAAATCAGGTTGAGTCCCATTAGCCCAATAATCACAGCCCTATCAGCATAGTTGACCCTAGGCCTCAGCTTCTTGCCTTCTGAGACACTCTGAAAACTGTACTGGCATCAAGTATGTAGGGATGGGCAGAATGCTGCTCTATGCTTAGCCAACCCATTTCCTGTTGTTATCCACCTCTCAGTGGGACTAGTATCCACAAGGACAGTATCAGTGAGATAATTTAGTGCGATGGTAACTGGTCAGTTTCAAAGGTGTCTATATCCTTAGCTGAGAGGCCACATGGTATGGTGGATAGAGTAATGGTTGTAGAGTCAAGAAGACATAGATTAAATCCTGCCTCAGACACTTACTAACAGTGCAACTCTGGGCAAGTCACTTAGCTTGATCTCAATTTCCTCATCTGTAAAATGAAGGGATTGGCCTAGATGCACTTTAAATGTATGATTATGATTCTATATTAAGTCTACATGCATGCTGTGACCCCTAGACTTCCCTGGTGAGGGGACAAATGGCTCTCCCAAACTTCAGAGTGCTCAGGGTGGAGTAAGGTGTCTTGTACTTGTGTGAATGGGTAAATGAGAGTTGTGCTGATCCTTAGTGAGCCTTTTCTTTTAGTATTTATTGTTACTTGGAGGAAATACTTATTCTGACTTTACATGGAAGCTCAAGTGCTTAGGAAACACATCAAGAACGAGGTCAAAGTGGAATAGGATTGGGGTATAACAAGCCATACTCTGATTGGATAATTCATGTGCCAGCCCCTAAACCAATGAGATTAAAACAATGCCATTCCCCAAAAGGCTGTGCTAAGGGGACAGGGGAAAAGGTAGAGAAAATAGTGGGCTCTGAGAACCAGGGAGAGCTTAGCCCAGGGATGAGGAATCTGCAGCCTTAAGGCCACATGTGGCCTTCTAGGTCCTTAAGTGTGGCCTTTAAGCCGCAGGTTCCTCACCTCTGGCTTAGTGGTTACTCTCAGAGCAGTGGTGGCAAATTCGAATAGAACTAAGCTGTGCCTAAGGTGCCCTAAAGACCATACATGATTTAGAAAACCCCATATTAACATTACCGATGTTCTATTGTATTTTTATTTATTTGCTTAAATATTTCCAAATGACATTTTAATCTGGTTGGCCAGGAATGTGGCATATTTGACACCTCTGCTCCCAGAGCAACCTCTGGTGTGCATGACAGGTGCAGAATGAGCATTTGACAAAGTGCTTTGCAAACCTCGGAGGGCTTCTTTGTTAATATGAGTTACTGTTGTTCTTGTTCTGTTGTTGTCACCGTTATTTCTTTCTTTTCATCTTTTGTGATGGGGTTCTGAAAGACATGGTCAGAGGACAAGTTACCATCCTGCATAGGCAGCTAAAGTGACTGGTTTTTTAGTAATTGTATAGAACTACTTGGATGTAAGCTCCTCTTCTGTAGAATCATTGAAGGCATCTTTGAAACAAGTCCAGTCACGAAGCATTTATTAAGTACTTACTATATGCCTGGCACTGTGCTAAGCACTACAAATACAGATATAAGTAAAAAAAAAGAGACTGTCCTGGGCCTTTCCCTAAAATGTAGGTTCCAGAAGGAATCAGAGGAAGAGGTTACAGCAGCAAATGGACCTTTGATCATGAGAAAGCTACAGGGCTGGAGCGAGGAGGTGAAGGCATCTTCTACGGTAAGAAAGCTGCTGGGATATTGTGGGAAAAGAAGTCTGGAGCATTAGAGGCAGAGCCAGGAGAGGGATGACAATGAAATAGCTCCAGGAGGAGACAAAATGATGAGGATGATATGGCCCTCATCCTATTCTGAGGTGATTTTGATTTCTTCCACTAAGTCCCTGTATTTGGAAAGCTTTTCATTCCCCGCAGTTTACAGATTACATATTAACAAGATTTTTCTTAAATTTTTATGAATCGTTGTTACATCTGGGCAATTATGGGCAGCAGTTCTGTCTATAATAATGCTCTAGGTTCTGCTGTTTATTTGCTGAATTCTCAAGGATATTTTTCGATACGTATTCAGTGTATGGGGATTTCTCATCTGTTAATTTATTAAAGGTAATTAGCTGCTGGTATGTAATTCTAGCTAGCCAATCATGCCATTCTGGGCAGCTGGTAAATGCTCTTTTTTTCATCCTGCCTGCAATGCTGTGTTGAACAGTTCTCACCACCTCATTGTGTACTCAGCATCAATCAGTAAGTCTGGACTCCTTAAGGGTAACTTTTTTGTCATTTCTACTGGCAATCACCTGATTCTGAATTGCTCTCTCAAACCCTTCCATTTCTATAAACAAATCTGCATGACAACCACTTTCTCAAGGCTTCCTCTTTTTCTTCTTCTTAATAATAACAATTTACAGTCATTAAAAGTAGGGGGTAATAGATTAGCAGTATAAAGGATTGTAATGCAAAGATCATGTAGTCCAAGTTTCTTATTTTATAGCCCCTTATTTCGACTACCCTTTGAAAAGGTGTTTAAAATGGCTAATACTCAGAGGAATGCAGATTAAAGCAACCCCAGGGATATCACTGTACACCCATCACATTGGCAAATATGGTAAAAGATAGAAAAATTCTATGTCTACGGGGCTGCAGGAAATAAGCATGTTAATTCAATGCTGGTGGAGCTGTAAGTGGATCCCACTGTTATAGAAAGCTATAGGAATATCAATAGATGCAAAAAAGGGTTTTTTTTTGTTTTTTAAGAAGTACAATACTTATTTATGCTGAACTCTATAAAGTTTAGGCAGAGTGATATTTTTTAATATAATAAAAAAATCTAAAACAAAAGCAAGCATTATATATAATCAGGACACACTAGAAACTTTCCTTATAAAAATAGGAATAAGGCATAGATGCCCATTCTTACTGTTATTACTTGATGTAGCTCTAGAAATGCTAGCATTAACAATAAGAAAAGATAAAGAACTTTGAGAGTGCACAGATAGACAAAGAGGCAATAAAGCTATCCCTATTTGTGAATGACGAGATGGTTTATTTAGAAAATCCTAAGAAATCAGCAAAGTAGCTAATAGAGATAATTAATAGCTTCGGCAAAGTCGCAGACTACAAAATAAACTCACAAAACTAATAGTTTTTCTATATAATAACAACAAAATCTAAGAGGTAATAATAGAAGGGAAAAGCCCATTCAAAATAACCACAAAATTCATAAAACATATGGGAGTCAAACTACCAAAGCGCACACAATATTGGTACAGATCCAATTGCAAATGTTCCTTAAATAAAGAATAATTTAAATGGCTAGAGGAGTATTTGGTGCTCATGGCTAGTCTGCACCAATATAATAAAAATGACAATAATACCAAGGTTAATTTACAGATTTAATGCTATATAATCATACTACCCAAAGGATACTTTATGGACCTAGATAAAATAATAACAAAATTCATTTGGAGGAATGCAAAATCTAGAATATCAAGGGAAATTTTTAAAAGGTAGGAATGAAGGCAAAATAGCACTTCCAGACCTCAAACTGTGCTATAAAGTAGCAATCATCAAAAGAATTTGTCAGTCATTTAAAAAAAGTAAATCAATGGAACATATTAGACAAGAGAGAATAAGAAGTAGTGGAACTCAGAAACCAATGTTAGATAAACCTGAAAATATGAATTATTTAGGAAAGAACTCCCTGTTTGATAAGAACTGCTGGAACAAATGGAAATCAATTGGCAGAAATTAGGCTTAGATCAACATCTTATTCTATATTAAATTCAAAATCAATATGCTACCTGAATATTTAAGATTAAAACAATTAGAAGATATAGTTGTTTTCAGTCCTTTCAGTTGCTTCTGACCCTCTGTGACCCCATTTGGGATTTTCTTGGCAAAAATAGTAGAGAGGTTTGCCATTTCTTTCTCCAGCTCATTTTATAGATGAGCAACTAAGGCAAACAGTGTGTAGTGACTTGCCCAGGGTCACACAGCCAGTAAGTGTCTAAGGCTGAATTTGAACTCAGGTCTTCTTGACTCTAGGCCTGGCCCTCTATCCACTCCACCACCTAGCTGCCCCTAAATTTGAAGATAAGAAGATCATATACATCACAGCCATAAGTAGATGAATTCTTAACCAAAGGTTAGAAGCAAATACAAAAGATAATATAGATAATTCTCATTATATAAACCTGGAAAGCTTTTCATAAAAATTAATGCATTTATGATACAGGAAGCAGTTGGCAGTGAAGAAAACCTTAGCATCAAATATCTCACATAAGAGTTTGGTGTCCACGATATGTAGATAACTATATATATATATATGTGTATATATATATATATACACATATATACATATACATATACATATATGTAGGACCAAAAGCCATTCCCTGATAAATAAGTGGTCAAAAGATAGGAACAAATAGTTCTCAAAAGAAGAATTGTAAACTGTTAACAACTATATGAAAGAATGTTCCAAATCACTAATAATAAGAGAAATGCCAAGTCCCACACAAGCTGTTTAACCCAGCATGGATCAAAGGCATACAAAAGCAAGCTATGGTGATTCACTCAGTGATTGTTCTTCATTTCTGAGTAATCTCACTGGGGCTAATATGACATAAAAATTGCTTTAAAGAGATTGTGCCCCCAAATCCTGGAGGGAAATGTTTGTACTTCTCACAATATCTTTGCAGTCAATGTCCATTTGTAAAAGCTAATGAGTGTTAATCAGTTAAATGGAACTGAGGTGCTAGCCAATGGCAATTATCGGTAGCAGTGAGAAGAGAATACAGGAATGGGAGCACAAGTTGATAGCATTATGGAAACACACCCCTAATACCTCCAGGATATCCTAGAACCTGAAGGTAGAGATGTAGCTGGCCTTCCTCGGGAAGAATGAGTCCAGAATCTCATTGTAGTGGGAATAATCAATGTTGGAGCATCTGTAGAGAGACAGATACAGTAATGTATTGTTGGTGGAGCTGTGAGTTAGTAAAAGGCTTCTAGGAATAATTTGGAATTATGCAGATAAAGTGGCTAAAATGTCCCTTTTCCTTTGACACAGATATTCCACTGCTAAGCATATACTCCAAGGAGGTTACTGAGAAAAAGAAAGGCTCCATATCCATTGAAATATTTACAAGAACATTTTTTTGTGGTAGCAAAGAAACTGAAAACAAAGAAGATTCCCATTTGTTGGGGAATAGCTAACTACATTATGGTACATGAATGACACCAAATATTACTGAGCTGTAAGAAAGAATGAATATGATGAATACAGAGAAACAAGGGAACAGTTATGTGAACTGAAAAGTGAAGTGAGCACATTCAATACACACAGTGATCATATCAATAGAAATAGGAAGAACAAAAACTACAAAATGATAAAAAAAAATGAACATCACAATATTATAAAGAACAAGCTTGGTCCCAAAGAAGAGAAATGAGAAAATATCTCCCCTCATTCCTTTGCAGAAGTAGGTGTATCCACAGGTGTGGGACATTGCATATAATGTTAGATTTTTTTCTGATGCACTGATCAATTTTGATTGTTTTCCCTTTCTTACTATTTTTATTTAGAAAAAATCCTTTGTTATAAGGGATAATTCTCTAGGAGAAGGAAAGATGCAAGTAGAAATCTAGTTAGTGTGAAAAACAAAAGACTGCAATTGTCTTTTTTTAAAAAAGAAACCAATATGGAATTATACAATAAAGATGACCAAAATATTCATACCCATTGACTCAGGAATCCCACTATTAGGTCATAGGTTTATCCCCTCAGGAGGAGGTTGACAGGAAGAAAAAAGCCATCTGTAAAGATTTATTTGTAACAGCAAAATGCTGGAAGAAAAGTATGTGCCCAACCATTTGAGAATGGCTGAATAAATCGTGGTATATTAATGTAATAGAATATTTTTGCACCATAAGAAATGAGACATATGAAGAATATGGGAAGACAAAATTATGCAGAGAGAATAAAAAAGAACCCTCAGAAATATACACACTGAGAAGCATGATATAAATGAATACAACATTAAGAAGTAACAAAACTCACATTAAATACAATGGATGATGTTGGTACTACCTTGTTATAGTTAATGCCCACAGCCTTAGTTTCTTTTAACAATTGGTAAATAACAGAAAGCTAGAGTGGCATGTACAATCATTTGTGTGTATTGTTCTTCTAAAATGAGATGTTTTATTTTGTTGTGCTTTTTGGGTTGCTTTTGATTTTATTTATGCTGTGCTGTCTTTGTTTGGTCTCATTCATATAATTGAATACCTGTATGTGATATTTCAGGCTAAAACAAAATTCTTCAGTAAAAATTTAAAAATATACAAGTAGATTGGGTTATGTGAGCTCTAATGTCTCTTCCAGAAGTTACAAAAAATTTCTGTGACTTACAATTCTAATCATTTCAGTGCATTCATCAGGGTTTACGGATAGCTTACTTGAACTGAGCGAACAATCATTATCCTTGGACCAGAATCCGCAGAAGAGCTGAAATCCGGGAAGGGCAAGTAGCTGAGGAAATTGTCTCTGGGGCAACAGGATGAGAGGTTGATGAAAGGAGAGCTGGACAGTGGAGGTTTTTGCAGCCATTATGTTGGCCAACCCCACCAACTGGAAAATGTAGCTGGCCTTAGACAAGATGATGGATAGGGTGGAGGAACAGCTGGTATATGTGCAGCATGGTAGTCATACTCTATAGCAGTCAGAAGGGTATGCTCAGCTGAGGGAAAAATAGTGGAAAAATCTACCTGTATTATATAGTTGGTGGGAGCGTGGGGGGAGGACAGGGCGAGGTTCCCCATTTGGAGAACAAACCAACATCTTTGAGATCATGACAGAGAAGAAACAGAAGACAATGAGGGACGGGCTAGTAGGAAGGAGAGTACATGGAGGTATAGAGCTAGAGAATGGCCCTGATCTGAGCATCCTAGCTTCAGTCTCCCATAGTAGTGATGGAAATGACCTTAACCCCCTTCAAGTACTCTGGGATCCACTGACTCTGTCCTCCTTGCTGTTCCTCATCCAAGAACCTGCATCTCAACTCCGAGCATTTTCGCTGGCTATCCCTCTATCTGGAGTGCTCTCTCTCCTCATCTCAGCCTCCTGGTTTCCTTCAAATACCAACCAAAAGGCCACTTTCTACAAGAAGCCTTTCCTGGTCCCTGTAATGCTAGAGCTGCCGCCTTAAGATTACCTCCAAGTTATCCTGTCTGTATCTAGTTTCTACATAATTGTCTGTATGCTGTCTTCCTCAATAAGATTGTGAGTTCCTTAAATCAGGGACTTTTTTCTTTCTTTGTATCCTAAAAGCTTAGCACAGGGCCTGGAACATAGTAGGCACTTAATAAATGCTTGCTGACTTGGTAACTTAATGATCTAAACTAGTGGTCTCCAAACTCTTTTGGACTGTAATGGGTGAAAGGTAGTGTGGTTGGGCTGGTGATATTGTCTATGGTGAAAAGGGTCACTCTATGGCAGAGAAGGTCACTTTGTGACAAAGAGAGTCAGATTTGATGCATCTTCCCACCCACTAGTTGGTTTATTACATAAACTCTGGCATGAAGCCAAAGCCCCAGGGGATCCTCACCTACCACTTTGGAGATCTAAATAAACACACAATTTTGTTGTTGTTCAGCCTATCTGATTCTTTGTGACCCCATTTGGGATTTTCTTGGCAAAGGTATTGGAATGGTTTGCCATTTCCTTTTTCAGCTCATTTTACAGATGAGGAAATTGAGGCAACTTGCCCAGAATCACACAGCTAGTAAGTGTCTGAGGCCGGATTTGAACTCAGGAAGGGGAGATTTCCAGATTCCAAGCCCAGGTCTCTATCCACTGCAGTGCCACATAGCTGCCCCTCAAAAGAAACACACAAAACACCCTCCAAAGCAGGAAGTAAAGTTAAAGATTATCTGTCACAGTGAGGAAACTCAATTTCATCACCATGTATGCATTCTCTTCCATTCAAACAGGGTTAAAAATCTTTAAAAAACCCCTTGAGACAAATAATTGGGGCTTAAATGGTTAGGTAAGCAACCCCTAAATCAACATCAGCTCTGGTACTATCACTGTTCCATAGAGGGAGAGAAGAAAAAAGGAAAAAGGTAAAGAAGTGAAAGCAAAGAGAGAATAAAATCAAGGAGGGACAGTGAGGTAAAATAAAGGGCTAATGGGAAGAGAAAAGAGTAATAATATAGCCGACACCTACATAGCGCTTTTAAGTTTGCAAAACACTTTATCTCTTTTGAGCCTCACAAAACCATGTTAAGTTATTGATAATAATACTACAGGTATTGTTATCTCTGCTTTACATCTGAGGAAACTGAAACTTGGGGGATTGAAGGACTTCCTCATATGCTGGTGAGCAGATATAGAAAAATAAAGATTAGAGGAATGAAGGGGTAGATGGGAGAGAGATAACGAAAAGGACGAGAGACAGAAAGAGTGGGAGAAGGAAAGCAAGAAGTCTAGGGAAGAAGACGAAAAAGAAAAAGCAGGTGAGTGAGAGAAGGAGATACTGGGATGATTGGAGCCACTTAAGTGGTTGAGGAATGGATTCAGGCCTTCAGAAGACTGTTTCAAGGGCCTCTTGCCTCTGCCCCACCTTTACTGCCTAACACAATCCTTGGTCTTAATAATATGCAACATATATATATACATATATTACATATATATGTATATATATATAAATACATTATCTAATTAAATAAAGGATGTAGCTCATGAGTGACACGGATAGATATAATGTTAGAAAGGAGTATTATGTTGGTACCATAAGCAGCCTAGCTAAGGGGAGGGTAGGCAGGGTCCAACACTGCCAAGATTGGGCAGTCTCTCTTCCAGTCTCAAAGAAAGTTCTCAGACTAGAAATATATCTCTCTGATACTTCTCAAATATATCTAGTCTAGGGTTATAAGTCTGGGTTCAAAATTAAAATTCTCTTTCATGATTTAACTCAAGGGGAAAGGTAGTTTTTAGCTTATGTTGCTAGCTTAGCCCTTTTCCACCTGATATTGGTTACAAAAAACATATCACAAATAATTAGTAAATCCATTTATCCAAGCAAAATAGTTAATAGAATTTGTGGACATTATACAAATTAGAATAGATCAAAGAACAGACAACAGTAAAGGAACTCTTTGTCTAGGAGGAGATAAAACAACTCAGGTCAACCAAGGAGAGAAGAATGATTTCACTGAGGGGAATCTACTAAGTCTGCAAGTGCAGGAGACATGATGGGTGCTGGGGGGTGGGGGGTGGGCCTCCCATTAATCATTCAAAAGTTCTCTCCTTACCTCTCTTGACTTGTCTCTGTCAAGGTCATCTCTCAAGGTGTGTTTCCGACAAACTTTTACACAGATATACAATGTCCTACTTAGCTTTCTCTCAACCATTCAGGAGTCACATCTCCCTTCACCTACATAGCACATAGCACAGACATGTCCTTCCACAGATAAAAAGCATCCATCTCGCCTGTGTAGTAGTGAATGTTACAGATACATAAGGGGGTGGTGAGAATAGATGTGTATGCTATCTGCTTTCAGCTTAACAGACCCTTCTACCTCTCATGTGGATAGAGTACTACACCTGGAGTCAGCAAGATCTGAGTTCAAATCTGATCTAAAACACTGACTAGTTATGCAACCCTGGGAAAATCATTTGAACTCTGTTTGCCTAAGTTTCCTCAGCTGTGAAATGGGGCTACTGAGCACACCTACCTTGCAGGGTCATTGTGAGGATAAAATGGGTTAATATTTGTAAAATTCTTTGCACACCTTAAAGTGCTCTATAAAAAAATATCCACCTTTAGTTCTTTTGAGATGCAAACCCCAGTCAGCTGCACCCATCTAGCTAGCTAGAAACCCCCTAGATCTGTGTTTAAACGTTCCTCTTGCTGTCATTCAAAATCCCATAGTCTAAACTGTACTATGAGTTATGGTCAAAAATTCCTTTCTCCTTCTATCTTATCCTGGACATACTCGATGCAAGTCCCCTTCAAATCATCCTGGGGAATCCATTTAACAAAACTGCAAAAGAGCTGGATGGAGTTGTGGTTAGGTAATTCTTTTCAATCTCCTTAGTTGCCATATAAATAAACTCAGAAGAAAGACTAAAAAGGGCCAGGAGGACTTGATGATCTTTGCTTTACCTCTCACTTGCTTCACCCTTCCCCAGCAAAGACTTTAAATCCTGACAAAACATATCTAGTGCATAGGTGCCATTGACAGATGCACATCATACACGGTCCTCATTCTGATTATATTACAGTCTCAGGTAAGCCTCCCAAATACCCAATACTTAAAAACTAACATATCAAGACATCAAGTAATTTATAAAATAATACATGGTTATCAATTTTATTCCTGCCTCCCATATTGTCTCCTCCACCCTCAGGCCAGATCCTGATCTTCAGTCCACTTTCTGGGCCAACTCCAAACCCATGGAAAGGGAAGGCAGGTAGTTGATTGCACGTGAATAAGCCCCTGTGTCTCCCAGTAAAGCCAGAAGAGGGAATAGCTCAGCCACTCATGGAAGTGGCTCAAGAAGCCAGTGGAAGCTTGTGGGCTGTACTCATCATTCCCTCTCAGTGGGACGTGAATGAAGCTCCATCTGTGTGTTTTGTACCTTACAGGAAAGATTCCTGCCTACACCATCTCCAATCCAGACGGGTAGTGGCTCACAAACACATGGTTGTAGTCATATTAGGACCTCTGACCAACTCCAATTTCTCTGCTTTTTTTCCTAATGCACTTTTTAAAGAAATTTCAAGCTGTGAAATATGTATGCATACCTCATGGGAAACAAGATCTCTCGAATTACACTCACATCTCAGGAAATCTGCATTGCAGACATTGGTGTCCAACAAAGTTTACACTTGGATTTGTGTTGTAAGTTGCTATTCCCTTCCTAACAGTTGGAGTAAACCCAAAGGAGAACGATCTTCTTTGGAAAGTCGTGAGTTCTCCCTTGTTGGAGGTCTTCAAGCAAAGGCGGAATGACTACTTGTTAAGCATGTTGTCATCAAGATTCTTGGAAGGGTATAGATTTTGGTTCTGTGGCCATTCTTTTAATATCCAGCCTTTCTCACCATCTTCAAGCCATGCTGCTTTCTTTCTCTTTATTCCACTAAATCTTAGACTCTCAGGCTTGGGCCACTGGGCTCTGATTGGTGACCTTTCACTTTATCTTACCTGATCACAGACCCACCATACCACTTTCTGGGAAACTCCAAGCCATGCCACTGTGTGAACCCTGCCCTTCCTCACCACTCTGATTTCCAATTCTAGCTCTGCTGTGTGTTTTGTCTTCCCTTTTAGAACATAAGCTCCTTGAAGGCAAGAACTGTCTTGTTTTCTTGTTTTTGTATCTGCAGCATTTTAGCACAGTCCTTGGCACATGGAAATACTTAATACATATATTTTCATTCATTCACTCATTCATTCCATGCTTAGTCTTTTCCTCAGGAAACAGAGGCATAGTCTGTAGTTGAGCCCCAACTCAAAGCCATTCTTTCTTGTAAGATCAGTCCCTATGGCTGAAGATTCAGGTTACTTCCATGCCACTATGAGAGATTGGAAAAGGATATGTGAATAGATACATGTATCAAATTAGTAAACAAGTGGGAATAAATGATCGAAGACCATATGGTTGTAGAGAAATTGAGTCTTCCTGAAGAGCAATCTAGTAGTTTGTAACTAGAGCCATAAGTGTATATGTAGCCTTTGAACTAATCATTCAGATTGTGAGATCAGGGGGCAGCTAGGTGGTGCAGTGGATAAAGCACTGGCCCTCGAGTCAGGAGGACTTGAGTTCAAATCTGGCCTCTGTCACTTGACACACTAGCTGTGTGACCTTGGGCAAGTCACTTAACTCCAATTGCCCTGCCTTCCTCCCTCCAAAAAAAAATTGTGAGATTAGTCTCCCAAAGAAGTAACTCAAGGGGCAGCTAGGTGGTGCAGTGAGTAGAGCACCAGCCCTGAAGTCAGGAGTACCTGAGTTCAAATCCAGTCTCTGACACTTGACGCATTCACTAGCTGTGTGACGTTGGGCAAGTCACTTAACACCAATTGCCCTACTTCCCCCCTCCAAAAATTAAAAAAAGAAGTAACTCAAAAGGAATATAATTTGTACATAGATGTTGACAATAGTATAGAATATCAAAGCAAAAAGGACACTTAGATTTTATCTAGTATAGCCCCCTCATTTTGCATGTGGAGAAAATGAGGCCTGGAGAAAGGAGGTGACTTACCCAAGGTCACTAATGAGTTAGTAAAAGAGCTAAGGCTTAGAGTCAAGAGACCTAAGTTCGAGTCCACGACTTATTAGCTATATACAATAGTGAAAAATTGGAATCAATCATAATGGCAGTGGCGAAGCAAACTCTGGCACAATGAAATAATTGAACACTACAAATGTTTGCAAATAGTAAGACTACAGACATATCACATGGGCACATGCATGTGAAATAATGCCAAGCCATTATAGTAGTTGCACGATGGTCACAGCTCCACTGAAACATCTGCTAGTTCATTAACAAGAATCAGAAGAAAATTCAGAGCAAGGCAAATAACTTAGAGTTTAATGTTCATAACACTCTGGAGGGGGCCAAAATTGTTCAAGCTCATAATTTTTAATAAATGAGAGATATCCTACACTAAAATCCTTGTGGCAAAGAGGTGACCTAGGCTCTTACCATGCTGATGGCCCACAAGCCCTAGCAACTCCTACAAAACTATAAAAGTTTTGATTATGGAGCCAGCAAAGGATTGTATATGTATTATCTGAGGACTAGCCTAGCTAAGTTTAGAGAAACTTATCACCAAAGATCTGGGTAATTAAATTATGGCCAGAGCAGCCCATGAAGATAGTCTACTAAGGGGCAGACCTTTTGCATTTGTGGGGTAAGCCTCACAAACGAAGAAGTCACAGATCTTTGAAATATTTGAGTATACAACAGAGCTGTATAAATACTAGGGATTAATATTATGCTAAGTCAGCATTGCAGCGAGATGACTGAGTGGTTATAACTAAGGCCACCTTTCCTTCATCATCTCAAAACAACAACAGATACACCAAATAAAGTAAGCAAACAACAAAGCAGGGTAAAAAATGAAATCTTGACAAGAAAAAGCAAGGGAAGGAACTTCTGTCCAAGATGCCACCTTAATAGAAGCAAGCAGCCAGCTACCATATACCTTGTTGTTGTTCAGTCATTCAGTCAGGTCTGACCCTTCATGGCCCAGCAGATTTGTCCATGGAGTTTTCTTGCCAAAGACACTGAGGCGTCTTGCATTTCCTTCTCTAGTGTGTCCCCATTTTACAGATGAGGAATTGAGGCATTAAGTGACTTGCCTAGGGTCACACAGTTGTTAAGTGTCTGAGGCCAGATTTGAATTCAGATCTTCCTGACTCCAGGTCTGGTATTCTATCCACTGTTCTACCTAGTTGCCCCTAACCACATACCTACTCTAGCAAAAAAACTTGAAATTCACCCCAGACCAAATAATGATCAAGAAATCCAGTGGGAAGCTATAGTAAGTAATTTATTCAAATCCAGAACTGCACAAAAATTTCAGGTAGAAGTTCATGGGCAGTAGAAAAGGGGGGGCACCAATAAAGCCAGCATCAGAGCAGACAAACACTGCCAAAGCCTCCCAGCATGGTCAGACATACCAGTCAGAGGTGTGTATAGCCTTTCTGCCTCTGTGTTTGGAGGAAACAAGAGCAGAGAGCTCCCCTGAGAAAGCTCCAGAATGGTTGGAAATGCAGTGGGATCATTGGAAGACACCAGGAGTGGCAGCAGCTTATGATTATGGTAGTGCTCAGACCAGGACAGTTCAGAAGCCCAGAGGCTCCAAGATCTCTGGATTTCCTGAGATCTTTCTGAGAAAACACAGAGGTTTCTAAATACCCAGCACTCTGAGCCTCAAGGAAGGAGGCCAGGGGAGGGGGAAAGAAGGGAGACCTATCCTGGAAGGTCGAGGTCAGTGCAAGATTCGAGGTGACACATGGGAAGAACAAGCAGGACCAACTACCCCATTCAAAAGTGAACTAGGGAGCAGAGCCTGACCCTGTAATGAAGCCCAAATCCATGAAACGAAGGTGGTGAGATAAATAAACACTAAAGAAGACACTAACAAGTAGAAAAAAATTGCTGTGGATCTAGAGGTGCCTAAAAGGCTGGACTACAGAGGCTCAAAGGGAAAAAAGATTTTCCACAAAGACAGCATGAATATCTAGAAGAAATTAAATAAGAAATTACAAAATCAAATAAGCTCTGAAGAGAAGAATTTTAAGGAGAATGGAGAGCTTAGAAGAGAAAGTAGCAAACATTACCCAAGTAGCAAACATTAATCCAATAGACCAAGCAGATACCAATGGCTCCATGAGACAACAAGGAGTATTAAAACAAAATCAAAACATTGAAAATGTAAGATAATTTATATTAAAAAAATGACTTGGAAAACAGAATTTAAGAATCCTTGGACTCTCTGGAAACCATGGTCAAAAAATAAAGTCTAGATGTTATATATATATATAGAATAAACACCCAGATCCATCCAAAGGATAAAGTCAAAATAAAAAGACTCCACTGACCGCTTTTTAAAAAAAGGGGCAAGGGGAATCAAGAGCTTCCACATCAAATCGAAATTACTGCAAGCATACATAAAGAATAATTTTAAGTACCAAGGATCCATAGTAAGGATCATACAAGACCTGGAAGATTCTGTGAAAAGGAGAGGAGACCATGGAATACACTATTCCAAAAAGAAAAAAGAAATATGGGCTTTCAACCAGGAATAACCTACTCTGCAAAAAATAAAAACAGTCCTATAGTGGCAAAATTGAACCTTTAATGGAATAGAGGTCTTACCAGAGCTGAGCAGGAACTTTGAAATACAAACACAAGAATGCAGAGAAACCCAGAAAGGTAAATTTATTTGAGTAATTGGAAGGAGTGATATGATGATGAAGTGCTAATTTTCTCCTAGAGAGAGAAGAACCTCTGAGGGTTTACTCAGAACCTTAATGTCTTCAAAGGGTATTGAGGGAATTAAATAATAAAAACAGAGGACCTGGAGGTGGGTTGGTTCTGTTTTGAGGATCTGAAGACGGGAAAGAGAAGGAAATGCAAAAAGAGGAAGGCATTAGTGTAGAAAGGAAGGAGAGGGGCATAGAACTTGCTATTGCTCAAAACTGGGGTACACAGAGGAAGAGGTAAGAGTAGCAGGCATCAGATTAATTTCATTTTTATATGAAACAGGAAAAGGAAGGTACAGGTATAAAAATACACTAAACTCGATAGGAAAGAAAGCAAGTAAGAGTAGGAGTTAAGAGAGAAGATAATACTGAGGAGGGAATAATGACAAGCAAAATAAACTTCCTGATTCTGAAGTGGGGATTAAAAAGCAAAACAGAAAACAACAAACTAAAAGAGAATGCCCATCAACTGGGGAATGGTTTAACAAATAGTGGTATATGAATATAATTAGATATTATTGCATGATGAAAGTGATGAAAGATTATTTCAGGGTATCTTGGTTAGTATGCATTGATGCAGAGTAGATGAAGTTAGCAGAACTAATAGAACAAAATATAGTTGGACAACAATATTGTAAAGAAAAACAACTTTGAAAGACTTAGGAATTCTGAACAATTCATTGATTGACTATGTCTCCAGAGGATCTGTGATGCTTTCCAATTCCTTCACAGAGAGGTGGTGAACACAAGATGCAGGAAAAGACATACATTTGTGGACATGGCCATAGTGTGGATTCATTTTGCCTGACTATGCTTATTTACATGAATTTTTTTTCTCTTTCAGTCTTTAATTGGGGGAGGGGGATAGGACTGGTGGTTAAGGAGAAAGTGGTTAGCACTTATGATGAAAAATGGGCCATTGAAGTATTTTTTAATATACAAGAGAGAACAGAAGGAAGTTAAGAACAAAGTAGAAAGAAGCAAGATATCTTTGAAAATATGTGGAATGTAATGTATATATTTATGTACATATACGTTTTTTAAAGCAAGTGGTATGAAATGGAGATTCATGGTTTTAAATACAATCCACTTTTGTATTCTTCTGGGATCATGGGAATGCTTCTTTTTGGTGCCTAATTTCATAATAAAAATAAAAATTTTAGGGGGTGGAGCCAAGATGGCAGCTGGAAAGCAGGGACTAGCATGAGCTCCCTGCCAAGTCCCTCCAAAAACCTATAAAAAATAGCTTTGAACCAATTCTAGAACTGCAGAACCCACAGGGTAGCAGAGGGAAGCAGGGCTCTAGCCCAGGACATCCTGGATAGTCTCTGGCTAAGGTCTATCCCGCACAGAGCTGGGAGTAGAGGGGAATGGAGCTGAGCAGAGCAGAGCCCAGCGTGGGCGGCACGTGTGCCCTAGAGCCCTGAATCAGTGAGCTGCAGCAGTTACCAGACTTCTTATTCCACAAACACCAAAGACAACAGAGTAGGTTAGTGGGAAAAGCTGCTGGGGACAGGGACAGCTACTTCTTTATGCTTATCTTCATGACCTACAATGGGTACCTCTGCATAGCAGTGGCAGCAGGGGCTGGAACAGGCTATTTTCTCTTCAGCTGGAAGAAGGCCATGGTAGTAGACATCACAGAGCACTGCCATTAATGTCAGATTCTAGGATGTGGCCTTATTTTCCACAATGGGAAGTACCTGGAGACTAGGGGAGTTGACATCAATCCTTCCCATTGTCCCTCTATGGCCCCTTGCCTCCCAACACTTGCCTAGACAATAAATCAAGGAGGTTTACATACTAACCTCCAAGCTGGATGGTGCCCTCCCCAAACTGTTGATTTCTGAGGCTGAGATCCTCAGTTCTCCACTAATCAAGGTAGCTTTTGTTCTAATGATTTCTTGATCATCTATTTCCCTTTTTAATCTCTTGTGTTATTATTGTTATGACAATTTTGTGGACAAGTGGTCATTTCTGGGTCATAGGTGGAGGTTGTTTGAAACTCCTACCCACCACCATAACACTAGAATATATCTCCCAGTTGTTGGACTGAGTGAGTGAGGAAATAGGGTGTGCCTTTACCGAGGTGTGAAGTGATACGTGGCAACCTGAGGATTTGAAGAAGGATTTTTGAGTGAAATAAAGGTGCGATAGCATAAAGAAGTGTTCCCTTGTGTAGCAAAGGTCCGGGTCAGAAGTTTTTGCCTCCATTTGTTTTTTTAATTCTTATCTCACCAATCACACAATTGACAATCAACCGAATAATAAGAAATGTTTTCAAATAAAACCATTGGTATCTTTTCATCTCGCAAAAAAAAGTAAAAGGACTGAAATTTCTTAGTGTCTTCTCAGCTGAGTCTGTTGACAAGGATTTAGAATGGGCTTGATCCCTTAATGAATATATGAGTGATAACTAATGGCCAGCTTTGGTATGTGTCATTTAATAAACACAGATCCATCCTTCCTGAGGGCATCTTGGGAGTTAATTGAACGGTTTGCAATACAATGTCATTAAAACAATAATATTATTTAAAACAGCAATAATAGCATCTTAAGTTTTACCAAGTACTTTTTTTATACCATCTATATGAAGTAGAGAGTGCAAGTATTTTTATACCCATTTTCTAGAAGAGAAATATTGAACAGAAAGGAAAACAGAGAGATGAAGTGACTTGTCCATAGTTATATGTTGAAGACTTGTATTAGTATATCGTATATCATCCTGAGAAAATAACAACACCCTCTCTTCCCCCAACACATTTACATTTGTTACGCCACTTTTATTCTCATAACACCTCTGCAAGATAGGTGAAGCAGGTAGGGTGCACCCTTCTTTATCTGGGTATTTTGGGACAGATCCTTAAATCTTGAACCACCACCACCACCACCACATCCTCAAACCTGACAGCTGTCTTTCTCTTACTAGGATTTAAACAATTCCATGATGACACATATTTTGTTGTAAAATGATAAGGGCAGATTATATGGTTCCTAAGGTACTTTCTAGGTCTAAATCAATGACCTTATGATTGTACTGGTTTACAATAGACAGGCACCAGCTAATCAACCACATATATGAATAAGCTTGCACTTCTTCATTTTCTAGGTGAGAAATCCCAGAAACAGTAGGTGACTTGCCCAGCTACTTGCATAGCAAAGGAGTGGCCAAGCTGAGAAACAAGTCTGCGTCTTCCAACTCACAATCCAAGGCTCTCTCCAGGTAATGTTGGGAAAATTGGAGCCTGGGCATTAATTCTGCATATGAGAAGTGGAGGGTGGGTTAGAGTAGATGCAAGGGCAAAACCAGAATTTAGCTGCCTGGGTTTGGCACCGAGTCCAAAGCTAGAGACACTGCATGTGGGAGTCTGTCTTTTGAATTTCATTTTTATTCTGAATTTCAATGCCAAATGAAATGGGCATTTCCATGTACACAGTATAAAATAAAAAGGAAGATTGCACATGAAAATTGCAGGTCTTATATATAGCTTTCTTTACTTTTAAAATATATAATAATTTCAACCTGAAGTCGTCAAAGCTGTCCTTGTTTGTGCTTCTTTCTGACCTTCCTTTTGTTCTCTTCTCTGCATTTTTTTGAAAAGATGCCTGAGTGACTCTCTTTTTTTTCTTTTCTTTTGCTACCTATATTTATCCCCCTCACTGTCCCACTCCTGCTTTGAAAACCAAAAAAAAGGAAAAACAAAGATGATTGAACAAATATACCTAGTCAAGCAAATATACATTGATTGTGTCTGAAAATTTGTTTCATTTAGTTTTTTAGTCCATCACCTCTCTGACAAGAGGTGATAGCATACTCTATCATTAGTCCTCTAGAACTGTAGTTGGTCATTGCCTTGATCATATTTCTCAAGTCTTTCGAAGTTGTTTTTCTTTACAACTTACTGTATAAATTGTTCTCCTTGTTCCACTCACTTCACTTTGCATCAGTTCAGAGAGGTCTTCCCACATTTCTCTGAAACCATCTACTTCATCATTTCTAATTGAGCGATAGTAGTCTATTATATTCATATATCATAA
Organism: Phalanger gymnotis; assembly: GCA_028646595.1. Classification (NCBI taxonomy): domain Eukaryota; kingdom Metazoa; phylum Chordata; class Mammalia; order Diprotodontia; family Phalangeridae; genus Phalanger; species Phalanger gymnotis. The sequence goes on along the minus strand of CM053628.1, from coordinate 33,775,000 downwards.
TTTGTTTAGCCATTTCCCAAGAGACAGATACTCCCTTAGTTTCTGGTCCTTTGCTATTACAAAAAGAATTGCTATAAATACTTTTGCATATATGGATCCATTGTTCCTTCTTTGATCTCTTTGGGGATAAAAAGCCTAGTAGTGATAGTGCTGGGTGAAGGGGTATGCACAGTACAGTGACTTTTATTGCTTTCCAGAATGTCTGGACCAATTCTCAGCTCCACCAACAGTGTGTTACTATACTTGTTTGCCTACAGTTCTAGTAATTGTCATTTTCTTTTTCTATCATCTTTGCTAATGTGATAGAACTTCAGACTTGCTTTAATTTGCATTTTCTAATTTGGCTAGACATTTGGAATATTTTTCATATGGCTTTTGGTAGTCCATTTATTCCTCTTCTTTCTAGTGTTTTTAGAACAGTAACAGGTGTTGAATTTTGTCAAATGTCTTTTCAGTATCTATTGATATAATATGTGGTTTTTATTATTTTTATTATGTTTATAATTTTTCTGATATTGAACTAACCCTGAATTCCTATATAATAGGACTGACTAATAGTATATAATATTTTCATATGTTGTTTTACCCTGTTTGCTAATATTTTATTTAATATTTTGCATCAATATTCATTAGGAATATTGATCTAAGGTTTTCTTTCCCTGCTTTCTCTCTCTTGCTTAGGTATCAAAGCCCTATTTGTATCAGAGAAAGAGTTTGGAAGAGTCCTTTCTTGTCTTACTTTTAGGAATAGTTTATATAATATTAGAAATCATTTTTTTCTTCAAATGTTTGATAGAATTTACTTGCAAATCTTTCCAGTCCTGGAATTTTTTTCTTTGAGAGTTCAGTGTATTCTGTTAATGTGGGTATTTTATATTTTGGTAAATATTCAGTCACTTCACCTAAGGTATCAGTTTTAATGGCATATATCTGACAAAATAATTTGATAGTTTCTTTTATGTCCTCTGTTGTAAATACAAATAATTTGGTCCCCTCCCCGCAACAGACTAGTTGTTTATCTATTCTCACCCTCCTCAAAATCTCCTCATTTTATTTCTCACTTTATTGTGGATGATTGTTTTAGGATTTTATTTTGCTTTCAACTTTTAAAATCTCCTTTTTGACTTTCAGAATTTGTTTGGTACTGATTTGGGGAAGTTTTTTGGTAACTTTTCTAGTTTTTTTTATTTGTATGTTCCCTTCATGATTTTTTTTTTTGTTGTTGTTGATGAATATGTTGAGAGATGTAAATTTTTCCCTAAGGAACACTTTGGCTGCATCTCATAAATTTTGGTATGTTGTCTCATTATTGTCATTATCCTCAATGAAATTATTGATTGTTTTTATGATTTATCCTTTGACTACTCCTTGGTCTTCACTCAGTCCAAGGTATTTCTTCATTGTGTTTGGTATTTTCTTCTGTTTACTCATATCTCTAGTTTTTCAACTTGGGGCTTTTGCTTAGGTTAAATTCTACTCTAGTACTCCTGGCTAGTGGGCCTAGGCCCTGCTTGAAGCCTGAATTTGGAGGATGACTAGACCCTGCCTTCTGCAGGTATTATTTGGTCTTGTCTCTTGTTGTGATTTGGGCTAGATAGTGGGTTTGGTCAAGGATATCTAGATACATGAGCTGTGTAGATACTGGAATAGCCCTGTATCCTGCTGTGGATGTGGTCTCTGGATTGCCTTATGCCGAACACTGCTCTAGCCTCTTCCCTGCTGCTGCAGATTGGGTCCTTGCATCACTCTGTGCTGGGTGCTGCTCTGGCCCTGTCTCTTGTTAAGAAACCAAGATGTTGTGTACTTTGCCTTCCACCTACCCTTGTTTATCTCCTTTCCATGCCTCTGCAGGATTCTGACAGTCTTTTGGGCAGACCTGAATTATGTAGAAGAGTTTACAGGTAATTCTCTTTGCTTTTCTTTATAATTGTTTCTTCTGGCACATTTTTAGCACTTTACTGAAGTGTTTGTGGGGGGGGTCTGGGCTCCTCTAAGTCCTAACACACTGTCATATTCCCATAATTCCCCTGGGGAGTCTGAGTCTTAATGCCTTCCTTATGCAATAATACTGGTATTGGGGAGCAATGATGAGGATGCTCTGATTAGGTCTTTGAATGGCAAATTAGTGAACTCTCTATAATCTTCACAAGGGGAAATTGAATGCCAGGAGGATGCAATTAGATCTAAATTTCATGTAGTGAGATTAATCACAACAGTGACTGCCAGTGTTAAGAAGTGAGTTTATGATAACAAACAATTTACTGCCAGAGTTGTACTTGAAGCGTTTCCACCATCGATTATCTGTCATAGAATCATAGATTTAGAGTTTAAAGTAACCTTAGAGGTCATTTAGTCTAACTCTTTAATTTTACAGAAGAGGAAACTGAGGCATGGGGGGGGTAAAGTGACCTGCCCAAGATCACATAGTAAGTGTCTGAGGTCGAATTCGAACACAATTCCTCTAACCCTAGAATCGGTGCTCCCCTGTAGCAAACTGCCATTCTGAACTTAATTTGCAACAGCACAGCCTTCAGCATTACCTAGGACCACCTGCATACCCTGACAAGGTAGCAGAAGATGCCTTTTTTCATTAGGGCTGGATAAAAACTAGGCTAGGGAATTAAAACAAATAATATTATCACAAACTAAATATCGCCTCATTTGTCTGAAGCAATTTGTATGTCCTTATTAATTTTGATGAATTTTCTTTGCTGTAGCAAATGGGATAGGGTTTAGTAGTGGTCTATTAGGACTTTTGCCCCCCACACCTAAAAAGTTTGAGAACTACTGCTTTACATAGAGAAAATTAACCACAAAACTACAACCTCCCCTTCCTTTCCCTATCTCAGAAGCCCAGGCCCTCTTTATGAGCTTTGCTTCTTAGAGATCTGTTCTTGACGACAAGCATCTGAACAAAAAGAGAATGGAGCCCAGATCCTCCTAGTGCTGAGTCAAGCCCGAAGCTAAAACTTTACAAAGGGTATCCTTTACCTCCTTGTTCCTCAGACTATAGATAATGGGGTTCAACATGGGGATGATCACAGTGTAGAGGACAGAGACCACACGGTCCTGGTTCAAGGAGTAACTAGATGTGGGCCGTAAGTACATAAAGATAATGGTCCCATAGAACAGACTTACAGCAGTCAGATGGGAGGCACAAGTGGAGAAGGCTTTGTGCTTGCCCTTAGTTGATCGGATTCTGAGGATGGCAATGATAATAAACATATAGGAGACCACGATGATGCACAAGGAACTCATCTGGATGAAACCTCCAAAGGCAAAGACTAGGAGCTCACAGACATGGGTTTCAGAGCAAGACAAAGCTAACAGCGGGGGAATGTCACAGAAGAAGCTATTTATGATGTTGGAGTCACAGAAGTCAAGAAGAAAAGTCGAGGTGGTCAAGGTCACTGAGTTGATCACCCCAGCCACATAGCATGCAATCACCAAAAGGATACAGACCTTCAGGGACACAGTGACAGAATAAAGCAAGGGACTGCAGATGGCAACGTAACGGTCATATGCCATGGAGGCCAAGAGGTAGCATTCGGCTGAGGCAAAAATGACAAAGAGGCTCATTTGGGCCACACATGCTGAAAAACTAATGACCTTGTGCTCTGACAAGAAGTCAGCCAGCATCTTTGGGACTGTGACAGAGGAGTAGCAAAAGTCAAGGAAAGACAGGTTGGTGAGGAAGAAGTACATGGGAGTGTGGAGGCAGGGGTTGATCCGAATCAGAGTGATTAAACCCAGGTTCCCTGCCACAGTAATTGAATAAATAACAAGGAATACACCAAAAAGGGGACCCTCCCAAGTAGTGCCTTCTATGATTCCCAAGAAGACAAATTCCATTGGGGATGTTCGGTTCCCTTTCTTCATGGTCCCTGCTTAAGAGAGAGTAATGGTATTGGTGAGAATGGAGGCAAATGGAGCTCTGTTAAGATAGCACAAACTCCCCAAAGTAAGCCATGGGTGCCCTTCCTCCATGCTGACCTCCTTCTCCCCTAACCCCTGGCCTGGGCCATCTCAGAACCCATCCAGGTAGTTGTTTGCATAGCTTGGATGAGATGGAAGTCCTTCCAGTGAAATAAAGGACCATCACACCTTATCGTTGGCCCTGCTGCTGAATCCTAAGACCCTCTTGGCCTTGCCATATGCTCTCCCTCTATATTCTACAGAACCTTGGTACTCTCATCTGATGTACTGACCCCTTCAAGACCCTTGGGCCTTGCCATCTGCCCCTTTGCTCTTAGGCTTCTGTGCTTTTACTCTCACCCCAATTAGAGTGTGAGCCCCTCAAAAGCAGGAACTGTCTTTTTTCCCATTTGTAGCCCCAGCTTTCAGCATAATAATTATAAACACTTAAATACTTCTAAAATTTATTTCATTCATTAGATGTGAACCGAACCTGAGATTTCATTGGAATATGGAGTTCTTAAGTGAGAAAACTACCCATGCCAAGACAGGTAGGCATCTGCAATATATAGTCTTAAAGAGTTGCCTGAGGCCCTGAAGAGTGTGACTGGTCACACAACCAGCATGTGTCAGAGGCAGGACTTGAACCCAAGGCTTCTTGGTTCTGAAATCAGCTTGCTTCCAATTATACCCTGCTGCCTCTCTGGAGAGCATCATCGATCCACAGGACTGGAAGCTGAAAGGGACCTTAAAGACCAAGTAGTCCAACCCCATAATTTTGTCATATGGGGAAACAGAGGATCAGAGAGGGAAAAGATCTGGCCAAGACACATAGAAAAATCACAATTAGAATGTCAACACTAGAAGAGATCATAAAGACCTTCTCGTCCAACTCCCTCGATTTTTAATGAAGAAACTGAGGCCCAGAGAGGGAAGGTGATTTACCAAAGCCCACATTACAAGCTAACCTCAGAGCTGGGATTAGAACCCAGATCTTGCAATTCTTGGTCCAAAACATTTTCCATACTGACTTGTACTCTTGTTTTCTCTTCTTCGTAAATCCAAACCTCCTTCAAAATTGGACTCAAATGCCACCACCTTTAAGCAGCCTATCCTGATTGCCCCTCTTCATTAACCACCTGTTAATTAGCCTATTTGATGCTCTTTCAAGACCAAAGATTCATCATTTATAGCTATCTATTCACACATCCCTACTTTCTCTGTAAATATGACCTTACTGGTTTCTACCTCTACCTCCTCGAAGTCTAAAAACTTTAAAGATGGGCACAATATTTGCGTGTTCTGGATACTGAGAGAGTAGAAACGGAAATAAGTGGAAACAAAACATTGTCTTTGCTTTTCATCAAACTCATGTTATGCTAAGGGATAGTGGTCAGGGAATGGGGAGAGAGATGCCAACAGAGTTGCCCATAAAGCACAGCATTACCCTAGCAAGGTACAAAGTACTACATAAGGGTCCAGGGAGGCTGTGACCAAGGCTTCATGGAAGGCTTCAAGGAGAATGTGGAATTTCATAAAGTTTCAGAGGTGGAGGAGACCTCAGAAGCCATCTAGTTTTCAACCCAGACCTGGAAAGAAATTCTCTACCATCAACCAGAGAAGTAATAGGTCTTGAAGACCTCCAGTGATGGGAAAATTATTCCCTCGTGAGGCAGCCCATTCCACTCTGAGATCAGCTCTAATTGTTAGGAAGGTTTTCTTAATAAGGTTAAATTTTCCTTTCTGCAAATCGCACTCCCTGCTCCTAGTTCTTACCCCTGGGGCCAACTAAAGCAAATTTAATCTCTCTTCAATGTGACAGCCCTTTAAGTACATTAAGACGTTTGTCTTGAAGGAGGTTCCTCCCACAATGGTCTCAGAGAAACTGGGAAGACTTCAATGAACTGATGCAGAGTGAAGTGAGCAGAATCAGAACAATTTCTGTAACAACGACACTTTAAAGACAACCAGCTTCAAAAGATTTAAGGGGTCTGATCAGTGCAATGGCCAACCATGACACCATAGAACTGACGAAGCATGCTAACCACCTCCTCGAAAGAGGGGATGAACTCAAGATGCAGATTAAGACATACATTTTTGAATACAGCCAAGATGGGAATTGGTTTTGCTTGGTTGTGAATATTTGTTTGCAAGGGTTTTCTTTTTCTTTATAAATGGGGGGGGGGGGGGCGAGGTGAGAATGAGAAAAAAGCAAATGCTTGTTAATTGAAAAAGAATAAAATTTAAGGAAGAAAAGAAGACCCCTTTCCCATCTTCTCTTCTCCAGGCTAAATAGCTCCCATTTCTCCAATACATCCTCAAAATCTCCATATTATCAATGTCCTTGTTAAAATGGAGATCCTAAAACTGAGGAGGTAGCCTGACCGCAGTAGAATAATGGAACTATCATCTCCCTATTCTTGGCCACCATACCTCTAGATGCAGTCTATGGTCATATTAGCTTTTTTGAACTGCTATATTACACCGGTGGCTCATGTTGAGCTTGTTGTCCACTAGAGACCCCAGATCTTTTTTAGACAAAATTTTGGCTAGCCATTTTGTCCTTGAGAAGTTTATTTTTTGAACCCAAAAGTAAGATTTTATATTTCTCTCTATTAAGTTTCATCTCATTAAATTTGGCCCAACATTGTAGCCTGGTAAGAAATTGTTGCGTCATCCAATATATTAGCTATCTTTCCCAATTTTGTGTCATTTAGAAATTTGGTAAGCATACCTTTAGCTGAGTCATTGGCAAAATGTTAAGCAGCACAGGACTGAGCAGAGGACTGAGCACAGAACAGATCTCTGGGGCACTCCATCAAAGACATCCTTCTAGGTTGACACCCAACCATTGATGACTGCTTCTATTCGAATTGATCTTTAAAGGATATAAAAGAATTCAACAGACAAAGATGTGGGTGGAGGGTATTCCATACATAAGGAAAGACATAGAGGTGGGAAATCACATTGGATAGTAATGGACCATAGAGGTGAGCAGTTTGAAATGAGCATAATATGATTCGGATGTATGTGATATGAGATAAGGCTGGAAACGATCCACATTCTTTTTTTATATTCTGCGCTCTGTTCTACCTGGCAAATGCCCCAGAAAAGTTTCTGCCCATTGAAAGTTCAAGGTTCGGGAGGGCTAACAGTAATGACCTTGTAGCCTATAGGCCTGGGTTTCAAATCTGACTCTGCCACTATTAGTCATGTGATCTGTCATCTTGGACAAACCACAACTTCCTGACCTCAGTTTACTTCTTGGTAAAATAGAAATAATCCTGCCTGTCCTTCCTACTTCCCAATGCTGTGGCAAAGATCAAATTGAGATAGTTTATATGAAAGAATTGCTTTAGGAAGGAATAAATGGAAAACCATTGATGATGATGATGATGATGGTGATGATGGTGATGGTGATGATGATGATGGTGATGATGTAGTTCCTGGCAATTATCATTATGAAATGTTGGTAACTGATTCAGGCTAGTGTTATCCAGTCTTCACAAGGAAAAGTGTGAGTGAGCCAGGTCAAACCCAAGTTCTGGGTTGAAGCCTTATTGTCTTTGGACATCAGCTCAATGGGAGGAGGAATGGTAGGCAGCTGTTTCCAGAGTGTGATTTGAGGGGATATCTAGAAGGGATCTCTTATTCCCTAATCATCTGCAAGCCGCGTGCCTGTCATCCAGCATGGGATCAGGGCTGCCCTTCTCAGTGTCACCTGACTACTCACCCCATGTAGCCACAGGGTTGCCAAATCTTGTCACTTCTGCCTTCATATCTGCCTCACTCTCTTCACTCAAACAGCCACCACCCTGATAATCTGTGCCCTCCTCGACCTCACCTTTACTTGGAATATTACAATAGCCTCCAAGCCTCTGATCCATTTTGTGAACAAATGCCAAAGAAGTATTTGAAGTCTCCAAGTATTTAGAAGGCTGACATATGATTTTCCTGAAGCTCAGGTCTGACCGTATCACCCCGCTACTCGATAAACTCTAGTAACTCTTTATTACTTCAAGGATCAAATATAAAACTGTTTAACATTTAAAGCCCTCACGACCTGGCGCCAACCCATTTTTCCAGCCTTATGCATTACTCCTCCCCACACATATGTGCTGTGCTCCAGCCACACTGGCCTCTCTGCTCCCCACAAATGACATTTCATCTCCTACCTCCATGCCTTTTCGTTGTCTCTCCCCCATGTCTGGTACACACTTCCTCCTCACCTCTGCCTCTAAGAACCCCTGGTTTCTTCTAACGCTCTACCCAAATGCAACCCTCTACGTGAAACCTCTCCTAATGTCTGCAGCTGCTAGTGCCTTCTTCCTAAAGTTTCCCTGTATGTAGTTGGTACATATCTATGGAGGTATATGATTTCTCCCCTGGCTAGATTGTAAGACCATAGATTGCCCTTGAGAGTAGAGACTGCTTCCCTATTTCCCTCATATTCCCAGAGCCTAACATAGTGCCTGCATTTAGTAGGTACTTAATAAATGCTTATTGATAGATCTCAAAGGCTTTTAGTCTTCCAGAGCCTCCTATCCAAGTATAAAACCACCTGGGAGGGGTATTTAGTACAATATGCGCCAACAACTCAGAACATATGTTCTAATGCCAGTGGTGTACTATACTGCCCCCTTCTGGCTGCCCCTATGAACTTTCCCCTTCTTTTTGGTACCTCTAGAGTTCTCTACTTTTTTTGTCTTATCTCTCTATTAGACTGTGGGTGCCATAACAATAGGGACTGCTATCTCCTCGGAAACCTAGCACAAATCTCAAATGATTTTGTTGTTCAGTCACGTCCAGCTCTCTGTGACCCCATTTGGGGTTTCCTTGGCAGAGATACTGAAGTGGTTTGCCATTTCCTTCTCCAGCTCATTTTACAGATGAGGAAACTGAGGCTAACAGAGTTGAGTGACTTGCCCAGGGTCTGAGGCTGGATTTGAACTCACAAAGATGAATCTTCCTGACTTCAGGCCCAGCATGCTATCCAATGTGTCAACTAGCTACCCCAAAAGAAAGTATACTCATGTGAATAAATTCAAGTACCCAAAGATAATAGCCTGGAGTCAGGGAGACCTGAATTCAAATGCAGCCTCAGACATGGGGATATAACTGTGTGACCCTGAGCAAGTCACTTCACCTCTCTAAGCCTCAGTCTCTGCCTTAGTAAAATGGGGATGATAATGCTTGCAATGAGGAAATCATTTTGAAAACCTTAAAACCCTATAATTGTGTGAACTGTTACCATTTCTCCCCTTCTCCCTATCCCCACCCAGGGCCATTGTTAGCATTGCACATGGTAGGGGCTTAATAAATCTTTTATGGATGATGAAGAGAAGTAGCCCTCTCCACTTTTCTAGTCTGTCTGTCTCTCTAGGAGAGGAAAAAGATCCAGGTTCAAATCCTAGCTTGGATACTCCAAAGTGACATATACCCTTGGACAAATCAGATTTCCTCTACAAACCTCCATTTGTTCTCCTGTAAAGTGAAGAAAATAATTATCTTGCTAACATTAAAGCTCTACTAAGGTCATTCTAGTCATTGGTAGTAGCTAACAGCATAAACCAAGATAAGCTAGAAGAGAATCTCCATGCCCTTTATTGCTAGCAAAAGAAGCAACTCTGATAAGAAGCATGAAGGGGGTCAATTTTGCTCTAGGCACTGTGTATTACCATCACAGAGGCCTTGCCCTGGATGGATAAATCTACCAGCTCAAACCAGGGCTCTTCCAGTTTCTCAGAATGGAAACCACTTTGTTGAGGTCAGAGGAGCCCCAGAACTTTTGGCCCACCTGCTTTCTCTAGTCTTTGCCAAATATGACAGTCTTTAAGAACACAGGGCTAGGCATTTACTACCATGCTTAAAAAGGCCCAGAACCCCTTGGTTCTGGTTCTCCTGCCACCAAACTCAGCTCTTAACCTCTCCATGCCTCAATGGAAAGGTTTCAGAACTGCCATAGCTTAAAGAGTTTCTCACTGGGTTGCTGGCTCTCTATTGAGGAGCATTACTACAGTTAGCTAGGCTGGTCCTTGAAATGTTAGACATACAACCCTTCCCTGGACCCACATTCAAAGCCTGGTAGCACCTGCCTGAGTCTGGCTCCACCTCAATAGAAAACATTGGAAAAAGATGAGATTGGTAACTGAGGCTGTCCTCATTGACCATCAGATCCATATTTTTAAACAGTCGAGGAGGACAATGGAGTAAAGGGGTGTTAATAAGTCTTGCTTATTCAAGACCATGTTAAGTGATAATTGAGATCCGGTGTGATATTACTGGAGAGAATATGGAATTTATGGTCCAGTCTGTGATTTACAATCCATTGATGTGGCTTAATTGACTCTGAGGGTTGGAAGAAATCTCAGAGGCCATCTAGTCCAATCTAGACTTAACCAAGAATGTCATTTAAGGATTGATAGATTTCGAGTAATTGGTAGGTCACTACCTCTTAAGGCAACCCATTTCACTTTCAGCTAACTCTCATTCTTGGGAAGTTTTGCCTTAAATCAAACTGAAATTTGTCTCTCTACTTCTACCCATTGCTTCTAGTTCTATCCTCTCCTACGCAAGGGAGGGCCCTTCAAGTATTGGACATAGTTATTATGTGCCCCTTTCCCCCTCCCTGGGGCAAATGTCCCTAATCCCTCCACTTATTCTTCACATAACTTGCTTTGGAGTGTCCTCACCAGCCTTCTCTGGCTGCTCTTCACTCTGTTAATGGTTTTTTCTAACATGGACAGAACAGAACCCAGAGGCTCCCGAAGGCTCTGCCAGCAGTGTTGAAGTCTGCCAAGTCCTACCAAGTTAAAAAGCTTTTAAATATGGACCCAGGGTTGAGTTGTTTGTCCAGCATTCAAGGACCAGTCTAGCTAAGCGTGGTAAGACTCATCACCAGAGAGGTGGCAACCCTAGGAGAGACCCTTTGGGACACAGCACTTCTGAAACCGGTCCTCTGAGGCATCATGAGCAGAAGACAACAGGACAATCACTTCCTCTGTCCTGGACCTTGTGCTTTTAGGAATGCAAATTAGGTTTGTGTTAGCTTTTGTTAACTGCCATATCACACTGTTTGGCTTTGAGGCCATTAAAGCCAGCCCCCTTTGCCCCCCAAGTCTTTGAACATAATTTCTTTCCTAGTAGATCTCCAATTATGCCTTGCTGACAGGCTCAGTCTCTTACAAATGATTTTACTCCATGCTGGTAATCCTGAAATTTTGTGCATCATACATCCAGACACACACACACACACACACACACACACACACACACACACACACACACACAGAGTCAATTATGTTTCTGGAAAGGAATTTGCATTCAAATTACTGATACTTGACTTACCTCTGCCCAAGTCATCCACGATGATATCCAGAATCACAGAATCTCAGAGTTAGAAGGAATCTGAGCCCACCTAGTCCAATCCATACCTGGATAAGAATCCTCTCCATAGTTTATCTGGCAAGTGGGCATGAAGCCTTTGCATGAAGTCCTCCAGTGATGGGGAGCTCCCTACCTTCTGAGTTAGCCTATTCTGTTTGTGGGTGGCCATAGCCATTTGGAAATTTTCATTAAACTCCACCTCAACCTCCACAATTGTGCCCAAGACAATAGAATCAGTGTTTATAGAGATAGAGATCTGAGATCATCTAGTCCAGGGGTTGTTTACCTCTTTCATGTCATGGACCCTTTAACCATCTGGGTAAACCTAAAGATGGACCCCTTTGCATAATAATGTTTTTAAATGCATAATATCACAAAGGAAATGAAAGGTTAGTGAAAATTATTTTTCCCATCCAGGTTCATGAAGCTCCTGAAACCTATACATGGATGCAGGGTCCATGGGCCCCAGGTTAAGAACTCCTGATCTATTTCAATATTTTATTTCTTTTTTTGGGGGGGGAAGGGCAATTGGGGTTAACTGACTTGCCCAAGGTCACACAGCTAGTACATGTGTCAAGTGTCTGAGGCCGGATTTGAACTCAGGTCTTCCTGACTCTAGGACCCATGCTCTACTCACTGTACCACCTAGCTGCCTCCCAATCTTTTATTTCACAGATGAGAAAACTGAGGCCCAGCGAAGCAAAGGAAGGAAGTTGCCCATTGTCACTCAGGTAGAGCCAATAATATTGTCCAGGTCAAATTTGATGTTTTCTATGGAAAATAACAGCAACAAAGGAAACCAACCCTAACATTTAACCCTAAATTTCAACTTCTCTGGATGCCCACCATAAAGGGTGCGGCATTACTTTTTACAGGGGGTGAAAGAATCCTTATCACAATAGCTCATGTGCACCTTGCAAAGTACTTTTTTTCACAAGGCTCGACACTCCTGTAAGGGTGGCACTGCAAGAGTCATTCTCGTCATTTTTGTTATTCAGTCGTGTCCGACTCCATTTGGGGTTTTCTTGGTGAAGATACTGGTTTTGCCATTTCCTTCTCCAGCTTATTTTACAGATGAGGAAACAGAGGCAAATAGGGTTAAGTGATTTGCCCAGGATTACATAAGTGACCACACAGTAAGTGTTTGAGGCTGGATTTGAACTCATGTCCTCCTGAATCCAGGGCCAGCGCTCTAACCACTACCTGCCCTAGCAGCATTTTACAGATAGGATATTGGAGGCTCCAAGAGGGAAAGTAACACCTGGCCAGTAACTGTTTTGAAGGTTAGGCTCAAACCCAGGTCTTTTGGCTCTTTTTATTCAATCGGCAAGCTCTAATTTGCTGGTCTTTTTTTCTGCTACCATGTCCCCATCTCACCTTCCCCCAGAGGAAAGAGCAACAGTACCTTACATATATTTCTTAAGTTGCTGGTGGATATGCCAAGGCAGCTGCCTCAATAAACTGCTTTTAAAAACTGCCTTAAAAACAAACAAACAGGTTTTAAGATGTCAAATGCCAATTGAACAATTGTTCCCGTACTTACAAATCTCCTCTGGGAAAGGCCAAATGCCCAGGAAAAATGAGACAACGGATGAAGGTCTTAGTGATCTGTTCTCAAGGCAAAATACGCCAAGCCAGGCCAACTGGAGCGGTGTGTGCCGGGCTGCCTTTCTCCTGGCCTAAAACAGCAGTCCTCTGGTCTCCCCAGGAGGCAAAGACCCTTCTTCCTATTCATTGGCATTTATACACAGACATTTCCCCAGTGCCTGGGGAGCCGCAGAGGTCTTCCCAGCTTCCTAGGCCCAGGGAGCTGGATCCCTGAGAAGCATCAAAGGCTTCTAAGAAAAGAGGCAATTAAGTCTCCCCTCCCTCCCCTCCCCACTCCAGCCTTCTGCCACACTGAGTTAATTGCATAAAAAATGGAGCTTCCTCTTCATCCCTGCCCCCCCAAACAAACCAACAGAAAACCTTCCCACAGGAAAAAGCTGGATTGACAGAATATATGATAATAGGGATGGAGGCTGGCCTGATAGCTTGGCACCAAATGTGAAAAACCAGTTTGCTAAACAAATTAACAGTGTAATCAAGATGGAGAGGGAGGAACGTTAACTCACCTTAAAGGTGAATGCAAACTATTGAAACAACATGATGTATCAGACCAAGAGTTCTTAACCTTTTCTGTGTCCTGGATGCCTGGAGCAGTCTCAGCTATGGACTTCTCAGAACTGTGCTTGTAAATGAATGCAATAAAATACATAAGAGACCAATTATATCAAGATGTGGTCATACATATACATGCATATATTTAATACACACACACACACATATATATATATATACATACATATGTACATATATACATTTATATATATTTTAAGTTAACAGACCCTAGGTTTCAAATATCAGTTTCTAATGCATTGATTTGGAGTGAGAAGATCTGGATTTGAATACTGATTCTGTATGGCTTTGGGTAAATTGCTTCATCTCTCTGGGTCTCATTTCATCTCTTCTGTGAAATGCAAGCAAAGGAGGCAGATTAAGTAATTTCTAAAGTCCCTTCCAGGCCTAAATGCTATGGGCCTGGTCCTTTTTGTTAAGTACATTTAAAAACAATTTAGTGTATCTAATTGGCATATAAGATATGTACTAATTACAGATAATCCTTACTGAATAAGAGTCATTCTTCAATTGATAAATTATAAAAGGACACAAATAAGTAGTTTTCAAATGAAAATATCCAAGCTATCAACAGCCATATGTAAAAATGCTCCAAATTACAAATAGAGAAATTCAAATTAAAATAACTGAGTTTCACTTCACATTCATCAGATTGCCAAAAATGACAAAGAAAATGACAAATGTTGGAGCAGCTGCTGGCAAACAGGCACATTAATGCACTGTTGGTGGAGCTGGGAATTGATCCAGCCATTCTGGAAAGCCATTTGGAATTAGGCCCAAAAAGTCACTAAACTGCATACCCTTTGACCCAGTGCTGTTACTACTACATTTATACTCTAAAGAGAACAAAGAAAAAAGAGAAGGATCGATATGTACGAAAATATTAGTGATAGCTATTTTGTAGTAGAAAAGAATCAGAAGCTAAGGTCCTACCTATCAATTGGGGAATGGCTAAAGAAATTATGGTATATGAATGTAATGGAATCCTATTGTATTGTAATGTAGGATGAAAGGGACAGTTTCAGAAAAAACCTGGGAAGACTTGTATGAACTAATGCAGGGGGAAGTGAGCAAAGCCAGAACAATTTATTCAATAACAATTTGTAAAGACAAACAATTTTGAAAGATCTAAGAACTCTGCTTAATTCAGTGACCAACCACCATCCCAGAAGACTGATGATAAAACATGTTACCCAATTCCTGTCCGAGAAGTGATGACCCAAAAAGCAGAATGAGATATATGATTTTGGATATTGCCAACGTGGGCATTGTTTTTTGCTTGATTATGCATATTTGTTACCACAATTTTCTTTTTTCCTTTTTATTTTTCCAGTGGAGGGTTGGGAGGGAAAGAAAATTAATTCCTGTTCATTTAAAAATAATATAAAATAAAAGTTACATTTTAAAAACAAAATTATACTCCTGGGAGGCAGATTGGTGTAGTAAATGGAGAGCCAGGAGGATCTGAGTTGAAATCTTGCTTCTGATATATACTGGGTGTGTGACTCTGGGCAAAATACTTAACCTCTCAGTGCTCTAAACCCTCTAAGACCATAAGTTGCACAGAAAGTGACAACCTGCATTTGGAGAGGGAGTTTCTTCATCTGGGAGCTCCTTATATCCAGAAAGTCACAGGTCTAGTCCCTATCCCTAATACTTAAAACATCTGTACTGGGGAAAGCTTTCTTGGTCTTTTTTTTTTGCTTGTCACCAGATGGCAGATCCAATTTTACTGAAATGCAGTTAAGAGTAGTGGGTGGATGTTGCTGGATGGAGGATTTGGGCTAAATGTGTGCAAAAACTTCCTAACAGTTCGAGTTGACTCCATTACCTTGTGTGTTAGCTCTGTCTCCCCAAATCTGTGCCATTTGCAAAGCTGATAAGTCTTCACTTTAAATAGCACAGGACGAAGCAAAGATCCCTGGAGCCCTCCTTCCAAGTCGACACCAGACCATTACTGATTACTTTTTGAGTCCAGTCATTCAATATCTTCCAAATCCATTGAATTATAGCATAGGTCACATCTCTTCATCTTTTCAGATGCTTTGCTAAATTTAAGTAAATTATATCCATTCATTTCCCTTATCCTATCAGCTTAGAAACCCTGTCAAAAAAGGAAATAATGTTAGTTGGGCATGTCTTAATGCTTCTTTTCTTATTGTTCACTAGCTACCTATTTAAAGATTTCATTTAGAATTTTCCCAAGGATTAAGGTTGAGTTCACCAGCCTAAAGCTTGCAGATTCCATTCTTTTCTTTTTTTTTAATTGGGACCCCACATGAGCCCCTCTCCATTACTGTACTTTAATTCTCCATGATCTTTCAAATATCACTTAAAGGATTTCTAATTCATCTTTTTAAAATCAATTTAATTTAATTTTTAACATTCTTTTTTTTTACTTTGAGTATCAAATTCTCTCCCTCCTTCCAGCTTCTCCGCCACCCGCTGAGAAGGCAAGCAATATGATACTCATTATACAAGTGAAGTCATGCAAAACATATTTCTATATTAGTTATGTCACCAAAAAAGGCAAGAAAAACAAAGTGTAAAACAATATGCTTCAAATTACGTTCAGAGTTCACCGGTTCTCTCTGAGATGGACAGCATTTTTTATCACGAGTCCTTTGGAATTGTCTTAGATCGTTGTATTGATCAGAGTAGCTGTCTTTCGCAGCTGATCATCATACAGTATCGCTATTACTGTGTATAATGTTCTACTGGCTCTGCTCAGTTCACTTTGTATCAGTTCGTATAAGTCTTCTCAGGTTTTTCTGAAACCATTCTCCTCATCATTTCTTATAGCACAATAGTATTCCATCATAATCATATGCCTTCTAATTCATTTTGATGTGAGGAAGGAGAGATCATTGTCAAATAGTGGCATCAGGCAAAAACCCTCATGAAAGAGGTGGACTTTGAATGTATACTAACTTTAGATAATGCTTTAAAGTTTATAGACTACTTTCCTTACAAGATAAGTATTACATGTATTATGATCCCCATTTTGCAGATGAGAAAATGTAGTAGGAAGGCCGAATTTATGATCTCAAATATAATCATGTATATGTTTGAATGGTCCAAAATCGCAAGGTATGAGAGATTCTCTAAGGAGAATACAACAAGAAATTTATTTAGGCCCCACCTCAGCAAAAACTTGAACCAGCCTCCCCATTC
>CM053628.1:33746854-33757847 GCA_028646595.1 Phalanger gymnotis | reverse complement strand
CCTTGAGGAGTTTGGCTTTTGTATACCTTGAGTAAAAGTACTTTCACCTGTTAAGTGCTAAGCCCCAGGCCCAAAGCCCTATCAGGTGTGAAACCTGTGTGGGTGTAGATTAATGACTTAAGAGGGGCCAACTCTGGAACCAATGGTCTCTGGTCGTTGAGGCAGGGCTTGAGAACGCCAGAGGCTTGGCTGCGAGGAGAGGCGACAAACTACAGCTGAAGCCAAAGCAGAGCTGTCCCGTGTGTGGACCCAGGAGTTCGAGCGAGGACTTGAGGCCAGTGAATATGATTTATGCCATCTTATTTTTCTGTGGCCTCCTGGTTACTCTTGTGAGGCAGGCCTACTGGACCTGGAGGCTTGTGAATGGGGAGGCTGGTTAGTGAATCTGTCACTGTGGGCCCTAAATAAATGTTCTGATGCCCTCTACTTAGAGAATTCTGTATACCTTGCGATATATATATATATATATATATATATATATGTATATATATATATATATGTATATATATATATATATATATATATATAAAACCTCTGATTGCTGTTTCACTAAATGGGGGTGGGGTGAGGCAGGGGCTATAGGAATAAGGAAGGAAGGAAGGAAGGAAATAAGTATTAATTAAGTGCCTAGTATGTGCCAGGCATTGTGCTAAGTGCTTTTCAAATACCTCATTTAATCCTCAACAGCTAGGTGGTATGGTGGCTACAGTGCTGGGCCTGGAGTCAGGAAGACTCCTTTTCCTGAGTTCAAATCTGGCCTCAGATACTTTCTGGTTGTGTGACCCTGTGCAAGTCACTCCACCCTGTTTGCCTCAGTTTCCTCATCTGTAAAATGAGCTGGAGAAGGAAATGGCAAACCAGTCCAGGAATTTTGCCAAGAAAACCCCAAATGGGGTCACAAAGTGTCTGACATGACTGAAAAAATAGCAAAACAACATTTAATACTCACAACAACCTTGCAAAGTAGGGGCTATCATTATCCCTATTTTATAATTAAGGAAACTTGGGCTGAGAACGCTTAAGTGACTTGCCCAAGATTACGTAGTTAATAAGCATCTGAGGCAGGATTTGAATTCAGGTATTCCTGACTCCTCATCTACTATGCCACACTTAGCTGGCTCAGCTTATAAATAAGATACCATCTATTCTCTGAAGAGATCAAAGGTATTTTTAAAAATAAAGTCCCACATCACATGTATAGTAAGCAGTAAAGCAGTCTTTTCATTCCAAAGCTAGTTAGCAATAACTCCCATTTATAGCATATTCCTACTCTTTGTGCAGTCTGCCCACAGGCATCATTGTGTCTCTCCTTTGAGTATGAGCCAGCTATAACACGTACCATGCAAGGAACTAGGAAGAACTGGAGCAAAGGATTTTATAAAGAAAATATATGACTGAAAAAGAAAATGGGCTGGTCATATAGCAAGGGTGAGAAGTGGCCATGGACATCCCTCGTGTCCATGGGCAACCAGTGATGCCGTCAAGAGGAAACAAGCATGTTGGGCTCTCTTTGAACTTATGGGAGGAGTCAGGAAGGGTGGGTAGGTTTAGATGGTTTGCTATCTGCATCAATGGAGAAAGAGTCCACATGGACAAGATTCCAGACTCATTGGAATCTCTGAGCATATGGGTTAAGCCTTTCTTCACCTTTGATATAGGTAGCATACATACTATCACCCCTGTTTTACAGATGAGTAACCAGTGGCCCAGAGAAGTTATCCTGTGTTACGCACTGCTAATAAGTATCAGAGATGGAACTCAAATCCTAGTCTTACTGGCTCTAAGACCAGTGGTGTTTCCACTGTATCAAACATGGTGATCTGTGCCATTTTGGATAAGATCATTGCTCCTATTGACATACCGAAATGCATGAGCAATTTGGGTGTTCTTTAGCAAGGTTGTGACAGGCTCTAAGCACAGCTGACAGGGAGGTGGGATGGGGTGTGGGGAGGGCAGAGCTTGAGGTAGAGATGTTTCATTAGCAATTCCTAACAAGTGGAGAACATTGAAGGGATCTGAAGTACTTCAGTGGGAGTCAATCTGTGTTAACTTGCACAAATCTTTTCCCCTGTCTGGGGTTCAGTTTCCTCACTAATAAAGTAAGGGGAGGGGGTGAACAAGATGATCTCAGAAGTCCTTTCTGCCTGTGACAGGCTGGTATAGAGGAAGGAGCACTGGACCTGGAGACACTTAAGCATTTACTAGCCATTTTGCCTTGGACAAGTTCACTTTCTCACTCTGAGACTCAGTTTCCTTATCTGCAAAATGGAGGCTACTCTGCTTTGAAAAGCATTCTAAAATATTTATAGCAGCTTTTTTGTGGTGGCAAAGAATTAGAAATCAAGGGGAGGCCCATCGATTGGGGAATGGCTAAACAAGTTGTGGTATATGAATATAATGGAATACTATCGTGCTATAAGAAATGAGGAGCAGATAGACTTCGTGAGAAGCTGCAGTGTCTTATATGATCTGATGATGAGTGAAGGGAGAAGAACCAGGAGAACATTGTACACAACCACAGACACATTGCTTCTGTGATGACTAACTTTGATAGACTTGGATCTTCTCAGCAACGCAAGGTTCTAAGACACCTCTAAAAGACCCATGATGGAAAAGGCTATTCACATCCAAAGAAAGAATTATGCAACCTGAATGCAGATTGAAGCAAACTATTTGCTCTTTCTTTTTTATTTTATTTTACTTTTGGTTTTGCTTCATCTTTCTCATGGATATAATTCTTCTTTACAACTTGATTATTGGGAAAATAAGTTTAATGTGAAGGTATATGTAGAACCTATAACAGATTACATGTCATCTTGGGGATGAGGGGGGAAGAGAGGGAGGGGGAGAAAATTTGGAACTCAGAAACTTGTGGAACTGAGTGTTGTAAACTAAAAAAAATTAATTATTTTAAAAAATTAAAAAATAAAAAGCATATAACAAAAGAATACTGATAGCATAAAAATAAAAAGCATTCGAAACATGATCTGGTGCTGTTGCTGCTAATCCTTGCAGTGCCTTTGGCAGAGCCCATAGGGCACTGGAGTTAGAATCATAAATACATGGGTTTCAAATCCTGCCTAGACAAATACTAGCTACTACCCTGGACAAGTCACTTCCCCTCTCTGGGCCTCAGTTTACTCATCTGTAACGCAAGGGGGTTGGAACTAGTTGGCTTTTGAGGTTCCTTCAAGCTCTGGAGCTATGTTTCTAAGTCAGGGTGGACATGAGCAAACTTTTTGCATGTGCAATTCGTGGCACTCTAGAAATGGGAGCTGTTAGGGGTCTATAAAGAACTGTCCATTCTGCAGTCAACATCACCCTCTGCTGGATGGGACAGGACACGACTGGCTTCCAAGAAACAGTTCTCAGCTCCACAACTAAAGAAGAAAGCCCCCATCGCTATTAGAGATCTGGAGTCTGGGATCTTTGAATCCAGGTTCTTATACCACTGGAAGACTCCTCTCTGAGGCTCCATGATGCCCAGCCAGATGTTTGAAATTCTTTCTGACTCTGAAGGTTTCAGCTTAGAAGGTGACTCTTGCCTTCTAAGTCAAGAGAATTCACCAATCCTTACCACCTAGGTGGCCACTTTCTCAGAACTAGTCCTTAGGCAAAATCCTTTTAGAAAAATAGTTTGGAAGGCTTCTGCAAGAAGGAAGAATGAGTGGTTGATTGAATCTCAGTATCCCAACTCAATCTCCCAACTCCCACTCATGAGCATAAAGCAACAAGAAATTAACCAACTAAAATACTTAATATTATGTGAAAAGAAGAGAAACACCTCCAAACAATGTAAAGCCTTCAAAAATAATAGCAGAAAGTTAAAAGAATGACTCACTCCCCCTACCCACGTTACCTCATCCATCACCCAGACTTCCCATTGTAACTGACCCTAATAGTTCTACATTTCAAACTTTGTATGTGGCGGTAATTATTTTTATGCTTCAATCTGACTCTACTATCCTGCACCCCTCAGTGGAGGGGAGCACTGAACTCATTCAACCTTACAATGGAAAGGGTGGGCAATAATGGAGGGAATAGAGACTCGGCATTATAGAATTAGAAGACTTCTCTGCCAAAGGAAGGGGGGGTACAAATACAAACCCTGTAGAATTTTCATGTGTCAGAGATCCAACCAAACCTCCTTTTTCTTGATACACATACCCACATGCATAAGCTTGAGGTGGTCAGTAAGGGCTTCTCAGCCTGGATAGGATAAAAGGGTGACGATGGATAGGGGAGGAGACATGGTACAAGGGGTGTGCACAGTGAACAAAAGAGATCCTCAAACTCCAAATGAAACAGAAATCCAAATAATAGATAAATTTTACAGGACTCCAAGAAATAATGGAACAGCAACAAGAAACTCTGGAATGGCTCAGAAGAGAAATAAAAGAATCACAAGAAAACATTGGGGTGGAAATCAAAGCTCTCAAATAAGGAATAATGAAGACAAAGAAGACAGCAGGAGAGTAGACAAATCAGAACAGATGACAGAAAATAGCTACATAACAGAAGAGGCTCTGAAAAAGGGAAATGGTAGAGTTGTAATTCAAAAATACAGAAGTGGAAGAAAAATAGAAAGAACAGAATCAAAAGGTAAGAACATTGGAAAAAGACAAGTTCTGTTGAGTAACTAACTCTGGAGATAAAATGTATAGAGATAATTGAGGAATCATAGGTTTTCCAGAAAAAAAACACAATGATGAATTAAATACCCTGAAAGCCATATTTAGGGGAAAATACAAGACGATTTCCCCAAAATGTTGGGAACAGCAGACAAAGTAAGGATTGATAGAAGACAGACTGTTGACAGAGTGAAAAGGTACATTTAAACCACTAAGTTTTTAGTGGCTATATTTCAGAATTTCAGCATCAAACAATGAATCCTGCAGGCAGCCAAGAGAAATACCTACAGATATCAAAGAAAATCAATTCCAATAGCCTAAGACAATAGGCCTAGAATTAGCCTATAACTATGAAAAATTAAATATGAGATTGGAATAAGATATTCCAAGAAGAGAAAGTTGAGTTGTACCCCAAAGATAATATATCCTGGAAAGCTAAATCTAATCCACAATGAATAATGGAATTTCAAAAAATAGTCATTTAAGTTAGCCCTTCACAGGAAACTAAAGGTGATCAGGGTCTTTGACATGAAAACACTTCAAGCAAGAGAAACTCATGAAAGGCAAATAAATACTGTTAATGAGAAAAGACTAAACAAGAAAATCAATGTTTTCATTTTTCTAAGGACAGAACAAAGTTTTTTTTAACCATTCACACTGGTTCAGTACCACAGAGAGGATAAAGAGTGAATATATTGTTGAGGAGAGAACGAATCTAAAGGGCTAAAGATTTATGGGAGTTAAAGAGCCAAGAGGAAAGAAAGAAGAATTTAATGAATATTCTGTGGACCAAAATCCAGCTTGCCTCATAAGTAAAATCAATGTATCTATGGGTGTAGAGAGGACAACGTAGGGGGAGATCGCTAAGGGAGAAAGGAAGGGAGAAATAAAGAGAGCTGGATATATACTCCCATCTGTGCTAAACTCAAGAGGAGAAGGGTAAATGGTGTCTTGCTCTCCCTAGGGAGCCATGAGAAAGGTTAAAAGCAATGGGGAGGAGAGTCAGAGAGGCCTGGGAGTCAGGTCTTACTCTAAGAGGGGGAGACAGGGAGTATTTTAAGGTGCATTCCCAAGGAGGTAGAGGAGAGCGACTGGTGCTTCGCCATGGATGTAATTTTAAGAGGGAGGTGGGTAGTAGGAACTCAGGAGATCCCATTGTCTAAACCAGGGTCATGTTTTCCATCACCACATTCTAGAGAAGGGTAAGGACCCCCTTAGAGGGCCCAGTGTGGAAAGTAATTTTACAAAAATTGATTATGCTAAGATATAAGGAAATAATAAGTGGAAAGGAGTAGAAATCTTAAATACATCTTACAGATGCAACAAAATAGAACTTATTTCAGGGACCATATGGATAATATGCTAACCTAAATGGAGAAAATAGCCTGAATAACGAGTGGCTCAAAGAAGAAGTCATATAGACAATGAATATATTAAAGAAAATGACAAAAATGATGCAATGAAGTTTTGAGGATGCAACTAAAGCAGTCTTCAGAGGAAAAAGCATATCTCTAAAAACATACATTAATAAAGTAGAAAAGAGAGGGTTAATGAACTGAGAATGGGACGTTAAAAGCTACAAAGCAAACAAACAAGTCCCAAATAGAGATAAAAGAATAAATCATGAAAATTAGAGAGTTAGCTACAATTGAAAACAGAAAGATGACAGAAGTAATAAAACAAAGCTATTTTTTAAAGACTAATAAAACTGATAGCCATTTGCTAACTTGATTTCAAAAAGAGAAGAAAATCAAATTAGCAAAATAAAAAATTATCAAGATAAGTTTATAGTGACTAGTGAGGAAATAAAAAGAATAACTGGAAATCACTATATGGAATTTTCCATAAACTCCTACTCTAATGCTTTAAAGGGTCACAGAAGTGAAGCTGGATTTTTAAAGCCTATGACAATGAAATGCAAGCTCTGGCAGATTCTCCTATGCTAGAAAGGCTTTCAGGAACAGATCATGTCTGGTTTCCAAGGACCAGTCTTTCTAAGAACAGAGAGGCTCAATACTTCTCTGCGGCTGGATGAATGGTAACGAATTCTTTGGCTTATGGCAACGTATGGAACCAAGAAAAATACAAAATGGCCCCAGTCCTTTGTAGACCCCTTCCTATTCTGTGGTGATGGGTGGTAGAATGTCAGAAAAGGAGGCAGAGGGTACTAAGAATCAAAGTTTTTAGACCATCTGTGAACTTGAACTTGGTTTTTGGTACTCTAAATGTGACATTCTTGTCCAATGACCAATAAGCAGATATTTGATTGGAAGAGGTAATTATATCTATCTTGAAATTATTGCTATAAACAAAATCAGAAGATATAAGGAAGCAGCCAAATGGAAGGATGCTTCCTCACAGGTTCTCCATGGAGAGGCAAATACAGGTATTGGCAGAGTTATTTTATGAAATAATAATGATGATAATAGTCAACATTTATATAGTGTTTCAGGTTTGCAAAGCACTTTACACATATCCCTAGGCTCCTAGCATTATCCGTAGCTGTCCTCCTTGCCTGGAATACCCTCCCTCATCAACTCTACCAATCTCCCTGGCTTTCTTTAAGTCCCAGGTAAAATCTCGTCTTTTACAGGAAGCCTTTCCTAACCCCTCTTAACTCAAGTGTTTTCCCTATGTTCATTAGTTCCTATGTATCCTGTATAGAGCTTGTTTGTATATGTCTGTTTGCACATTGTCTCCCCCATTAGATTGTGAACTCCTTGAGGGCAGGGACTGTCTTTTGCCTCTTTTAATCCCAGTGCATAACACAGTATCTGGCCATTGTAGATGCTTAATAAGGACTGATTGATTTTGTCCTCATGACAATCCTGTGAGGTAGGTACTATTATCTTCATTTTACAGATAAGGAGAGAAAGAGAGAGAGAGAGAGAGAGAGAGTGAGTCAGAGAGAGAAACAGATAAGGGGAGAGAAGAGAGGGGAGAGAGAGAGAGTCCCAGAGATGGAGACAGACAGACAGAGACAGAGATAGAGAGACAGATACACAGAGAGAGAGAGAGAGAGAGAGAGAGGGACTCAGAGAGAGACAGAGAAAGGGAGTAAAGAGAGTCAGAGAGAGAGAAACAGACAGAGAGACAGACACAGACACAGAGAGAGGGAGAATGGCTTGGCTAAAGTCACACAGCTAGTAAGTGTCTAAGGCAGGATTTGAGCTTAGGTCTTTCTGCCTCCACGTCCAGTATTCTATCCACTATGCCACTCATGGGACATTTGGTCATCTCATGTCATGGTGTGCACAATAAGTATTTACCAAAAAGGCCACTATGAAAATAATTGCATTTTCTGTGCCAGCCTCTGCTCTAGAGTTTCTCATTCTTGATGCCTGCCTCTTGGAATCTTAATTCCCATAAGGACTGGGTTCATATGCCATCTCTTAGAAGAAGTCTTTCTGGATTCCCTCACTTGCTGGTTCTTCCCGCCCCCCTAAATTATTTGGTATTTCTCTATAGGCTGTATGTATTTCTGTATTGCTATATTGGCTCTTCCTCCCATCTCCTCAACAGAATGTAAGCCCTTGAAAAGCAGGGAGGGTTTCATTTTTATCATTATGTCCCCAGCATCTAGCATGCTGAAGATACAGCTGAGCTACTTAATGAGGGTTTGTTTATTGTTTTTTTCCCATCATTGCATAGACTGAATGGTATAGCAAATACAAGGTTCAATGGCGCCGATTGTTTGTTGACTAAAAGAACATTTGATCCAGGAGAACAAAAATGCTGCCTTAATGGTACCGCTCGAACAAAGTGTTTCCTGGCATATGTCAAAAATTAGAAAAGATTTCTTGAAAGATGTAAAAAGATAGAGAACCTTTTGTGACAATCCCGTGAATGTTAATATCAAGAGAGACATAGAATAGGGAGAAGTATGCCACTATCACCGAAGAAAGCAAGTACAGAGGCAAGTAGATGGATGATTTCTTTATAAACAATGAGGTCCTCCAGATGTTCCTGTTTGCATATCATAGGATCATAGACTGAGACCTTAGAGGCCATCGAGTCCAACTTCCTCATTTTACAGAGGCACAGGGAGGGGAAGGGACTTGTCCAAAAGTCACACATTTGCTCGTAGCTCTACAGCTACAAGGGACATCAGAGGCCATCTAATTTAACCCCTTAATTTTACAGAAGAGGAAACTGAGGCCTACGTAGTAGAAGTGATTTGGCTAAGGTCACACATATAGTAAGCATTAGGGGTTAGATTTTTGACTGGAAATTCAGCCTGCTTCCCACCATATTGTGCTGCCTGCCTCAAACCCTAGAACATTCCAATGCCTACTAAATAACTCTAAAGAGTTCACCCTAATTAATCACTTAGGAAAATAGAAATAGATAAGGAAGGCAGAATGCCCATTGTCCAGTTGGATGGTCTATCTACAGAGGGCAGATGAGGCTGGGAGGAGGGAATGCAAATGTGAAAAGTCTTTAAACTTCCACATGGTGGACAGCAGGCTATCTGAGCATAGGAATGGGGAAGTGGGAAGGCTTCCTTTCCTTCAATTGCCTAGCTCCAGGGAAAGCCCTTGCAACCCATTTCTCTGCCTTGTCTGACCTTGATAGTCTGTGACCCCTCTGAAGTAGAAGAGTGGCTACTGCTTCTGAGGGACAGGGTAGGAGAGGTCCACCATAGCTCCCCTAGCAGTAGAATGCACATTCTTTCCCCCTACACTGGATTTCCCAGTGAAATATAGATGCTTGGAGATGTTCCTGGGAAAAGGATAGAATGATGCCTAGCCCAGCAGGGGTAGGCTGCCTTCTGTCACTCCCTCCTTCATGATATGGAGATGGGTGGGGTGCAGTGAGCCTATTTGGGCATGCTCCTGCTTAGCCTGGCCAAAATCCCACACTCCCCTGCTCTTGCCCCTTCACATTTCAATGGAGGCCTCTAGTCATTTGCCGCCCTTTGCCTGTGGCCAGGCTGGATCCAACATCAGAGTGTGCCAATGGACAAAGATGGTGATGACTGAGGGAAATGGACCAACATGCTCTTCACCACCACCATCACCATTTCAAGGTCCCTCAATAGGCCAAGAATCACCTAATTAGGAGTTAGTTAAATTAGTAAGATATCATCCAATATCCCCTTTTCCTTTCACAAATTCCTAGAAAAAAAAAGCTGCCTACACTCATTTCCTCCACTTTCCTCCCACTCGCTTTTCAACCCCTTGACTTGAACAGAATAATTATCCCCCCCCCATCTTCCCCTCTCCAAACTTCCTTCTTTCTGCTAAAGTCACTAACATTCTTTCAGTCGCATAGGTTTGCAGCCTCGCTGTCTGCCTCAGCTCTTTCCCTTCTCTCATCTCCCATGTCGAATCGATCGCTGAGTGTTTCCCTGCTCTGCTCACATGGCCACCATTCCAGATCAGACATTCATCACCTCTTATACGAGTCCCTTAGTTGGGCTCCTAGCTTCCAATTTCTTCCCTCTCCCATCCAGCTGCCATACAGCTTCCAAAATAATCTTCTCAAAGCACAGCTATGAGCATGCCAATGTTCTGCTCAGGAGCCTCCATGGCCAAATCTTGTTGATTCTATCTTCCCAACATCTCCCATATAAGCCCCCTTCTTTCTACTCATAGTATCACAACTCTTGTTCAGGTCCTCATCACCTAACTTCCCTCTCACTGTAGAGGGCACCGCCATACTCCCGGGCCCCCAGGCTTGCAACTTAGGTGTCATCTTCAACACCTCACTCGCTGTCACCCCCCCATATCTAATCTGTTGCCAAGGCCTGGCAATTTTACTTTCCTAATATCTCTAAAACGTGCCCTCTTCTCTCCTCTGCCACTGTTACCAATCTGGGGCAGGCTACTGCAACAGTCTGCTCATGAGCCTCTCAGCCTCCTGTCTCCTAATTCCATTTATGCAGACACAGGTCTGATCATGGCAACCCCTTGTTCAAAGGGCTTTACAGGCTTCCTATTATCTCCAGGAGCAAAAAGAAAGACATTTATTTGGCATTTAAAGACCTTACTAACCTGGCCCTTTCCTTCACTTATGTCCTTCTTATACTTCGCTTTCTTCGGCGCTATTAGCCAGGGACAATGGCAGACCTACAATACCTCAAACTTGACAGTCCATCTCCTATATCCCTTCCCTCAAAGATTTTAACTTCTACTGGGGAGAGACAACACACACATGGTTAACTAAATATAAAATAAATTAAATGTAAATTCAGTGGTGAGAACACTGTGAACTAAAGGGGGGGAGGTTGTCATGAAATTCCTTATTAGGAGGGGGCAACAGAGCTAAGTCTTAGAACTGGGGATTCCAAGAGGAAAGTATCCTAGGTGTGGGAGGGAGGTAACACGTTCAAGGACTTGGAGGTAAAAGATGAAATGTCA
>CM053628.1:33727603-33746754 GCA_028646595.1 Phalanger gymnotis | reverse complement strand
AACAACATTGCACAGAAAAATAATGTTGAAAGATTTGAGAACTCTGATCAAGGAAATAACAAACCCTGAGTTCAGAGTATGAAGTGAGTTATCTACCTCCTGACAGAGAGGCGATGGACACAAGATGCAGAAAAAGATGTGCATTTTTGGATGTGACCAATGAGGGAATCTGCTTCATTTGCTTGTGTACTTTTTCTGTTTTCTTTTTGTTCACTTGGGACAGAGAGGGAAAAAATAAATGTTTGTTAATTGAAAAAACAATTAAACATCTTAAAAGATAATTTGGAGCCAGACTGTGAAGGGCTTTATATAACAAAGAGAAAAGTTATGTTTTTGCTTCCCTAGAGGCTACAAGGGGCCATTAAAGCTTCTTGAGTAGAAGATTAACATGGTGAGACCCGTACTTTAGGAATACCAATTTGTCAGGTGTGTGGAAGACGGATTGGAGAGGGGAAGGAGCGGAAGCAGAGAACCCAATTAGGAGGCGATTGCTAGTGTCCAGGTGGGAGGTGATGGGGTCTGAACTCAGATGTGTCTGTGTAATTATAGAGATGTTAAGGTAGAATTGACAACTGCTTGATATAGAGAATGCAGGACAGTAAAGAGATGAGGAGGGCCCCACAATTGTGATGCAGGGTGGCTGTAAAGATGGTAGTAGATCCAACAAATATGACAAAGTTAGGAAAAGTGGTAGTTTAGGGAGAAAGAGAGTGCATTCTACTTTGGACATATTGAATTTGAGATGCTTATAGATCATCCGCATGGCGATAGCTAGGTAGTACTTCGTGATGTGGGATTGGGGCTCAGGAGAGAGATGAGGGAAACTAATTGAGTGTGAAGTTGCACATACTGTCAAATGCAGTCATTTTGTTGGTTTCCTTTGCTCCACAGTTATGATTTGTTACAAGAGAGGGTTCAATGAGGGCGGAAACTAGATCAGGGGATGATGGGTATAAAAAGAAAAAAAGGCATCAATCCAACTTTAAAAACTAGTTTGGGCAAGAAGTTTTTCAAAAGATTTTTTTAAAGCAAGAAAGCTTTTAAAATCAAGTCATGCTGCTTAGGACTAAGGTCTGAGGTGATGATGGCCTGGTTCTGCCACAGTTAGGATGTGTGGTCTTAGGTTAGTCACTTGCTTCCTCTGGGACTTTCACTCCATTTTTAAATGAGACCCCTTCCAGCACAGTCCTTTGAAGTTATTTGGTTATTCAAAGTCTCTTATCCTCTCTGGGCCTCAGTTTCCTGCTCTGACAGATGAGACTATTGGACTAGATGGGCCCGAAGGTTGCATCGAGCTTTGACATCCTGTGTTCTAAGAATTGCACAGAACTGACCTTCTTTGGAATACCTTAATTTCATCCCACTATTCGAATAAGAACACCACAAATGCTCCACTGAATCAGGCCGATGGTTTATTGAACCCTGAATTCTGTCTGACAGGGACACCAGGGAATCTTTTGAGGGAGAGCTTGGAAATTGACCTATAGAACCCTGGCTTCAGGAGATTAGAGATGGTCCGAGCTTTTGGGGGGGTTACCTTCCCCCTACTTTCACTTGGGAATTGAGTCTCCTAGGGTAGTGGTATCAAATTCAAATAGAAACAGGAGCCATTACAAAAAGATCCCTGAGGGTTCATATTGATATAGAAAATCATGTATTGCCATTATCTATATTCTATTGTATTTTATTTATTTTGTTAAATATTTCCCAAGACATTTTAATGTGACTTGGGCAGGACTCTGAAGTGCTGTAGGCTGCACTGACACCTCTACTGCAGGGAATGACTACTTCAGGTTTAGGGCAGCTTGGCGGTGCAGCAGATAGAGCACTGGGCCTAGAGTTAGGAAGACCTAAGTTCAAATCTGGCCTCAGACATTTACTAGCTGGGTGACCCTGGGCAAGTCACTTAAGCCAATTTGCCTTAGTTTCCTCATCTGTAAAATGAACTGGAGAAGGAATTGGCAAACCACTCCAGTATCTTTGCCAAGATAACCCCAAAAGGGGTCCCAAAGATCAGACGTGACTGAAATGACTCAACAACAACTCCAGGGTTAAGGGGGTCTATGGTTTTGAACTTCACGGATTTGTTCATCAGGCAGTTGACAAAATTAACTCAGTATTTACGGAAATGGAATAGTATGAAGAATAGAAACAAAATTCACCCTCCCTTGTGTGTGTGTGTGTGTGTGTATGTGTGTAAACAGCTGTGGAGGTAGAATCTAGCTCATAAGAGGGCATCGCTCTTCAGCCTTTTCTTTTGTGCCTCTTCCAGAGTTGTACTACAGAGAGGAGCAGGCCTAGGGAGTCCATCTGAGAGACCTGTCCTGCATAGACGCTGCACCCAGCAGTAACAGTGTGAAGATGCCATGAGAAGATCAAAGACATCAACGGATCTGTAGTGCTAGAGGTGTGAGCTGTCTAGGCTCCACATGTTCCTTATATGTTTGCCTCTATACTAGGGTATTCTATAGGTGGGCCTACCCTTCCCACTGATTCTATGTGTATTTGTGGGAGAGGATATAGATATAGATATAGATATAGATATAGATATAGATATAGATATAGATATAGATATAGATATAGATATAGACATAGATAAATATATATCATTTGATCCTCACTACAACCCTGAGAGGTAGGTGCTATTACTATTCCAATTTACAGGTGAGGAAACTGAGATAGAAGGAGGTTAAGTGACTTTGCAGTCTACAGTTACAGAGCTAGTCAATGTTTGAGGCCCATTTTGAACTCATGTCTTCCTGGTTTCGGATCCAGACCTCTTTCCATTAAGTAGATTCTACTTGCTTCCTAAAGGAGTAAGTGTGATTATGTCTTTACACTTCTTTAACAATCTCTGAATGGGTTCCTCCCAGTTTCACACCCTTTATAATTGGTGAATAGGCCACTGGGGTATAAGCAAACCAAGGTTTCACACCCTTTACAAGCTGTCAATGGGCCACTCCAAATTTTGTATGTCTTACAGTTTATGAATGTAATACTCTTGGTGGCCATTCAACGTCGGAAATGGGTTTTGCTGCCTATGTTTACACTGGAAGATTCCTAGCTTCTCTTTATCACTTATGAATTTATTATCCACGTATTTATCTAAGAGTTCCTGGATCCTGCATTTTTTCAACTGGTTGTGTGTGTGTGTGTGTGTGTGTGTGTGTGTGTGTGTGTGTTGGTGGTGGTGGTGGTGTTGTTTAGATTCCAAGAGTCCTTCTCCTGGGTATGGAAGTGATACTGGGTTCCAGCCAAGCTGGCAAGGCTTTGAGTATAGGCTGTCAATGTCCCTGTGTCTGTTGTAGCTAAGCTCGGTATGATGGAGAGGCTCATCACCGCGAGACTGGCCACCAGCTAATGCAGCCACCTTCTAAGGTATGGAGGGAGGAATGCCCCCAGAAATCATGAACCTTTGAGGTGCTGAAGAAGTCTGACAAATCCTATAGTCTATTTTCATCCCATCGCCCCTCTGGACACAAAGAATTCCCTGCTGAGCAGGAGTAGGTAGAAACCACCCAGAAAGCCTTCTGGCTTTGGTCCTCCTTGAGGGGAAAGGTGAAAAATCCTCCCTCCTTTCTGTTATTGGCCCATTTTAAGGCAATTAGCTTTTAATCCGAAGAGACTAAGCCTGGCACAGTTGGGTTTTCCCTCAGTGGCCCCAGACTCTGGGTTGAAGACATCAGGGACAAGTTCCCTTCTGCCAATGCCAAAGGACAAAAGGGAAAGTTGTCAACAGGTTTTTCCCCATTAAGTCAAGCACACACATGGACACGCACATGGACACATGCTCAAACCCACCCTACTTCCTCCCTACACATACACACGTATGCATACACGCACACACCCCTGCCACCCACAGAGTACAAATTGAGCCAGAGAAGAATCCTTCCGAATTGAGACTCGCTTCCAAAGCTTTCAGGTTTGTCTCTTGTGACTTTTGCTTACTTCTTTGTTCTTTCATTCATTCTTTCATTCATTAATTCAAAGAGCATTTTATATTGAGCATCTTCTATTTATGCAGTCAGGTATCTTTTGCTTCCTTTAAAGAACTCTCCCTTGGAATGTTCCCAGAGACTGTCAGTAAGAGGGTAGGTGTTTTTCACCTGAGAATTGAAAGTCTGACATAGAAATCACTGTTATCTAGTAGAAAGACTACAGATTCTAGAATCAGAGGACCTAGGTTCAAAGCCCTCCCCTGACATTTACTGCCTATGTGACCTTGGGCATGTCCCTTCCCTTCATTGGACCTTCACTGGCTCTTTTCTAAAATCAGGGGTTTGCACAAGATGTTCATCAAGGACCCTTTGACCTCTGAACTCCTACCTTTTGAAGTGATTTCACAAGGGGGAGTCCTCTCTTTGATAATTCTCTTTGCTTAGAATTTACAATAAATCTTCTGAAAATCTAAGGCCATTTGAAAAAGTGCCTTTGACTGTCTTTTATTGCCATTTCATAGGCTTTCAAGAAGAAAAAGTCCTTGAGGGTCATCTAGTCTGGAGCCCTCATCTTGCAGGTGAGGAAACTGAGTCCCTTAGGGGTGGTGTCACATAGGAGTGAGGAGTAGATGGATGGATTTGTACCCATAGCCTCTGATGTGAAAGCCAAGCTTTTGGCATATTTTCAAAATTCTTTCTGTACCACCAGCCTGTGAGGAAGGGAGTGCATTATTTTTCTGGTCTAAAAACATCCAAAGGAGGAAATTGGGGGTCATGGATGTCTCATGATTTGAGACAGATGCTCTAGTTTAATCCAACCCCCTCAATTTATTTTACAGGTGGGATAACTGAGGCTGAGGACAAGATAGATGCAGTGACTTATCCAAGGTCACACATATTATAAGTGGCAGAGCCAGTGTTCAAACACTAGTCTATTAATTCCTTCCATGCTGCCTTTCACATAAAAGTAACAAGCCCAAGGCCATAGAGTGAGAAAATGTCAGAGGAGGGCTTTTGACTGCAAGTCCAGAGGTTCTTTCATTATGGCACACTGTTTTTCAAGAATTCACCAGCATCCAAATAGGTCTTTGCCACAAAATAGAGTGTGTCTAAAAGGCAAAGGGAGAAGGGGATGGTAGAGGATGAGGTGGATAGATAGAGTCAGGGAAGCAATGAACATGAGCTTGAGGAGAAGATGGGAGACAGTGGAGGATGGAAGGGCCTGGCATGCTGTGGTCCATGGGGTCACAAAGAGTCAGACACGACCAAATGACTGAACAACCAAGTGTATGTGTATGAGCAAGCTTCAACTTTTAAAAAATTATAATTCAGTGAAATCATTTCTAAAATCCCAATATTACCAGATAACTGGTGAAACTGACTTTTTCACTTTTGAGGGAGGAATATTTGAGCCCCAGGTAGAAATAGTCCATGGCTTTATGAGCTGAGACAAGCTGATATGATGAATTTCTCTATATGGAATGGTATAGGAGTGAGACCTCTGGATTGGAAGGAAGGACATCTGGGGCCTAGTTCTACCGCTTTGGGTAAGTCAGGCTACGTTTTTGGTCTCTATTTGCTTATCTATTATAAATGAATTGTTTGTGGGGATAGGAAGTTGGGTGAGACCAGGGTTTCTTAACCTGTTTTGGGTCCTTTAGCAGTCTGGTGAAGCCTGTGGCCCGCTTTGCAGAATAATGTTTGCAGATGGATAAAATAAAATACCTAAGATTACAAAGGAGACCAGTTAAAGAGAAATAGTTATTAAAAAATTAAAAACAAGTTCAAGGACCCTAGGACAAGGACCCCTGGGCTGGAGAATCTCTAGAGTCCCTTTCATCTTTAATCCCATGACCTCTCGAAGGCTTGTTTCCTCATTCAGCCCTCCCAGAGCCAAAGTACAATGGGGACAACACACTCCCTACCTCAGAGGTTGGTTGCGCAGAAAGTACTTTGCAAATGTGGAAAGAATCCTGGCAGGTCACTTCTCCTTTCCTCAGTTTCCTCCTCTGTAAAATGAAGGGGTTGGACTAAATGGTGTCTGAGGTGCCCTCTAGCCCTTACACGTGTGTAGGGCAACATCAAAAGGACCACTTTAATCTCTCTGGTGCCAGGATGTTTCAGTTAAGAGTAGCATGAGGAGGCATATGGATTATTACGCTCATTTTCCAAGTCAATTTGCAGGTGTAGACAAAGGTCTCCTAGGTGGAATCAATTACAAAAGGACACATTTTTTTTTCTGACCAACGACATACTGGCGAGAGGTCCTAGAGTGAAAAAAAATACCACCGTTCACCCAAAAGGATTATTGGCTTGTGTTTATTGTTATCTAAAGGAAACAAGAAGTTAAATCAAAAAATATTTTAAAATATAAATATATATATACCATATAACATAGATACACATATATACTATATATGTAAATATATAAAATATCAATATATAATATATAAAATATATAAGGATATGTAAATATATACAATATATAAATATATTAAAATATATTTTTAAAAAGGAAAAATTACATTAAAAAGTTAATTTGGCCTGAATTCAGTTAGTTTTCTTTCAAAGAAGTTTATCAGATAACAAGTCCTTTGTAGGGTAGTTTTCATTCTGTGCTGGGGTCTCAGGAAGGAAAAAAAGGGAGGGCACAGGGAAACTGGTCGACTAAAGAGAGCCAAGGGACGACCCCAATATGCAGCTGGAGTTATTGGCAGTGGGAGTGGCGAGAGAACATTTAGCAGATCATCCCTGACTAGTCAGACTTGCTCAAGGTTTGGGGTTCTTCTCCCCTGCCCTGTCCAAGGACAATCCCTTGGCTCACAGATCAGCAGTGGCAGAAGTAAACCAGTTTGGCCAAAGCAAAGGCCACTGAACTATGTCCTCCTTTTCTTTCCCCAAAGCTGCTATTGAATATGGAGCCAAATTGAAGCCAAATAGGAGGAAACCTCTATAACAATGGCGTTGGGAGACAGGACTCATGTAATAAGAAGCCTTCAATGAGGTTTTTAAAGTGTTTTCATTATCATATCTCCATGCAGGAAGTATAATAAGTACTACTATCCCATTTTACAGATAAAAAAAAATTGAGGCTCAGCGTTTGATCAGACTTTGACTCTAAAATAAACATTTATGACCTACCAAACAGTGCCATCTGGTGATACTGTTGACCTCCAAATGGAGCAGGGCAATGGGAAGGTATGGACCAGGCATGTGCCATGGGAATGGTGGACTCCTGGAAAGTAAGGTACATGATATGTGTGCATGTGTGGGGGTGGGGATGGAGCAGGTTATGCTTCAAAAGGAAGGAACTCTCGATGGGCCTTCTTAACCTCAGAGGTAGTGATGCTGCTGAAAAAGGGAAAAACCGCCAGGAAGATCAGGAACCAAATCCTGAGGTTCTTTTTGCCGAGATCTGAAGTGCCTAAGATGATTTGGAGTGTCATGGATGGCTAAAATAAGATGTGAAACTGGGAAAGAAAAAAAACATAAAAAGGAAAGTGGGAAAATTTTTTAACAAATTTAAAAAGGAAAGTAGGACTTAACACAAAGGATGGATCATGGGATGCTAGATTTAGGGCTTTCAGAGACCATCTTGTGTTCTAGTCCAACTCCTCTCCTCATTTTACAGAGGACAAAACTGAGGCCCAGCCAGGAATGACTCGTCCAAGGTCATACACCGGATCATACAGCTGAGAGATGAAAGGGACCTCAGAGCCCTCATTTAACAGAGGAGGAAACTGATACGCATGGAGAGGAAGTGACTTGCCCAAGGTCACATATAGGATCCTAGATGTACAGCTAGAGGCCCTTTAGCCCAAACCCTTCATTTCATAAATGAAGAAAGTGGATGTTAGAGGTCGTGATACTGTGTCTCTAGAGCTATAAAGAACTTCATAGGCCATCTAGTCCAGCCCTGTCCTTTTACAGATGAAGAAATTGAGGCTCAGGGAGGATCCTAAGATCCTAGTTCTGCAGCTGGAAGGGACCCCAGAGTGTATTCCAACCTCCTCATTTTACAGAGGCCCAGGGAGATTAACTGACTTGCCCAACATCAAACAGTGGGATTTGAACCCAGCTCTTTTGACTCTAGAATCAATGTTCTTTCTTCTATACCTTGCTGCCTCTCTTAGATGGTAGTTAGTCCAGTTTGACTGGAGTACTAGGTACGTGGTGGGGAGGAGAAGGAGAGGTTCGGCAGCAAAATACACTACTGATAATTTCTTGGACTCTCCTCTCTTAGATAATGCAGCCGAGCCTCATGGAAGACGGTAATGTGACCACAGTGAGTGAATTTGTTCTTTGGGGGATTTCAGAAGATCCTGAGCAGCAGAAACCTCTGTTTGGTCTCTTCTTGCTCACATACACTGTGACTTTGGTTGGCAACCTGGGCCTCATCTTTCTCATCAAGATCTGCCCCAAGCTCCACACCCCCATGTACTTCTTTCTTAGCCACCTTTCCTTCCTTGATTCCTGCTACTCTTCAGTCACAGCCCCCAGAATTCTGAGGGACTTACTGTCAGAGAACAAAGTTATTTCTTGGTCTGCATGTATGATACAGTTGGGCTTGTTCATTGTCTTGGCCTCAGCAGAACTTTACCTCTTGGCCTCCATGGCTTATGATCGCTACGTTGCCATCTGTAACCCACTGCTTTACCCAATACTCATGTCCTCTAGGGTCTGTACTTCCCTTGTGGTTGTTTGCTATACTGTTGGGATCATCAATTCCCTAACAGTAACGAGCTCCATCTCGAAGCTCTCCTTCTGCAGGGCCAACATGGTCAAGAGCTTCTTCTGTGACATCCGCCCACTGCTGGCTCTGTCTTGCTCTGACACCCGGGTCTGTAATATCCTAGTCTTTGCCTTTGGGGCCTTTATCCAGATGAGCTCACTCCTTGTGATTGTGGTCTCCTACACATTCATCATCGTTGCCGTTATGAGAATCCGTCTAGCTGAAGGCAAACTCAAAGCTTTTTCCACCTGTGCCTCCCATATGACTACCGTTAGCCTGTTCTATGGGACACTTATATTCATATATTTACGGCCCACTTCCAACTCTGCCCCAAACCAGGACCAAGTAGTCTCCATCTTTTACACAATGGTCATACCCATGTTGAACCCTGTTATCTATAGTCTGAGGAACCAGGAAGTGAAACAGGCACTGAAGAAGATCCTGTATAAGGGCCAAGTTGTCCAGGAATAATCATTGGTTTATATCTAAATAAGGAAAAGAGACCTTTTCTAGACCCAAACTGTTACATCTTAACCCAGTTTTAGCTCATCGATTAATTAATGGTAGTAATAAGGACAAAGTCATTAACATGGGGGTGACATCAATTCAAAAAATCAGCTGAAATGGAAGAAACATGATTAGGCAGCAGTCTGTCCAGATCGGAGGGGCCTAAGTAGCCCATAACCTTAATGTGGTGCAATGTGAAAGGACAGGTAAAAAAAAAGCTCTAATGTGTTCTTGAGCCACATTAAGAGAGGTATGATGCTGAAGACTAGGTGATGTCAATCTCATGGTCTTCTGTCCTGTTGAGACCACATCTGGAGTACCATGTTCTTTTCTGGGTGCCCCAGTTTAGGAAGGACATTTAGAATCTGTAAAGTGTGTAGCGGGGTGGTGATGGGGAGACAAATAGGATGGCAAAGGGATTCGAACTCATGCCATATGAAAACTGGTTTAAGGAATTGGGGATATTCAACATGGGGGCATGGGGAGCATGCTAGTCATCTTTAAATATGTGAATATCTGGATTGTGGAAGAGAGATATGTTATAATAATAGAATTCAAAAAATCCTATATAAATTTTATAGTCATTTTGTCATTTTCTATAAAGAATCTCCTTGACAATTTGATTAACATGGTGCTAAATCTACAGACTAATTTGATTCTACAATCA
Organism: Phalanger gymnotis; assembly: GCA_028646595.1. Taxonomy (NCBI): domain Eukaryota; kingdom Metazoa; phylum Chordata; class Mammalia; order Diprotodontia; family Phalangeridae; genus Phalanger; species Phalanger gymnotis. The sequence goes on along the minus strand of CM053628.1, from coordinate 33,736,910 downwards.
TTTTTGCACATACTAGTACAGCCCAGTCATGGACACTGAACATCTTTCCACTCATTTATGTCTTCCTTAATTTTTGTGGAAGTTGCAATTGTTTGTTATTTTAGTGGAATTTCTCTTTCTAGTTCTTCCTCATGGTTTGTTAATAACATACGGAAATGTTAATGATTTTGTGAACTTATTCTGTATATCCTACTTTGCTGAAGCTATCGTCTTGATTGCATGGGGCGGGGGGGATTTCCTAGGATTTTCTTAGTAGACTGTCATATCGTTTCTGCCAATATGTTCTATACCTATCTTTCCAGGTACCTACATTCACAAACTGGAATTAATCCTTAACTCTTTTTTCTCTCTAATTTTCCATATCCAATAATCAGATCATAGATCTACAATTGGAAAGCATCTCAAAGGTCATTTAGTCCAATACCCTTATTTTAAAGCTAAGGAAAGTGAGATCCAGGCATGGTGAGTACAATGTTGGGCAACATAACTCAGGTAGAACATATCAGAGATGGGATTTGAACTCAGATCCTCCGTATCTAAAGCCAGTGCTCTTTCTGCTGCCCAACGTGTCCTCCCAATTATTTGCTAAGTTTTCTTTCTCCTGTCTTCTCAACATTACGCTCATCTTTTTCTTCTCTACTCATATAACCAACATTTTAGTTCAGATCCCTATCTTCTCTTACCTGTATCAATAGCTTCCTCACCAGACTCCTTACTACCAACCAGCGCCTGCCTTCTCCAGTCCACACTGCTGCCAAAGTGACATTCCTAAAGCACAGGTTTGACCTCGTCACTCTGCTTCTCAAAAGTTCCAGTGGCTCCCCATTGCCTCTAGGATCAAATACTCCCCCATTTGGCATTCAAAGCCACTCATATTATAGCTACATTCCCAGGCCTACTAGACCTTACTTTCCTTCATGCACTCTATACTCTGGTCAAAAAGGACTACAAGCTTTTCTTCTAATACAAGATCCATCTCTGGACCTTTTTAAGGCACCTCCCTGAAATGTATTACTCTCTCATATCTGCCTTTTGGATTCTTAGCTCCCTTGAATGCTCAGCTCAAGCATCATCTCCTGAACGAGGCCTTTCCTGATTCACCTGGCTGCTAGTGCCCCCTCAAATGAATTTGTATTTCCCTTGCACAAGAAAATATAGATGTAAACATTCTGCAAACCTTAAAGTACAATGTATTTTTTGCTACTGCTACTACTGCTGCTGCTGCTGCTACTATTGCTACTGCTGCTACTACTAGGACTATGATCACCATCATCATCATCATCATCATCTTCATCATATATGTTGTCTCTCCTGATATAGAACATAAGGGCAGAGGCTGATTTGCTTTTGTCTTTGTGTCTCCAGTTTCTAGCCCAGTGCTTGGCGTATAGTAAACAATTAATACTTGTTGGTTGTGATTAGTTGGTTAATATCATTCTAAAAACATAGAAATGGTTGGTTGAGATTCTCCACAGAAAGAGATCATTTTCCCCTTCATTGGCAATGTGCAGTCCTTTAATTTAATTTTCCTGTCTTATTGATACAGCTGACATTTTTAGTATAGTCCAAAAAGGAGACTGTGAATATCCTTGCTTCACCCCTGATCTTATTTGGAAAGCTTCCAGAATTTCTCCTTTACAAATAATGATAGGTCTCAGCTTTAATTAAATCTTTTCGATCATATTATGGAAAGGTCATTCCATCTCTTCGCTTCGTAGAATTCTTAACACAAACGAATGCTGTATTTTGCTAAAGACCTTTCTGCATCTACTGAGATGATCGTGTCATTTTTGTAACTTCTATTAATAACAGACTAACTATACTAATTGTGGTGTTAATATTGAACAATGTATTCTTGTATTCTTGCTAAGAATAATAATAAAAACCCAACTTGATTTTATGTCTGAGCAGCACCACGATCCTGGATTAAGTGGTTCTCTGAATAACTCTGTATCATTGAAGCTGTGAATTGCCCATGGGCTTGGGATGATTTACCAAAAAAAGCATTTGCGGAGCAGATTGAGGTGCAGGTGCCCCCACCCCATGATGTACCCCTACTGGAAGTGAGATGGTTCCTCTGGGGTTGGGACAATCCCTTTGTGACCAGGCATATGAAGTTGCATACCAAGCTACAAGACAGGCTAAAGGGGTGCTATTTTTACAATCTCTCCTTATAATAAAGATACTAGCTAGCATTTATATAGTGCTTTAAGGTTTGCACAGAACTTTAGAAATATCAGCTCCACTTGATCCTTACAATAACCCTGGGAAGTAGTTGCTATCATTATCTCCATTTTGCACATGAGGAAACTGAGGCACAGAAAAGTTAGTGACTTGCCCGTGGTTACATAGCTAATGAATGTTTGAATTCAGATTTGAACTTGGGACTTCCTGAATTAAAGTCTGACACTATCCACCATGACACTTAGCTGCATTTTTCTTATTAGAACTTTCTGGAAGGGCATGAGACAAGGAACGCAGAGTTGAAGGATGTGCCAGGAGTGGATAGATTACAACTGCCCTAACCCATCCCAGCTCCCCCTGCCCCCTACACATACTGCAACTGATCTGGACCAGGAGTATGTGACAAATGACCCTACCAGGATAAGGGCATAAATTGAGAAGCTAGAGAATTAAGCATCTCCCATTTCTTTTGTGGAAGCCCAAAATGACAGTCATTTTGACTTCTTCCCTTGTTCTCCTTTGGTCCATTTAAAAAAAAATAAGATATTTTTCTGAAATATTTGACGAAAGAGCAAAGTTGAAAAAAAACTCAAAGCACTGACTTCTCCTACACATCCATCTTCTTCACCCACATTTGTTTCTTTTCTGTGGTCTTCTCTAGCACTTGTATCTGTGTGTGACATCCACTGTGTTGGGGAGGGCCATCTGTAGAATTTACACCAGACATTTGCCAAAGTTGTGATCTGCAGTGAGAGCTGGCTTGCCTGTGGGGTACAGAGGTAAGCAGACTGGATTTGGAGTCAGAAGACAGAGGATTGAACCGTGGCTCTGCTCCGTATCAGCTGAGTGACCTCGGCCAAGTCACTTCCCTCCTTTGAGCCTCAGTTTCCTCCTTATAAAATGAGAGATTCTGATTAGATGAGCTCTAAGGTTCCTTCTAGCTCTAAGTTTCCTATGAGACTAGGCCAGTTAAAGAATAAAGTGCCAAGATGACTGGCAGCAGGTGGCCACAGCAGTGTTGTTCCCCTTTGTTTCTAGCCACTCTTACACAAAGGACTCTTTATTTCCATTTCTGCTTTATTCTTCTGGCATGGATCACATTCTCTTATTTAACTTGTGAGTAAGCACTGGCCCCACTTCTCCATCTGCATTCCATAGAACTAATGTCTTTTTTCCAAGGGCTGGTTTAAAAGTGAAAGAGACATGTTATCCACTGGGGACAACCATGACCTTCCACTGGCAGGATGGATTCTTCAAATGTTTCTCCTGGGGTGAAACTGGGTTGGCACCAAGTCATCCTCACTCTCTAGAGTAATTCCCCTTGGCATAAAGGGAGAGAGGAAGGAAAGAAAGAAGAACTTTGATCAATGCAATGGCCAATCATGATTCCAGAGGATTCATGATGAAGCCTGCTATGCTACCCACCTCCTGATGGAGAGGCAAAGGATTCAAGATGCAGAATGAGACAAAAATCGTTGGATATGGCCAATAGGAGAATCTGTTTCTCTTGACTACATATTTTTCACAAGAGTTTTCTTTTTCATTTTTTTCCAATTGGGTGGGGATGTGGGAGGGAGAGAAAAATGTTTGCTAATTTTAAAAAAAGAGAGGTAGTTAGAAAATGAGGTTCAAGCTATTAGAGGCATGAGCAGAAACTCCTAGGAGTCAAATAACTTCTAAGTCGCATAGCATACTTACGGAGCAAGAAGTTGCATCCTGAAATTTTAGGATGTAGCTTTGGGGCTTAAGTAGGGAAGAATTGCATGGAATTTTTTAAGGGAATAGGAGTAAGGTAGGAGCCACTTTCTTTTCTTTAATTTTGTATACGTGAGGTCAAAACCACCCCACTCCATTTTAACTGAGGGATAACATATCTCAATCAATCAAAAGAACTTAGACTAAGTTTGAAAAGTCTTTGAAAGACATTTGATGAAATGATGCCAGACAAGAAATCTGTTCCACTTGGCCGTAGGATTTCATTATACCATCTGGATCCAGTATGAAAGCACTGAGCTTGCCGAACTGGGAAGCTTTTCCAGAAATCTGATCATGTGGCTATCCAGAATACCACTGAGGAGAAATCACCCCGGTAGGAAGGAGAGCCCTCAGATTCGTCCAGCTCTTCTTCCGGCTCACTACCTATTACCTACCTCCACCTCACTTTGACCAGAGAAGTACTTTCCATCTTTGAAGGATTTGGAGGTGTGTCTCAGCATCCTAAATGGCTTCCCCAAATCAGCTGGTGACAGTGTCCACATCATGGGAGTCAAGGATAGATTGGTTCATGGTTCCTCAAGGAATTCACCAAAAAGACCGCTCTACTCCTAAAAGGAATTTGTTGAACACTCCAAAACAGGAAACAGTGTCTTCTAGCAACCAAGGATTGTCACCCTAACTTTGTCACATATGTGGTCTGAGCTCAAGTCTTCTTTCTCCAAGATTCTGTATGTACTCGTAGGAAAATGAATGTGTGATACACTTTGTGTGTGGAGGGGAGCACTGTACCAGAACTGTTCTTACTGTGTTCCATCTCAGTAAGTACTCCTTTCTAAAAGCTAGTCAAGACCCATTGACTAAATGACTCTCAACTGACAATACTGGGGGAAAGCACACTCTAGCCAATGATACTGGAGATTCATATCACAGTTAACACAGTTAACCCTAGAATCCTGAGGGGGAGATATAGCCAAACTCTGGAGATCTGGATCATTAGTTTAAATGAGAACTGGTATCCCAACTTAGAGCTAGGGATTGAAGAGTCTTTAGAGCATAAATAAGCTATATTTAATTTTTATTCTGAAAGTGAGGAACACCAAACAAAATGAGCATTTGATATACACAGCAGCACAGGAAAAGAGGACCACACACAAAACTGCAAAACTCTCTGATATCAGCTTGCTTTTCTTTTTAAGTATCTATTAAATTCGACCTGTAGCTTTCAGAGCTGTTCTCTCTATGCCTGTGGGAGTCACTATCCCATGCCTTAGCCAAGGATTAAAGTGAGGTATCCTGGAAATGATTGATGGGGGCCTAAGAGTAGACAGGGCTTGCCTGAGCTCTAGACGCCCATGCTCCATATTGATTGATGGGATAGAGAAGATTCCAAAGGATGAAAAACAGCAACCTGGGCAGCCAAATCCATAGCAAGGAAACCAGGACTGAGTTAATATTAAGGTCAAGACCCTTCAGAAGAAAGTTGAGCAGCACGGAATTCAAGGAGGAGACAAATGTTCTGTAACTATTGAAGTCCAAGATTAATGACAAGAACCTTTGTCTGTGAAATCATTAACCTTTACATCTATTTCAATACTCTTTCTCCATACCATAGATTCTCTTTGTAGGGCTTTATAAAAAATGCCCTTTTAAATACCTAGGAAATTGCTATGTTATTTTGGGGGGCATTCTGTGGTACTTCTGAAGCCGAGGGGCTGGGGTAAAGGAATTGGGGGATTGGTGGCATCAGTGATCTAAGACTTGTCTGAGCTTGTATGCTGTGGAAGTGACAGAAAATCTCAAGATAGGAAGAAGCCTAAACTCTTACTGGATAGGCCAGATATATCAAACAAACTACACATAAAAATACATTGTGAGTCCAAACTATCCATGTATCTATGTATATATCTATGTATGTATCCATGTATGCATGCATTTATCTAACAGGTTGTGGAGGGTAGCAACAAGATACATTTAGTACTGGTCAAAGCCATTCAAAAGAGAGCTTTTTGGAGGAGAGGGCTAAGTATGATAGGGACTAGATAGAAGAAATGGAGCTACCCTGACAGTTGTATGCTATGAGAACTGTTCAAATATGCTTGATGTCAACAGACTGATTAGTGACATTTTTCAGATAGAATCTGATGGATGCACAAGACTCTGTGTTGTTTCTCTATGCCTTAACCAAAGCTCTGTGTCTACAGGGGTGAAGATGTGAGGCATTGTCAGGCAAGTAAGGAGACTGGGCTTCAGTTGTGTCACTGACCTTTACTAGGATTTAGGACCTTGGCCAAGTCATTTTCAGCATGTGAGTCTTATTTTCCTACCCCAACCCCAACTTTGTAAAATGATGGCCATAATCTACCCCTCACAGTGGAGCTGAGAGGAAGGAACTTTGCATACATATGTGAAAGGTGCTATAGAGATGGAAGCTGTGATGATTATTTGAGAGGAAGACCATATCTCAAGTAATCTCTCTATAGATGAGTGGCTATACAAAGCACAGTATGAAGTTAACATCTCTAATAGGCCCCAGTCCACTCTTTTGATGGAATATACAGGAGCTACAGCTAGGGGGTGAGGTGGGTGGCCAAGGAGAGAGGGGCTGAAAGTCACAGTTTGGTGATGGCTGACTTTGTGCTTTCTGGAATCATGGACAACCCCGCAAGCCAGGCTATCCTGTTTTGGAGTGTCTGCCTTAGCATACGCAGTCAGCACCATGGGAACTCTTGATAGAATCATCCTCTTTGGCATCAGCCTACATCTCCAAACTTCCTTGTACTTCTTCCTGTGAAATTTGTTATTTGTAAGATTTGCATTTCTATTCCACCGCAGCCCTCAAGATGCTGAGGGATTCCTTGGTCAAGCACAAGATTATTTCCTTTTCTTGGCATGGGCCAAAACTGCTGTTATTTCTGCTCTTTGCCATCACCGTGCACCACCTCTTGGCTCCATGGTGTATGACTGCTATGGTATACTATGTAACCCACCTGTCAGTATCCTATCTCTATGTCTCAGATACATTCTATCCAGCTTTTGGCTATTTTCTACATAGGTGAGGCCTTCAATTTCATCTTCCTGGGAGGTTTGATGTTTCTATGTAACTTCTACTACTTCAATGTCATCATTCCCCTCTTCCTGGCCCTTTCCTCCTCAGACACACCTAAATAAGTTCCTTTTTTCCATTGGGGGCATCTTCTAGCTAAGTTCCTTGATGATCATTTGGCTTTCATCACTGTTTTTGTCCCTATCCTGAGGATCCACTTGACTGCAGGTAAATTCAAAGTCTTCTCTACCTTCTCCCACTTGATTGCTATCAGCCTCTTTTATGGGACCCTCATTTTCATGTGTATGCAGCCCCCATCTAGCTACTTTACTGGCCTGAATAGTCTCTATTTCCTACATGTTGATATTTCCCATGGAAAACCTCATAAGCTATATCTTGAGGAACACAGAAGTGATAGAATTCAAGAAACAGATGCCCTTTTAAGGATTAAATCTAGTCTGGGCTAAGAAACCCAATAAGGAGCATTTGATAGATATTTTCCTTTCATCTAATGGAAAGTTCCTTTGGTAAGGTCTAATGGAAAAGACTCTCGGTAAATATTTTCCTCTGGTCTAATATGAGTTGAGGAGCTCTGAGTTTGGGTCCCAGCTCTGCCATTAGGGTCTTGTGCACCATGGTTACAAATAACTCACTGAACAAACATCACTCATCTGCCATTATAATAATCTGTGATGATAAGATCTTCCTGAGACAGCTCAAACTGGGTGTCTGAAATGGTGGCTGTCTGAGATGCTGCCCCATCAACCTTAGGGCACATTTGAGAGCCCCAGACATAACACTTAGTACAGGATGACTTGGAGCAAGTCACTTAAATTTTCTGAGACTGTTTTTCTTCCTCAGAAAGATGGCAATAAGAGTTGTTGTGAAAAAAACCTTTGGTGACCCTTAAAACTCTCTAGAGACGTGAGTAATTCTTATCATTAAAATTCCTCTTTGATGGCTATGCTGTCCTTATATTTATGCATTTGTCATCTCCATTATCTTAGGTTTGAGGAACAGGAGATTAAACAGACAGTAAAGAGCACCCTGGAAAAGACTTCAGCTCCCCTCGATAAAGAATCTTAGCCTAGAGCTGAAAGGGACCTCGGAGGTCATTCATTTCAACCCTTTCATTTGACAGATGACAAAATTGAGGCATAGAGAGGTAAAATAACCCTAGAGTCAAGTAGCTAGTAAGCATCTGAGGAGGGACTTGAACTCAAGTCTTCCTGACTTCCTGACTACACATCCAATGTATACAATCCACTCTTTATGTACTATACACATTGCTCTCTTGAACTGAGAAGTTTGCATTTTATCTTAAAGACAATGGGGAGATTTTTCAGCAGGGGAACGACATGGTTGTGTCCGTATCTCTGGAAGATTATTTTAGATTGGTGAGCAGAAATAAGCATTTATTAAGGCCCTACTGGGTATAAAAAGACAAAAATCATAGTTCTACCTTCAAGGAGTTTATGTTCTATCAGTCTATAATATATATACTGAGAAGTAAAGAAAAAGAATTGACAAAGTCATTTTGAGTCAAGCGAGGAGAGAGAACTTTCCACATATGAAAGACCACCTATGCAAAGTCATCGAGGAGGGAGATGAGATGTCAATGTCTAGGGAACAGACAGTAGGCCAGTTTGCCTGGAATAGATAGTGCATGAAGGGGAATAATATGAAGTAAAACTAAAAAGGTAAGTGGGAGTAAGATTATATAGGGATTTGACGGCCATATGGAGGTGTTGTTTTTTTTTCCTAGAAGAAATAGAGAGCCCTTGAAGATTATTGAGTAGGGGAAGAACATTGTCAGGTCTGTGTTTTAGGATTCTCCATTTGTCAGCTGTGTGGAAGGTAGGCTGAAGATGGCAGAGCCTGGAAGCGAGAAGACCAATTAGGAGGCAGTTATAATAGAATAGGTAAGAGATGCTGAGGCCCTGAACTAGAAGAATGGCTTGTGAGAAGGAGGCCAAGATTTGAGAGATATTGTGTAAGTAGAAACAAAACTTGGCAGCTGATTGAAAATGGGGTGGAGGGCAAGGATCACCATAAGTTTGTAAATCTGGCTGCCTAGAAGGTTCATGATTCCCTTAATAAAAGTATGAAGATGTGGAAAAGAGTGGGTTTTGAGAAAAATATAATGAATTCAATTTAGGACATACTGAATTTGAGATACCCACTGGAGTATAATACAGTAAAGTGGAGATAATCTAGTAAGCAGCCGGTAATGCCAGACTAGAATTCAGGAGAGAGATTAAGGCTGGACATATAGATTTGGGAGTTATTTGCATAGGGATGATAATTGAACCCTTGGGAGCTGGCGAGATCACTGAGAGAGGGGGTGAGAAGAGAGAAGAGTTT
>CM053628.1:33708152-33727103 GCA_028646595.1 Phalanger gymnotis | reverse complement strand
TTTAAAAAAAAAAGATGTTCAAAAACAAAAACAAAAAAGTTTTTACATGTAACTAGAAAATAAGATACACAGGCAATGGAGCATAGAAATCTATCTTGCCCTACAAGAAAGAAAGGGAAAAGGGGATGGGAGGGGAGTGGGGTGACAGAAGGGAGGGCTGACTGGGGAACAGGACAACCAAAATATACGCCATCTTGGAGTGGGGGGGGGAGGGTAGATATGGGGAGAAAATTTGTAATTCAAACTCCTGTGAAAATCAAAGCTGAAAACTAAATATATTAAAGAAAAAAATTTTAAATAAAAAAAGAAATGTTTAACAAAATAAATAAAAATACAAAACTAATTTGCTAATTTGTGGCTTTCTAACTCAATATTCCCACACAGGGATAATTTTCTGTTTGTTATTGACACTACTGCTCTAGCCTGTCAAGAACCTTTTGGATCCTGACTCTGGCATCCAATATTTTCACTATCCCTCTCAACTTTGTGTCACCTACACATTCAGTGGACATGCCATCTATGCTCTCCCCCCCACCCATGTCATTGATAAAAAGGCATAGATCTTTGGGACCTCCTACCACATTGTCACTGAACCATTAATGATTACTCTTGAAGCCAAGCACCATACAGTTATGCATTCGTGTTACAATAATAGCTAATTTTTGTATACCTACAGTGTACCGGGCACTTGACAATTATTATCTCTTTTAATAACACCAGCAGCTTGTCTCCATTTGTTGTTGTTAAGTTGTTTTTCAGTTGTGTCCAACTCTCCATGACCCCATTGGGGTTTTTCTTGCCAAAGATACTGAAGTGGTTTGCCATTTCCTTCTCCAGCTCATTTTACGAATGAGGAAATGAGGCAAAGAGGGTTAAGTGACTTGTCCAGGGTCACACAGCTAGTAAGTGTGTGAGGCTGAATTTGAACTCAGGTCTTCCTGAATCCAGCCCTGGCACTCTATCCACGGTACCACCTATCCCATTATCCCCATTTACAGTCGAGGAAACAGAGGTTAAGTGACTTGCCCAGGTTGATAAATCTAGAAAGGGTCTGAGGTTGCATTTGAATTCAGATCTTCCTGATTCCAGGCCAGGTGCTCTATCTACTGCACACCTAGCTGTCCCTATATGATTACATTATTATCTAATCCATATCTCTTCATCTTCTCCATGAGAATAACATGTAATACTTTAGCAAAAGATTTGCTAAAATTTGGGCAAATTATCCATGTATACATAGCCCTCTCCTCACCTACTAGTTTAGTAATCTTGTTGAAAAGGGAAATGAGTTTAGACTGGTCTGATATGCTCTTTGTTTCCTCATTGTCTATTCTAATTCCTTCGATTTCTTTTACTTCTCTTATTGCTAAAGCTAACATTTCTAGTACAATATTGAATTATAGTGATGATGATGATGGGTATCCTTGCTTCAATCCTGATTTTATTGGGAAGTTGTCTAGCTTATTCTTATTACAAATAATGCTTATTGATGGTTTTAGATAGATATTACTTACTATTTTAAGAAAATCCTTATTAATAGAAATGAGTTACATTTTATCCAAAGCTTTTTCTACATCTATAGATACAATCATATGATTTTTGCTGTTTTTGTTATTGATATAGTCGGCTATGCTGATAGTTTTCCTGATATTGAACCAGCCCTGGTCATAATGTATTATCTTTGTGCTATATTGCTGTAATCTTCTTACTAGCATTTTATTTAAAATTTTTGCATCAATTTTCATTAGAGAAATTGCTCTGTAGCTTATTTTCTCTGTTTTTGGTCTTCCTTGTTTAGGTATCAGCACCATATTTTGGTCATAAAAGAATTTGGTGGGACTCCTTCTTTGCCTATTTTCCCAAATAGTTTATATAATACTAGAATTAGTTTTTCTTTAAATGTTTGGTAGAATTCACTTGGGAATCCCTCGAGTCCTGAGGATTTTTTTCTTAGGGAGCCCATTTATGACTTGTTCAATTTCTTTTCCTAAGACAGGATTATTTAAGTATTCTATTTTCTCTTCTCTTAACCTGGGCAATTTATATTTTTTGAATATTCATCCGTTTTACTGAGATGGTTAGATTTATTGGCATATAATTGAGCAAAGTAGTTCCAAATACTTGCATTAATTTCATCTTCATTGTTGGTGAATTCACCCTTTTCATTTTTGATACTAGTAATTTGATTTTTGTTTTTCTTTTTAAAATCAAATTAACCGGTGGTTTATCTATTTTATTGGTTTTTTTTTCATAAAACCAACACCTACCTTTATTTTTCTTGCCTTCAATTGTATTCATTTCTCCTCTGATTTTCAGGATTTGCAATTTGGTATTTAATTGGGGATTTTAAATCTGTTCTTTTTCTTGTTTTTTTTTTAACTGCAAGCCCAGTTCATTGGTCTGCTCTTTCTCTATTTTACTGATATAAGCACTTGGAGATATAAATTTTCCCCTAAACGCTTCTTTGGCTGCATCCCACAAATTTCAGTATGTTGTCTCATTGTTATCATTCTCTTTAATGAAATTGTTTATTGTTTCTGTGATTTGTTCTTTGCCCCACTAATTCTTTAGGATTAGAATATTTAGTTTCCAATCATTTTTGATCTATGTTTCCATGGCCCTTTATTGAATGTAATATTTCTGCTTTTTTGCATTTAGTTGTGAAGTTTTTATGGTCAATTTGATATATGGTCAATTTTTATGAAGGTGCTATGTACAACTGAGAAAAAGGTATACTCCTTTCTATTACCACTCATTTTTCTCCAGAGGTCTATCATATCAAACTTTTCAAAAATTCTATTCATCTCCTTAATTTCTTTCTTGTTTATTTTATGGTTAGAGTTATCTACTTCTGAGAGGGGAAAGTTAACGTCCCCCACTAGTATAGTTTTATTATTTCTGCCTGTAACTCATTTAACTTTTCCTTTAAGAATTTGGATGCTATGCTATTTGGTGCATATAGGTTTAGTATTGATATTATTTGAATGCCTATGATACCTTTTAGCAAAATATAGTTTCCTTGCTTATCTCATTTGTGATTGTTACCTCTGCTTTTTTTTCTACCTCAGCTGAAGCATAATAGATTCTGTTCCAGCCCCTTATTTTTTCCTCTATGTGTGTCTCTCTGTTTCACATGTTTTTCTTACAAACAATTTATTGTTGGATTATGGTTTTTAATTTATTCTTCTGTTTTACAGGTGAGTTCATTCCATTCATAGTTATGATTACTGTGTATTTCCCTCCATCCTATTTTCCTTTGTTTGTCCTTCTCTCTCTCTCTGTCTGTCTGTCTCTCTCTCTCTCTCTCTCTCTCTCTCTCTCTCTCTCTCTCTGTCTCTCTCTGTCTCTCTCTGTCTCTCTGTCTCTGTCCCTGTCTTTCTCTCTCTCTGGCTCTCTCTCTCTCTGGCTCTGTCTTTCTCTCTCTCTCTGTCTCTCTCTCTCTGTCTCTCTCTCTCTGTCTCTCTCTCTCTCTCTCTGTCTCTGTCTGTATGTCTGTCTCTGTCTCTTTCTCTGTCTCTGTCTCTTTCTGTGTGTGTGTGTGTTTTTTTACCTTGCCCTTCCTCAAAAGTCTGTTTGCTTCTGACCACTGCCTCCCTTAATCTGCCCTCCCCTCTTTCAGCTCCCCCCTTCTCTTATCCCCTTCCTCTCCTACTTCCCTGTAAGGTAAGATAGATTTCCATACGCAACTGAGCACATACGTCATTTCCTGTTTGAGCCAATTTTAATAAGAGTAATGAGGTTCAAGCACTGCCCACCAACCTCCCTTTTCCCCTCCTCTATAAAAGCTCTTCCTTTCATGCCTCTTTTATATGAGATAATTTTCTCTGTTCTTTCTCTCCCCCTCTTCTACCAGTAAATCCCTCTTTCTTACTCCTTAATTTTATTTTTTAAAATCATCCCATCATAGTCAACTCATACCCAGGCTTTCTGTCTACATATACTCTTTCTAACTTCCCTAATAATGAGGAAAGTTTTTAGGAGTTCCAAATATCATCTTCCCATTTTCAGGTTGATTGATCTGATGTGTGACACAGAGATCCTATGATTTCTAAGATCTCTTCCAAGTCTAAAATTCTGTGGGGTGCTCAGGAAACATTTGAAAGAAGAAGAGAGGGAAGAATGGAAGAAGGGAAGGGAAGAGAATCCCCAACATAGAAATTTAGGGAGAAGAACATTTCTGGCAGTTTCACCATATCTTTGCTTCTCGGGACTTCTGCTCATCTTCTGCCTGCTGTGCCAACACAAAGATCTGAATCGTACATTATTGAGAAGGAAGAGGAAGAAGAGTGGTCTTCCTCTAGTGTATGTGCAGCAGTGCACCAAGGCTGGCCAGGGGGGTCCAAGCTCAGAAGTCCGCATAAACAATAGATTATGGAGGTTCAAGCAGACAACAAGTCAAGTCCAAAGGGTTTAGCTATGGCAGGGAGGAACACTTGTAAATTAGAACTACAAAGATCACATCACAAAAGAAGGTAAACTCATCTTCTTTCTCCAAATCTGGCCCGCTATGCAAACTTCTCTCTTAATGGAATCACCATTATCCTGGTCTCCAATAACCTTCCTGATAATCTATCCTTAACTCTTTCCAGTCCTACTGTTTCTGATGCTATATTTAGTGCATTCCACACCTCTCCACTTCTACTACACATGTTCTGAGCGCCAGGCTCCATTGGACAGGTCTCCATTATACTTGTTTTCCCAAGATTTCCTCCCACACTCAGCTCATTCAATACTTTACCAATTCTGATGCCGTTCTTGTAGGACCATTCCATAAATCCTATTCATTTTCTGTTATCTATCCTTGCTTCCCATCTTCTATATGCCCAACCTGATGACAAACACACCTAAAGTCAAAATGCCCTTGCAAATGATGAGAGATAAATGGACAAGCAATTTGCAAAGGGGACCCTAGAAGAGAGAGAGTGAAAGCATATAGTAGCCAGAACTGAACAAGTCAACCTGTACCCCTTCAGCTTCTTATCTTTAGGTTGGAACACTGTTGCCTTTTCCATTTGGGAAAATAAAACAGAATTCACTCCAGTACTGAGAGGTCAGAGTTAAATCAACACACATACCTAGCCCACGTAAGGGAAAAATGGCCAGGGGGGTGGGAAAGGTGATGCAACATGCAGGAGATGTTGCCAAGCCAAAACATCCTTGGTTCTTGTACTCATCAGCACGACTCAGTAATTACATCTGTTCATGAGTTAATTGCCTTTATTCAGTCCCCAGCAGAACTAAGAGATAAGAGCTGGAAGAAACCAAGATCTGAACTTCTGTGTTCTTGCCTCGCCTGCTGCTTGTGGAGTTTGAGTGAAAATTAGATAAAAGTTGCAGTGGGTGATACATACCATTGGTGCTCTAATGGTAGGATTACAGCAGGGTTGATTAAGAGCACTCCTGCCTAATTAGATGAGTCCCCCAATCCACTCAATGAGATTACAGGGCATGGACCTTTGTCAGGAGAAGAGGCACTTCACACAGAACTGGACATGCAGAATATTCCCTTGATTAGGGACATGCACCTTGCTGAGAGGACATGGTAAATTCCTCTGATTTGTCTCCAGTGACCAGGCTGCTTCTTTGTGATGGGTAGATTGACTCCTGTTGCTAGGAAGAAATGGTTCCACTCTCCCTTTTGGGCCTTTCTCCCTCTTTGTCAGCTTTCTCTCCCTTGTTAGGAGAGGGGGTGACCTTAAAAGGAGGCTGTTCCTGAAGCTAAGGGCTTGGCTATGTCAGATGTGACCCCACAGTTGTTGGTATCAGAGTCTTACTACATCTTTCCCCTTAAAAAAACAAAAAGATTCTCTTTTTTTAATTAGAGATTTGTTCATTGTTTTTTTTTAAAAAAAAAACATTTGATCTTGGAACTTGTCAAAACCTTTTTGAAGGTCTCAGTGCTTCCCTTAGAAAAATCTCTAACAGATTAGTCAGGCATGATTTCTCTTTTTCATTTCATAAATAACACTGCATTTCTTATAATTAGTTATGTTTACTTCTTTATGCATTCAATGATACTTCTCCACTTAAGAGACCAGCTTGCCTGGCCTCTGCTTATCCAGGTCTCTCCCTGGAACTTTTTTCATAGATATGGGGGGAGAGGGGTATCTTTCAACATAATGGCTATTTGTAATTTATATTTGGCCAACAGTGCTACAATTTCTTTAGGAGTTCCTTCAGTTCCTCTTGAGTAGATGTCAAACAGTCTTAATAGCCTCAGTTTCCCTGTTTAGTAAATATCAAGGGTTGGGTTACATGATTATTAAGGTCCTGTTTAGCTGTAAAGATCTAACATGTCTTAGACTGATTTAGATCCATTTTCTCAATTAGGTCTAGATTTAACATTCTTAGCCCTTATCACTGTGGTGTTTTACTTTGTAGCTCCCAAAGACAAAGAGGGGAGTAGACTCTCCACACATCTTTAATGTATAAAAAGTATGCACGTATATGTGTGTGTATGTGTGTATGAATACTGGACTAGGACTCGGGAGGCCTGAGTTGGAATTCTGGTTCTGCTATTTAATAGTTACGTGAACTTGAGCATGCTCCTACCCTTCGCTGGATCTCAGTTGCCTATATATAAAATTGGGCAATTGATTGGCATAGACAACCTCTAAGCCCTCTTTCAGCACTGACATTCTGTGCTTCTCTAATTTCTCTACAATCCAGGATTGGTCATGCCTGTAACTGAATCTGCTGTTTCTACATCCAAGATGGCATTGTCTCACTTAATCTCAGATCAGGAAGGGACCTCAGAGGCTGAATAGTCATCCTGTCCATGCCATCTTCAACAAGAATGTGCCTGGCCTGGAGGCCTTTCATGAAGAGCAGATCACTAACCACTTGAGGCAGTCCATTCTACTTCCATTTCAGTACAATTCCTTTTGTTAAGAAGTTGTTCCTTGTATCAAGTTGAAAATTATTTCCCCTAGATCTCTACCCATTAATTAATTTCCCTGGAGCCAAGGATAATGAATAGAAGATTTCTTCCAATACACAATACAATACAATAAACATTTACTAGGTGCCTACTATGTGCCATGTACCATGTTAAGCACTAGGGATACAAATTTTAAAAAAGACAGTTCCTGCCTGCAAGGAGCTTGCGATCTGATGTAGGAAGATTGCTCACAAAAAGAAGTTGCAAAGGGGAAGGGAGGGGAAGAAAGGGAGGAAGAGGGTACCCGGCTCATCATCACAGTGATGATGGAATCAAAACCAAGTAATAGAGATGGTGAGAAATGAACTAGGCTTCTGATCCCTCTTTAAATGGAACCTTTGGGATATTTTCCATATTTCCCTTAAAATATTTGTAAGCAATTTTTATTTCTTCCCCCAGTCTTCTCTTCTCTAGGCTGAACATCTCATTTCCTTCCATCCATTTTTGTATGGTTTGGCACAGAGAGAGAGAGAGAGAATTCAGGGGAGTGGAGGTGAAGGAGTAAACACCCCTTCCCCATTTGCTTCTCACAGACTATCTATCATTATACCTAGCAAGTGCTAGACTCCAGGCCATGCTTCAAGTCCCATCTGACCAATCACCCTGGTAATCTCCTTGCCATATTCTGTGACACTGTTACCTCCAGACCACTGGAAAATATGCCCTCAAAGACTTAACTCATTTTTTCTCCAAAGGGCAACAGAGAGCCATAGGGGTTCCCCACAGGAACCATAGGGCAATGACATGGTAAGAACAGTGCTTTGGGGATATCAATTTGGCAAATCAGTAGAGGATGGGTTAGAGAGGGGAGATGGTGAAGACCAGGAGACTTATTAAGAAGTTATTGCAATAGTCTAGGTAAGAGGTAATGAAGGACAAAACTAGTGTGATGACCATGCGACTGGAGAGAAGGGGATGGATGTAGGTCATTTTAGAGGTGGAATGGAGGATACTTAGCAGCTGGTTGGATGTAAAGGGTGAATGAGAGTGAAGAGTTGAAAATAACTCCCAAGTTGCAAACCTGGGAGACTGGATGAATGATGGTGTATTTGACACCATCAAAATGGGGAAGTTAGAAGGAAAAGTGGATTTAAAGGCAAAGATAAAAAGTTCTATTTTGGACATGTAGTTTGAGATGCCAACAGTGTATCCAGGTGGAGCTGTCCAGCATGGATTTGGAGATGTAAGACTGATGCATAGGAGAGATTTGATGACAGGATAGATTTAGGAGTCGTCTCCATAGAGATGATAACTGAACTCACTGAAGATGATAAGATCACTAAGAAAGAAAAAAGAGAGAGTGAATGAAGCAAAGAGAGCCAGGACAGAGGCCCAGAGTACACCTGGAGCTAGAAGATAGGAGATGGATAATAATACTGCAAGGAGACTGAGAGAGATTGGTCAGGTAAGTAGGAGGAGAGCCAGAAAAGATTAGTATGAAAAGCCAAAGAGAAGAGAATATCCAGGAGGAGAATGGCTAATGGTGTTAAAGGAGCAGAGAGGTCATAAAGCATGAAGACAGGGAAAAAGCCATTGCATTCAGCAATGAAGACATCATTTGTGTTGTAGAGAGAATAGTTTTATTCCTGAAGGCAGGACTCCAAAGGGGAGTGCCAGGTGAAAAAGGAGAGGATGCAAGTGTTTATGTGTTTGACTGTGAAAGAGAGGAGAGATGAATGACAATGGCTTAAAGAGATGATAGGGTCAAGTAAAAATTTTAGTAAGGACTAGGGATATCTGGACATGTTCGTAGGCACCAGGGAAAGAGCCAGTGAATGATAAGTTAGGGAAGAAGAGGTGAGAATCAAATGTGGAAGAGATAGAAGGGAAAATCAAGGACACAAATACTCCCAGAAACCCTGTAAATTACATAGTACAAGTATTATTATCCCCATTTTACAGATGAAGAGACTGAAGCTCTGGGAGGTTAAATGACTTGCCTATGGTCACATAGCTGTTAATTAGCTGAGGCGGCATTTAAATCCAAGTGTCCACTGACTCCAAGTCCAGGCCTTTTTCCACTTTGCCATTTGTCCACTAGAATGTAAATTCCTTGAGCTCAGGGATTATTTTCACCTTTTCTTTGTCTTCTTCAGTGCTTAGCACAATGCCTAGCACATAGTAGGCAATTAATAGACGCTTCTTGATGGATCAGTTTGCTCTCTCAGCTTCAGTTCTCTCCTATATAACATGAGCTGGGATTGGATTAGATTTTCCCTAAGGTCTTTGGTAGGTCCAAAACCCCTCCCTCCCAGGACACTTACTTGGTGGGGTTGGAAAGGAGAAGGGCTCTTCTATTCAAACAAGTGGAACAGAATGTATATGAGTGTTCTCTTCCCCATACCTGTCTCCCTGTGTTCTCAGGTCTTTAACTTGTTTTTTTTAACAAATCTGTGATTTGGAGAAACTCCTTCTCTGTCAATATAAATCAGCACCTGCTCTGTCTGCAATTTATAATCTTAGAAAGTCTGCCTAGGGTCACTTAACCCAGGTCTTCCTGACTCCAAGGCTGGCTATCTGCGCTATCCATCATGCAACACTGTCTATCTTTTAATAATATAATAATGTTTTATATAAGTGAATTTTCCAGATAATAATAGCACTTTAGCATAATATACAGCGCTTTAAGGTTTGCAAAGTGCTTTACATATGTTATATCACTTGATCCTTATATTATTATCCTCATTTTACAGATGAGGAAACTTAGGTTCAGGAAGGTCAAAGTGATTTGGTCAGGGTCACACAACTAGTAAAGTACCTAAGACAGCTAGGTGGTGCTGCAGTGAATGGAGTGTAGGTCCTGGAGTCAGGAAGATTCCTCATCCTGAGTTCAAATCTAGCCTCAGATACTTACTAGCTGTGTGACCGTGGGGAAGTCACTTAACCCTGTTTGCCTCAATTCTTCGGCTTAAATGAGCTGGAGAAGGAAATGGCAACCCATTCCAGCATCTTTGCTAATAAAACCCTGAAGTTTGATCTTAGGCAAGTCCCTTTCGCCTTTCTGGGCCTCAGTTTCCCTTTTTGTAAAATGAATGGTGCTAGATCAGATGTGTCAAATGTGCAAGCAGCCTGAATCAGATTAAAATATAATTGGGAAATATTCAACAAAATAAATACAACTACAATACAAATAGATAATGATAATTTGTAGTTTTTCTTAGTATGCTGCCAGGCATCCTGGCATAGGGGTTAGTGGCCCTGTTTCTAGGTGAGTTTGCCACCACTGTTCCATATGACCTCTTTGATCTCTTCCAGTTCTGCATCTGTGATTTTAAGTCACTTCTCCTCTCTGGGCCTCAGTTTCTTCATCTGTAAAATGAGAGAGTTGTACTAGATGATCTGTGGGTCCCTTTTAAATCTAGCTCTATGATTCTAAATCACTTCTCTCTGGGCCTCAGTTTCTTCATCTGTCAATTGAGGAGGTTGGACTAGATGACCACTGAGTTCCCTTCCAGCTCTAGGTAATTCTATATCCTCTGGTCCTGTAAATCAAATCAGTCAGTCAACAGTCATTCACTGAGCACCTACTATGGGCCGAGCCCTCAGCTGGGAGCTGGGGATACAAAGCAAGGCAAAAGACAGTGCCTGCTCTCTGGGAGCTCACAGGCTCAGCAAATGCACAGGCATTGCCGTGACTACTTTCCATCAATGCAACAGCAGGGCTTCAGGTCATGGCCCCACTATGGCTCTGGCCTATTGTGAGCCTCAGTTTCTGCCCATGTAAATGGAAGATAAGGAGACTTGCTTTAGCCCTCTCTCTCAGGGTTCGAGCAAGAAAAGTGGTTGCACATGATAACGCACGCCATCAGTGTGGGATGCTATTTCTGTCCTCTGCGTCGAGCACACTCTGAGCAGGCAGCCACCTGCCAGCCATTTCCCCAGTGAGTGTGATCCCTGTCATAGCACTCATTTAACAAGGAAAATGAGTGAAAAATCTCTAGCCCACGCTAAAAAGAAAGATTTCTTAGCTCCCTGGAAACCCAAGCTGAGGGGTATACCAATATCCCATGGTCTCTTAGGTCTCTTTTCTTCCCAAACAAAACTCCACTTTGTTTTCCTCTAACTCAGCTCGGGTTTGGCAAAAGCTAATTACTTGCTTGGGACGTAGTCCCCAAAGCTCTCCAAAGATAATTATTTTCTTCTTGGTAAGATCAAAAACTCAGAAATCTACCAGTGAGATAAATGGCATGGAGGCGTCTTGAATTCTCTGCTTCTTCAGCTCTCTACGATGAATTGAGTCTGAGAGAAGTAGACCCCAGACTGCATGTGAAGGCTAGGAATGAGATTTCGAGATTTGGCTGAGGGGATAATATGGTCCCGGAAATCCGAAGTCCTAAACCAAAAAATGTTGAAGCCAGGGAGGACCTTAGAAGATAGAATGTTAGAGTCAAGAGGCACCTTAGAACAGACAATATCAGAGTTGGAAGGGACTTTAGAACAAGGAAGGTCAAATATAGGAGGGATCTTAGAACAGAAAATTTCAAGCTGAGAGACACATTAGAACATTAAACATAGAATGTGAAAGTGGAAGGAACCTTCGAGATCATCTTCTAAACACCTCATTTTACAGGTAGGGAAATAACTTACCCAAAGTCATGTTTTCAAGCTTTTGGTTAAACATTCAACGAACTGAAGCTAGAATAAGAAGAGAAAATAGAGTCAAACTCCTAACTATCATCCACAATGCCAGGGGGAAGGGCTATAAAGGTTCTGATTAACTGAATTTTCTAGGCTTAACTAAAGGTTAACCCAAAAATATATTTTGGTTTGATCTGGTTTTGATTTTACCCCTCGTGTGTAATTTTGTTTTCCTGCCTAAGTAAGCAGAATTGAATGGGTGTCATTGTCCATCTTTGCAGATTTCTGAGAGACAAGAGACAAGGTAACACATCAAAAAGACACAGGGCAGTGGAAAGAGCTCTAGGCTTGGAGTTAGGAGTCCTGGATTCGAGACCCTGCTCTGCTACTTATGAGGGCGGTGACTGTTGGAAGTCACTCTCCAAGCGCTGTACTGTGGTGATCACACCTGCATTACCCAGCCCACAGGGCAGTTGGGCAGAAGGCACTTTGTAAACAGTAAGTGCATTTAAGCAGGGCTGTGCTGGGGCTACTTTGAATGGGCTCACAAGAGCCAGTATTATATTTTCATCATAAATCTTGGAAATAGGCAAAAGCTACAAAGCAGAGCTTGCTTTACTATTTTGTTGATTGTCTAGACTTAAGAAAGTGATAGCAAAAATGTTAATAACACAAATTAAACTTAAAAGTATCTTGCTTTGGAGGAGGAACCAGTTGTTAAACATTTCCTAGCACGCCCTACATGGAAGTATGAGTTTTTATTCTAAAGAAAAGAATGGCTATTTGGAGGAGGACAGATCTGACAAATGTGGGTTATTCGATTTTTCTTCTCCTGTGAATAGTCCAAGGTCACCAGGGAGGTGGGTCACATTTCTAACCAGAGCAACAGTTTCTTTGCCTTTTGTGTTTATGGGAAACTAAAGGAACTCTTCAACCTTTCAGCAGAAGCTTTCTGGGATATATTTCTGTCTTCAGGAGACCTCTACTCTATTTCTTTTCCATGTTAGGGCTTGAGATCCATTCAATGGTGAGTACCTATCACATCCCCCCCACATTCTTGTTTTTTTTACTGTTCCTGGGACCTGAACTCTTTTCTTTCTGAGTGAACCTTCCCAGGAAGGAGGGAGGGAACACTGGGTATTCTGAAGGGAAATTAGCCTGCTGCAAAGCAGTCCATTGATTGGACTTATGAGGGGAAAAGGTTCTGGGTCTTGTGGTCTGATTCTCTCTGGAGCTATTGGATCAGAATAGAAAGAGGATTAGATCTCAATTGTTTAACTGTTTAAGTGCTGATTATGCCCCAAATACGGGACTAACCATGGATGTCCCCACTCTAGACTAAATCCTAGGCTTCTTGATCACAGCCTGAACCCCAGCTTGAGCCCCAAAGCTGTAATTAGCACTTTGTACACACAGGCCAAGTGACACACAATGTCTCCAGTTCAGTTAAGATGATGAGACACAGTGGCAACAGATGCCTTGGGCCACAGTCCAGCTGCTGCTAGGGAGCCTCTCACCAGGGCAAACATGCAGCATCTAGTAGCTGTCTTCCCAAATTATGTTAATAGGGTGCTAAGCTCAGTCATTTCCATGCTTCGGAAAGGATGCAAGTGTTTTGTGCCCCCCTTAATCTCAGTACCTTCTAAAAAAGCCCCTAGTCATTGCCCCCATTCCTTTCCATAGCATGGCTCTGCTGAGCCCTAACCCTGGTTCTGGGTCGACCCGAAAACCAATCACAAACTGATCTGCTAACCTTGGACCCAGGCTGCATCTTACCACCTCCAACCAGCCATCCCACAAATGCATCTTGGAGGACAAAGGGCCTAGAATCCAAATGATTCCATGCTAAGCCGTCTCCATTATTGGAAACAGACCTGAAAATACCCATTCTACTGACTGTTGGGAGTCTCATCTTCACAGAAGAGGCACAGGACATCCACTTCCTAACCCAGATAGAATACATTTTCTTACTAGGCTTGGGACCCTTTATTACGTTTTAAGAGCAAAAGTACTTGCTTTTTCCCTGGACTTTCCACCACATCCCATGAGGGTGTTGAGACCATGAGGGGTCCTAATAATAACTGCCACTTATAAAATGTTTTAACTCAACACTCAGGAGCTTGGGGTTTTTACATATGTTGGTAACTGTATATATATATATATATATATATATATATATATATATATATATTTCTTATAAATATATAAACGTTGATAACTGTTTCACTAGAATGTGTTTCTTGGTAATCCTAGCTATTTTCTTTCATGCATTTACAAACATCACTGATTTCTCCAGACTTCCCAAAGGGTCCAAGATACAAAAAGGGGGAAGAACCCCTGATATAGAGTTTGCCAGATGCTTTGCAGTCATTATCTCATATTAGTCTCACAATGACCCTCTGAGGTAGGAACATCCCCATTTTACAGATGAGGAAAAAAGTGCAGAGAAATTAAATGACTTAGACAAAGTCATAAAAGCCAATTACCCTCAGAAGCAGAGTCTTCCTGACTCAGGTAGGATCATGAGGGGCATATATCTATAGCTGGAAGGGATCTGAGAGATCATTTAGTCCAGAGGTGTCAAAATCAAAACTTCCCAGTACTGCCCAAACCTGATTAAATTTGGAAGTGTTTAACAAAATAAATAATATAGAAATCAGTTAATAAACATTTATTAAGCACCTACTACTGTGCTAACAAAAATATAATACAACATAGATAATGTTAATTTGTGGTTTTCTAAGTCAAAATGCCACCTGCAGGAAAGGGGCACTCTCTATTATTTGTTTGCCATCACTGGTTTAGTCTAACCCCGTCATTTTCTAGATGAGGTAACTGAAGTTCAGAGAAGGAAAGTGATTTGCCCGAAGACACACAGGATTTGAACTCAGGCCCTGTGACTCCAAGTTTAGTACCATGCTGTCTTCCTCCTAGTCTAGAACTCTATCCACTGTGCCTGTTGGATGACTTTGCCTCCCATCACATCCTCTAGTAGTATCCAGGCAGAATTTCCCAAGGATTTCCAATTACACCCTGCCGTTTTTCTTTCTGTATACATGCAGATGGCCAGGAGTTGATTATATTCCCAGTTCTTTGGTCCATTGAACTAAAGTGATGACTCTTTTCTCTATTTCACTAGGGAGGGTGAAGGCTTGATAAGTCAAACCTCTTGCTCAAGCTTCCACCATGAATAAAGGGCAGGGTCACCAGCCTGAGAACTCCCAGGCACTGGCAAGGAAACCCAGTGTCCTAGCTGTAGCTAAATTCTCTTGTCCCCCATGAAATTAGCTGTGTCTCTAAGTGGTCAGGACTGCTAGAAAATGGAACATGGGGCCAGGTTACTTAGAAGGCCAATGACTCTTCTGCCCCAGATGCTTAGAGGTGGAAGATGTTCAAGGACATGACATCATTGTCTTAATTTCACCCTACCTATGATGTGGCTTAGATAGACTCTGAGGGGCACCACATAGTGGCAAAGACACTAGATTTGAAGTCAGAGGATCTGGATTCAAATTCCGACTGCCACTTACTGCTCCTGTAACCCTGAGCAATTCCCCCTTCTGGGTCTCACTTTTCTCTTCTGTGAAATGATGGGATTGGACTCAGTGACCTTCCAGATCCCTTCCAGGTCTAAATGCTATGGTTTTATGATGTGGTCAGAGACAGAAACAATGTCTCTAGTGGGATCAGAGAGATTTTCTTCCTTGGCAGGGGGACCCACTTACTGAAAATTTCAGGCTGGCTGAGGTCTAATTAAGTTTATCTGCATGTAGAAATGGAAAAAGCAATGGAAAGTGACCTAGAATCAGACCCAGTAAGATAGACTCTGCTGGCTTTTCCCCTTTCTTCTCTCTCTCTGTTTGAAAAAATCCACCCTAATAATCACTTCCAGGGCTGGGAGAGCTTTTTGCTTAACAATTGACAATGGGTTAGGGGGCATTTCTAATCATTTCCTTGGGGTTAAGGGGCAAATGTCTAACTCAATTTTTGTTTCCGCTGGATTTACATTTCCCATCTTTCCCAAAAGGCTGAGGTTAAAACACACTGACCTCCTCCAGGCACTGTGTTTACATATTCTCATGGAACCTAGAACACAGAATGTCAGAGCTGGAAGGAACCTTAAAGGTCAGAGTCCATCGCGCTCATTTAATAGAGGAGGAAGCTGAAGCCCCCAGAGAGAAAGCAACTTGCTCTAAGTCTCATATTGACTGTTACCAGGGCCAGAAAGAGTCAGAGTGAGAACTAAAAGCCGAGGCCTGGCCTCCCAGGCCAGAGAGCTTTCCAATACTCTATCAATCGCAACTTCCTCATTTTATAGATAAGGAAACTTAGGCCCACCGCACTTGAGTCAGCCTAAGTTTGATTTCTGGTTCTCCTACTTGCTAGTCGTGTAACTAGTATATAATAGTTATTTTCCTCTCTGAGAACCAGTTCCCTCTTCTATGAAATGGAGGGTGTTGGGTTAGATTTGTAAGGCCCCTTCCAGTTCCAATGCTTTATGATTCTAGGGTCCTCCTGTGGCCCCCCTCTTTATCCTTGCAGGTCACACTTGATATATAAAGGACCCAGCTAATAAGTAAGATGGAAGCCAATGACACCAACATGGTACTTGAGTTCCTCATCATTGGGATCTCTAATTATCCTGAGTGGCGAGTGACCTTCTTCACGGTGCTGCTGCTTACCTACCTGACCACCCTCCTGGGTAACAGCCTTATCATCATCCTCATCCACCTGGACTCTCGTCTCCATACCCCCATGTACTTCTTCCTTGGCAACTTGTCTTTTCTTGACCTCTGTTATGCGACAGCCTCGATGCCCCAAGCCTTGGTGCATTGCTTCTCTACCTACCCCCTCCTCTCTTACCCACGCTGCTTTGCCCAAATGAGTGTCTCCCTCTTTCTGGCCACGGCAGAATGCTTGCTGCTAGCTGTCATGGCCTATGATCGAATGGTGGCCATTGGTGACCCCCTGAGGTACATGCTGGTCATGAGCAGACCAGTGTGTGTCTGGTTGGCTACTTTCTCATGGGGGGTATCCCTCACACTTGCCATCATGCTCGTCTCTTCCCTGCAACTCCGTTTCTGTGGTGCCAATGTCCTCAACCACTTTGTCTGTGAAATCCTCTCTCTGATCAAGTTGGCCTGCTCTAACACACACCTCAATGAGCTAATGATCTTGGCCACCAGTTTCTTCACCCTGCTCTTGCCCTTTCTGTTCATCCTCCTCTCCTATGCCTGCATTGCTGCCGCTGTCCTGAGGATCCATTCAGCTCAGGGTCGTCTCAAGGCTGTCTCCACCTGTGGCTCCCATCTGACTGTGGTGACCATCTTTTATGGGGCAGCCATTTCCATGTATATGAAGCCTCAGTCCAAATCCTATTCCGACCAAGATAAGTTCATTTCAGTGTTTTATGGTGCTTTGACGCCCATGCTGAACCCCCTCATATATACCCTGAGAAATAAAGATATGAAAGGAGCAATAAAGAAAGTGCTGGGCAAAAAGGCATAGCTCCTCTGACTGAGTAAGTTCAGCCATCCTGGAAGGCAGTTCAGAACTATGCCCCAAAAGTTACCAAACTGTGCCTCCTTTTTGACCCAGCAACACCACGGCTAGTCCTGTACCCCAAAGAGATCAAAGAAAGAAGGACAAGACCTATATGTATAAAAATACTTGTAGCAACTCTTCTCACAGTAGCAAAAACCATGGAAAATAAGGGGATACCCACTTATTGGAGAATGGCTAAACAAATTCTGCTATATGAATGTAATAGAATGTTATTGCATCAGAAAAATGATTAAATGGACTATTTCTAAGGAAACTATTTCTAAGACCTCTCTGAACTGATGTGGAGTGAAGTGAGTCAAACCAAGAGAACAATTTACACAATGACAACAACATAATAAATAAAAACAACTTTGAGAGACTTTAGAATTCTGATCAATGCCATGATAAAGCCCAATTCCAGAGGGCTGAGGTGCTACTCACCCTTTGACAGAGAGGAGGCCTCAAGCTAGAGAGGGAGAAATATCTTTTTGGACATGGCCCATTAGGGAATTTGCTTCACTTGACTATGTGTATTTGTTATAGGTTTTCTTTTTCCCTCCCTTCCTTTTTCTTCTTCCTTTCTATTTCTCTCTCTCTCTCTCTCTCTCTCTCTCTCTCTCTCTCTCTCTCTCTCTTTATTCCTTTCTTCTTTCCTTTTTTTGTTGCTGTTCAATTGGGAGGGTGGGGGATGGGAAGAAAGGAATATTTTTTAAAAGCGTTTAAAGTCATAGCTCCCTTCACCTTTCAATGTCCTGTAATTTAATTCTAAGAAGCCATAGTGTGGTGCCACACTGTAGCTTTGGAATCAGAGGACCTTGATTCAAATCTCAAGTCTGACACTTATTACCTGCACAACATTAGACAAATTGCTTCTCCTGGCCTTGGTTTCTTCCTCCGTAAAATAAGCTTCCTTCTAGCTCAAAATCATGTACAATTTAATCTTGCATGTTAAAGATAATTTAATGGAGCTAATATTACACAATAGGCACAATGGGTGAATGCCTGCATAATGTGTGATGTCAGGGGACCGACGAGGAGACATTGGTCCCAAATTATCACACTCAATTAATACTCGAAAGATCTATATAATCCTACGGGAGTTCTCTCCACCAGCCCAGATTGCAGCTCCTCCATCACTCAATAAATGGTCTCCAGAAGATACTGTGGCTGAAAGCATTCACGACCTGGTGATCAACCTTCTGTGTGTCAGGAGCTAGGGACAATGTAGAGATAAGAAGGGAAAGAAAGGGGAAATCACGTGTCTATCATTCTGTAGGAGTGTTTAGAAGCATCAAACGGTAGCTTCAAATCTGGTTTGAGTCACTTGGTAGTCAAAAACTGGGCTTGGAAAGTGCTGAAGGAGGTATCTTGAAAGAAAAGTCAGTGATTGTGATTCTAGTGTGTTCTGCTCAGTTATATCAGTGAACATTCAATAACTGGTTCTCTAGGGAAAATACATACATGTAACACACTGTTAGGTTTAATCTTTACTATTAACATTTTTTCTCCTCTATTCCTTTCCTTTCTCTCTCTCTCTCTCTCTCTCTCTCTCTCTCTCTCTCTCTCTGTCTCTCTCTGTCTCTCTCTCTCTGTCTCTGTCTCTCTCTCTCTCTGTGTCTCTCCCTCTCTCTCTCTCTGTCTCTCTCTCTCCCTCTCTCTCTCCCTTCTTTCCTTCCTTCCTTTTTTTGTTGTTCAATTGGGAGAGTGGAAGATGGGAAGGAAGAAAAAATTTTTATATATATATATATTTTTATTTTTAGTTTGCAACAAACAATTCTACAAAATTTTGAGTTCCAGATTTTCTTCCCTCCCTCCCCCCCTCCCTCCCCAAGAAGGCATGGAATCCCATATAACTTCCAGGTATAACTTGGCATTGAATTAATTTACAC
>CM053628.1:33686041-33707652 GCA_028646595.1 Phalanger gymnotis | reverse complement strand
CCCTCTGGGACTCAGGTACTCCCACTATTCGGCCACTGAAGCCCCACTTCTGTCTCCTCTATTCTCGCTTTTTTTTTTCCTTTTTTTCCCTCCGGGGGAATTCTCTGGGTGGGGAGGGGAGGGATTAGAGCCCTTTACCTGGCCATTATGTCTCCAGGAAGTTCAAGAAGTGTCCTTTGGGCTGCAAGCCTCGGGAGCTGGTATCTCACAGTCGGTGGCTTGCACTGCCTCTTGTAGCTTCCACAGAGTGCCGTCCTGTCTTGGGGGGCCTGGGGATCTCCACCGGTTTCGGGCGCCTGGCTTTCTCCCAGCCCGTCTTGTGTTTCCTGGCCAGCCGCTTCCACTTTGGTCCCGTCTGGAGCAGCTCTGCACGCCAAGTGCTCTCCTAGCCTACAGATTCATTCCTTTGGCCTTTCAGACTCTCCTGGCTGGGAAATTTGCCCCACTTAGACTTCTCGTGGTTTCTAACTCTCTCAAATCTGCTCAAATTCACTTTTTTATAGGAATCTGACAGAACTTGTGAGAGAGCTCCGGTAAGATGCTGTTTTCATGCGGCCATCTTGGCTCCACCCCTCAGAAAATTTTTTAATGTTTAAAAACATAGCTCCCTTCTACTTCCAATGTTTTGTAATAACACTGAACACAATTCTAAGAAGCTATGGTATTGCCACAGAATAGCTTTGGAATCAGAGTCTTAAGTCTAGATAATCAACAAAACACTCAATCACGTCCTGATTTGTAGTACTTCTTGATTTTCAAAGTGTTAAATGCCCACGTTGAAAATGTAACAATCGGCTCCTGTGAGAGGGTATGATCTGGCTCCAGTATAGCCCTGGTTTTGCTTGCACATTGGTATAAGATTAGAGAATTGGGCAGCTAGGTGATGCAATGGATAGAATACTGGGCCTGGAGTCAGGAAGACCTGAGTTCAAATCTAGCCTCAGACACTAGCTGTATGACCCTAAAGTAGTCACTTCACCTGCCTCAGTTTCTTCATTTATAAAATAGGATAAACTCTACCTCACAGGGTTGTCGTGAGGGTCCAATGAGGCAACATATGTAAAGTGCTTTTTTAAACTTTAAAACTCTAAATAAATGCCAACTATTATGAAAGTATAGTGTTTAGAGGGAACAAATTCACAGTGGGAGTGGTTTCTACTTGGAACTATAAAACTAAGTGAGCTTATGCATACTAAAGTAGACACAGAGTTTGGGATCTCAAATAGTATGTTGGGACTCTTCATGAGACAAGAGAGCAAGAACAGAGATTATATAGGGAAGAACGTTGTGATTGGACACCAGTTCCCTTCCATTCAGTGTCTACTAGCTTGAGAGAATTGCGGTAAAAGTCTACAGAATCAAATTCTGTCCAGTACAGAGTATCCAGATCCTGGGCTTCTGGAATCTTCTTGGTTTCTGTCTCAGGAAAGGATTGCTCTGTGGTAGGAGAAGAGTACTAGTGATCTAGGGCATGAGATGTTGTGACATGCAAGCCAAAATAAACGCTGATTGACTCAACTTGACTTATGACACAGACTAGCCCATCTCCTTTTCTGATCATGTATTTCCTCATAGATGTCTTTGATTCCGCTTCTCACATAAAACTCATTGCTAGCAATATGCCACTCTCTGCTAGCACGACATTAGAAACCCCCATGGTCATCTCCACACCATGAGTGGCATTATAGGAGGATTTTAGTAGAAAATTCCATCTTTCCAATAGATGCTTAATTTCTGGTAGATTTCATCCAAGATGAGTGAGCTCTTGGCTGAATGATCATGAGGCCAACACAGAAGAACCATAAATACTGTTGGGGCTGGCTGGTAAATCCTGTCTTAATATTACATGATCAGGAAAACTAGCTCCTCAGAGTACCTACCACCTTACTTCCCAAGATAGAAAAGCCACAGGGAGCTAGGCTGAGTAAATTCAACATCCTCATCCATGTTATAGCACAGGATTTGATCTACCCAACCAAAATCAAAGTGGCAAAGTACCCATTACCAGGCTCGTTTGATCCACATAGGTAAATAGAACATTAGAGCTAATGAAATAAAGGATTGGAGGAAGAAGATGCACGAAAACTAGTTAAGAAGCTGTTACAGTAGTCCCAGAAAGAGTTAAAGAGGGCATGGGGAGGTGATGGGGAGGAGGAAACAGATACAGAAGACATTTTGAAAAAAAGACTCAAAAGAACTTGAATATTGGCAGGGGAGAGAGAAGAGTCAGAGTTGACTCCTCAATTTCTAGCCTGAGTGACTGATAAAATTGTCGTGAAACGAATTTGCTGATACTCTTCAATGTGAGCACTGCCCCTGTGGATACAGATAAGAACCCCTCCATGCCTTCTCATCCTATATGATTCTTGTGCTCTGAAGAGGAGCTACTCCACACAAACTAGAAGGCTTCTTCTCATTCTTTCAACCTTTCACAGGGACTAGTGCTCCACTCAAGCTAGCCATCTTTTAGCCTTTGTTCTCACCACGTGACTGACCCATGTCCTTTTCTGATCATATATGTCTTTAATGATCATGCGTGTTCTTTTATTCTACTTTTTTCGTAAAAGTCATCGTAGGTAATATGCCACACTCACCATATAGCTCTCCATTGCCATTTGGGAACCTTTAGTTTTAATTTCTCTAAAATGATGATGTTCAATTATCCACAGCCATAACATCATTGGGAGAATATTGGTGTTTAAAAGGTGGGATTTTAAAGCAGGAGGCATCTCAGAATCAATGAAAGCATTATTGGTTAATGTTTTCCAAAATAAGATCTACTATTGGCCCACTCTCCTCTTTCATTTTATTTCTGAGACCAGCACATTGCCTATATACAGGACACAGCCAAAGCAAACAAAATGATTAATCAACTCAATGGGATGCTTGATTGCAATAAGCAAACAGACATAGGTAATGAGCAGTTTTCATCCACTTTCTTTTTCTTGTATGAATAGCTTGACCAGTCTCTTTTGAGTAGCTACTGAGGAGGCCATGTAGTGTTCTGAGCTGACGATGGTAAAAGGGGAAATCCAATCTAATTCAAGAACTTGTGTTAAATACCTACTACATGTAAAGCACTGGGGATACAAAGGCAAAAAGGAGCCAGTCCCTGCCATCGAGCTGCTTACATTACACTGAGGGATTAAAACATGTATGCAGGCAAATAAATACAAAGCATCTGCAAAGTAATTTCAAGTGAGAAAGAGCAGTGACCACCTGGGGGATCAGAGAAGCCCTCATGTAGGGTGTCACACCTGATCTGAGCTTTGAAAGAAGCTCTAAGATGGAGAGATGAGCAGGGAGGGCGCTCCAGCCATGGGATGAGAAGGTAGGAAGATGGAACATGAAATGTAGTTTATGTAGATTAGTATCTTGAGTTGAACAGAAAATATCTGAAATAGAATAATATGAAATTAGACTGAAACGATAGGTGGGGGTCAAATTTTACAGAGTTTTAAATGCTGAGTTGAGATTATATTTTAGTCTAAAGACAATAGGGAGCCATTGAAAATTTGTGAATAGGGAAGAGCATAGTCTGATCCTTGGAAACATCACTTTGGCAGCTATTGCAATAATCCAGGTAAGAGATGATGAGAGCCCCAACTAGAGTAGATGTTGGGTAAGTGAAAAGAAGGAAATTTATGTAAAAGGTATTGTCAGGGTAGAATCAACAAAACTTCACAACTGATAGGACATGGGTGGGGGAGGTGAGAGAGAGGAAAGACTCCCAGGTTAGTAACCAAGGTGACTAGAAGGATGGTAGTGCCCTTAACAGAAATAAGGCAGTTTAGAGAAAATATGGATTGGAGAAGGGAAAATATGATGAAACTCTATTTTGGACAAGGTGAGTTTGAGATGCTTATGGGTCATCCTGGTGGAAATGCTCAGCAAACAGTTGGTGATATGTGATTTGTACTCAGGAGAGTGACTAGGGTTGGATACATAAATCTGGGAGTCTTCTGAACAGCGTTGATAATTGGGATGGGCATATTTAGATGAGAAGATGATGAATTTAGTTTTTGACATGAATTTGAGGTGCTTCCAGGAAATCTGGGTAGAAATATCTGACAAGCCAGTAGACATTCCAAAGGGCAAACAGTGTAGGTCCCTTCCCTGGGGAGAATGAATGAGGCAAAGCATACACACACACACACACACACACACACACACACACACACACACACACACTATTCTTTCCTTCATCCCTGCACGCATGAATATTCTTCCCCCATGCATCCTTACCCCCGATTAGATGGTGTAATGCATAGTATGTTGACTTTGAGTTAAGAAGAACTGAGTTCAAATTCTGCTCCGGAAACCTATGTGACATTGGGCAAGTCACTTAACTTCTGTCAGACTTTTTCCTCTGTAAAATGAGGATAATAATAGTGCCTACTGGGGCAGCTGGGTGGGGCAGTGAGTAGAGCACTGATTCTGGAGTCAGGAGGACCTGAGTTCAAATCCAGCCTCAGACACTTGACACACTAGCTATGTGACCTTGGGCAAGTCACTTAACCCCAATTGCCCTGCCTTCCCCCCTGAAAAAAAGAGCACCTACCTCCCAGGGTTGTTACTAGGATCAAATGAAATAATACGTATATGTAAAGCACTTTGTAAAACCTTAAAGCACCATATAAATTCCATCTACGATTATTGTTGGTGGTGTTATCATTGTATATATGGATCTCTGATTTCTTTAGAATATAGTCCTCACTGGGTCAAAGCACAGTTAGATATAGCACTTTGGTAGCAATATATCAATGAGTCATTAGGAAGAAAACACTTTGTCCACTTTGTGTGCCTAGCGGGTACTGTTTTTGCCTGCATCGAAGGGTAAGGATCATGTGTTATGCATATTAAAGGTTATATAAGAATCGGCTTGTTTACAGATGAGGAAACTACGGAGATGAGAGATTAATTGACTTGGCCATTCGGGGTCAGAGCTGGCATTCAAGCCCCATTCTATTTAGATGCTAAGCCTGTGGCTCTTCCCACTATACCACATTGCCTACTCTCCTGAGGAATGTCCCATCCTGAGCTGGACTTTTTAATTTTTGACACCAATTTCTGGGATCATTCCCCTAACAGAGTCCTGAAACAAGACAGAACTATGTGGCTTTTATTGGAATGGCCTAGAAAAAAAGACTGTCTTTCCTAAATAAAGATCCCACCCTGGGTATTGTCGGCACAGCCCTGGGACTTAGATGGCCCCTCTGGGATCTGTTCCCTGATGTCTTTGTGATGCAGTGATTTCTCCAGAATCAGAACTAACAAGCTCAGGGAAGTGCAGAGAATACTTAAGATTATTTGTGACTTCTTGGCATCTTTGGATTACTTGCTGTTTGGTGCAAGGGAATGGAGGGGTCCTGAAAGCTTCAAAAAGGCAAGCCCTTCCCCATCTCTCAGTGCAGTATAACCTGTCAGGAGCTCAGGAGCATTCAAAGATAGCAAGAGCTGGAAGAAAACTTAAGAGTCCCTCTAATCTACCCTCCCCCTTTTATAATTTAAGAATCCAGGGCCCCAGATGGAAACATGAGAATGTAGCCCAATAGGACATTAGAGCTAGAAGGAGCCTGACAAGGTATCCAGCCAGAGAATCTAGAGCTAACGCCAAAAAAAACCTTAGTCAGTTACATGACATCAAGTCCAACTCCTCCATTTTACTGATGAGGAAACTAAGGTCCAGAGAGGGAGTGATTTGTCCAGGATCATTTGGCCGGAAAGCATCTGAAGCAGCATTTGAACTTAGATCTTCCTGACTCCAGGCCCAGAGTTCTAGACATTATACCACACTGCTTCTCATAGTAGTCTAACTCATTCATTTCATAGATGGAAAAACTGAAGTGAAGCAGGATTTGAACTTAGATTTTCCTGACGCCAGGCTCAGAGTTCTAGCCACTATACCACACTGCCTTTCTCAGTAGTCTAACTCATTAATTTTACAGATGGAAAAACTGAGGCCTGGAGAGGGGAAGTCACTTGACCAATTGACCAATTACTTAGCCCCTGTTGACACTTAGAACAAATCAACAGGGATATGTAGAAGCAGACCAGCTGAACAAGTTCATCTCTTTGGCATCCCTTACTGCTTCTCACTCCTCCTTGGAAATTACCACCGCCTCCAGGAGCAAGTGATCATGGGAGCCACAGGGGACTATGTCTCTGAAACCAACATGGGACAAGGTGGGGGGTGTGGGGGTGGTCCTGATAAAGGTCTTTATTCCCTGCTTTTTGCAGGCATTGTCAATGTGTTATAAATAACCGATGCATGCCCACACACACAGAACGGGGCACAGTGGAAAGATTGCTGGTTTTGGAGCCAGAACAGAAAAGGTGGGTTCAAGTCCTGGGCCTGCTATTTACTAGTTATGTCATCCTGAGTAGATATCTGGGACTCCATGTCTCCATCCATATAATACAGATAATGATACCTGTACCACCTTCCCCATCAGGTAACTATAAGGAAACTGCTCTGTAAACCTCAAAACAAATGCCATAGAAGCAGAAGTTGTTATTATCTTTGGAGCCTTTGATATTCTGTCTTTAGAGTTATTATTTCAATTGAGGTTTAATGGATAGACTGTGGGACTTATCAGGATTTAAAGGTCAGATCTGTCACTTACCTGCTGCGTGATCTTAACAAGTTCCCTCATCTCTCTGAGCCTCAGTTTACTCATCTAGAAAATGTGGTTGACAAAACATGTGCTTACAGGTTTGCTGCAAGAAAAGGGCTGTGTAAAATGGGAAATGATAAAGAAATAGGAAGTCCTCATTTTGAAGAGTGAGTTTTAAAAGGGTTCAGGAAAGTCTCATTATTTAAAGTGACACATCCCTCCCTCCTTACAGCCTTTGCTCTGGAACTTGGGGGTAAGGTTGTTTGACCAGGCCCTGTTGACCACAGACTACACTGGAGCTGCCTTTGGAGGAGAGGGAAACAAATCTGACATTCTGAGGACCCAACTTCCCCAGAGACCGTGAACATAATACTTCAGATCTCTTCTCATCCTGAACACCACCTAGAACTGCAACCTGGGTGGGGGGACCAGGGCTTTGTTCCACAGGGCCAACTTCTTGGAAGAGGGGTGCATACTTCGTGTGGTATAATGAACTCAGAATCAAAAGACCTGGTCACCAATCCTTGTTCTGACATTTACAACTGCGTAACCTTTGGCAAATCACTTTACGGCCACAAGACAGTCCTTTTACTTTTCTGTGATTGATTCGCCATCCCGCTCCCCACAGAAACCGCTCCAAACATTCTCTCCTCTCCTCAAACCTCCAACATTAACCCCTCCCTTCCTTCTCTAAGCTAGAGGCCCTCATCTCACATTTTACAGAGAAAATAGAGGCTCTTTCCCCATTCTCTTCATCTCAGAACCCCTTGGCGTCATCCCCCACTCTCTCTTCCTTTATGTCAGTATCTGAAAATGAGGTGGCTCTTCTCCTTGCCAATGTCATCCCCTCTTCTCCTGGGGCTCTTGATTCCCATACCTTCCCATCTTCTCCACAAAGTCACCCCTAAATATTCCAGTCTCCCTTATCTAATCCATTCTCCATTAAGCAATCAAAGTGATTTACCTTGGGCATAAGTCTGATCATGTTATTTCACCACTCAATAATCTCCAGTGGTCCCTCCTGTTCCTCTGTTTGTATTTTAAAGTCTTCCACAACCTGACTCCAACTTACCATTCACCCCCTCCTACACTCTATGGCCCAGCCAAACTGAGCTTCCTGCTGTTTCTCACATGTGACACTCCACCTTCCATCTCTATGCTTTTGCACTGGCCATTCCGTCTATCTGGAATGCACTCTCTCTTCATCTCTGTCTCATAGAATCCCTTGTTTCCATCAAGACTCAGTCCAAGTAACATCTTTTATATGAAACCTCTTGTGATCCATCAGCTGCTCATGTCCTCTCTCCCTAATTTACTTTGTATTTACCTTTATTTACTTTGTATTTATTTGGAAAAGGGAAAAGGGGAAAAGGTAAACCAGAGAGAAATTTGCCAGATTCATCTCAGATACCCTGTATCTACTTTGTATTTATTCTATTGATGCTTACATAAGTATATATTGTTTCTTCACTTATATAAGTGTACATTGTTTCTTCTGATAAAATATAATTTCCTTGAGGACAGTGAGTATTTTTCTTTGTATGACCTGCACCTTCCATAGTGTCATAGTAGATGCTTTATAAATGCTTGTTGATTATTTGGTAGACGCTGCCCTGAGCCTCATCTTTGCCTATTTTAGGGCTTTCCTTGTCAACAATCCAGTGAAGTAGGTAGAGCAAATATCATTCTTCCCATTTTATAGATGAGGATACTGAAGTTCAGAAGTCAGTTTCAGTGACTTGCCCAAGATCATGGAGCTCAGAAGTATCATAGTTAGGACTTGAACCAAGGTCCCACTAAGCAAAGGTCAAGAAATCTTTCCTTTACACCCTGCTAGGGTGGAGTGGGGGGCAAGGGAGGGAATTGAGGGCAAAGAGGGAGTGATGCTAAATCATAATCTCTGAGTCTGCCTGCTTCTACAACAGATTCACTCTTATATCCCCACTCTGAGGACCCTTTTTTCTCACTGGAACCCTTTTGTTTTTGTTTTTTATTTTTGTTTAGTAGATTTTAATGTCTGACCAGCTTTGGATTCACTTTATCCAAAGAGCCTTGACTGACTAAGCCTAACCACATCTGATCACGCCCAAACTCCATCTTCTTTTAGCACTTATGGACAAGCATTGGCTATAGAGAGAAAAGAACATAAATTTGTTAAGGATCTTAGTGTCAGGACCATGGCCAGCAGTTGTAGTTAAGCCAAGAGTAGCTGGCTGCTTCAGCACTTGTAGCCATGGATAGAAGTAAAAACTGGATTTGCACTGCCCTCCTGGGGTGGTGGTGGTGATGGGGAAGCAGAATCTAGATATTTAAGGAGGGAGAAAAATCATAGGATCATAGCACTAGAGCTAATAGGGACCTCAGAGGTTATTTAGTTCAATCCCTTCATTTTACAAATGAGGAAACTGAGACCCAATTTAAGCTACTTGCCCAAGGCATCGTAGGCAGCATTTGGACCCCATATTCTAAAGCCAATGTCATTTCCAAATGTATCATGCTGCCCCAAAGGTCAGTAGATTTATTTAGACTGGCCCAAATTTGTGGATTTGAGTGGTCTTTAGTGTTCAAAGAGTGAGAGTCAGACAACAATGAGTTTCTGAGGTACGTCACTGCAGGGTGCCACAGCGTTGTCTAGGGTTCCTAAGGAATAGCTTCCCTAACAAAGGTACAAACCTTTGTGAAAGCACTGTGCGCCATGCCCTTTTCCCCAGTATCTGTTACAGCACTTGGTACCAGTCCGGCCTTGCAAAGGGTCAGTATTCTGGAGAGGGCTGAGTCTAAGATGAAAAGGCCTCTGAGAGACAACTTCAGCAGCATTTCTGACATTGGTGGTTGTTCTGAGAGTTCATCCCACGCCTAGATGGAGCCCTCTCCATCCTAAGGAGTGCTTTGAGAGCCCATACAGAACACTCAGAAACCATCTAGCACAAATTCCCTCGTTTTACAGGTGAAGAAACTGAGATACAGAGAGGGGAAATAAATTTACCAGTCACATAGCTCATTGGTAGCAGAATTGGAATCACACTCAAGTGTCCTGATTCCCAGCCCTGTGATCTTTCCATAGCCCTGTGCTGCCTACCTGAATTAAGGATTGTACCCTTAGAATGGAAGATCAGAGCTAGAAAGAACCTCAGAGCTCATGTAATCTGATTAGTTTATTTTTACAGATGAGGAAATTGAGGCCCATAGAGAGCCAAGTGTGTGTCATTTTTCAGTTGTCATTTTGTTGTATTGTATGTATATGTCTCCAAGTACAGTGTAAACAGATCCACAGAAGAGATGATGTTACACACACTTTCTTCCTATAGCACCCAGTATAGTGCTGAGGATTATAGGTACTCAATAGATATGCTCTTATTGAACCTGAGCTAATTCTAGATTCTGATCATGTCCCTGCTCTCCACAGAAACTTTCGATGGCTCCCTATTGCCTACTGAATAAAGCATAAACTCTTTGGCCTGGCATTCAAGGCCTCCACAGTCTGGCTCCAACCTTCCTTTCTAGCCTTCTCATAACTCCATGTCCAATTCAGCAATTCAACAAGTATTTGTTAAGCCCCTACTGTGTGCTAAATGTGTACTTGATGCTAGGAATACCAAAGTGAAGAATGATAATAAGAACCATAACATTTAGATTACAAAGTATTTTACATATATTATCTCATTTGATCAGAGGAATTACAGTCAAGTAAGGAGCAATAGGACCTAGGCAGATAATGGGGGAAATTATCAAAGCACTGAGGCTGAGACTGAAATGAATCTGGCAAATTTATCTCTTGTTTTCCCTTTTACCCATCCTACTCTCAACTGGAAGTAATTTCTCCATCCTCGCACCTCTCATGGCACTTTGTCTGCAATTCTGTTATCCAAAATAGTTCTTTGAGTTCATGTCATCCCTGCCCTTCCCCCAATTAGACTGGAAACTCCTTGAGTGAAGGGTCTATATTATATTTATCATTGTATTCTCGGTATTGAATACAGGGCCTAGTACATAGTAGAGTTAGAGACTGAACATATGATTTCATTGGTATGAGGAACGCCCAGGTAAGGAATCTCTCTGAACTAATGAAGGTCAGCACTTTCTCTGTAATTTGCAGTCTTAAAGAATTGCCAAAATCAGTGAGGGATCAAGTGACTTGCCCAGGGCCACAAAGCCAGTATGTTGGAGGCAGGATGCAAACTCAAGTCTTCCTGGCTCTATCTACTACACCATGCTACTTCTCCACTCAAGACCAAAAATTAAACAGGCAAAAACCAACACAAAATACCTACGGACTCAGTGGATAGAGCACCAGGGTGAGATTTAGAAGACTCATCTTCCTGAGTTCAGATCTGACCTCAGACACTAACGCGCTGGATGACCCTAGACAAGTCAGTTAACCCTGTTTGCCTCAGTTTTCTCATCTGTAATATGAGCTGGAGAAGAACATGGCAAACCCTCCAGTATCTTTGCCCTGAAAATCCCAAATGGGGTCACCAAAAGTTGAACATGACTGATAAATGACTGAACGATAACAAAATACCTACAAACCTTATTAATGAGCCATGCGACAGTTCAATGAAAGACCATCCACAGCAACGGTCTGTGTGACAAGAGCAGTTGGCACCACCGGCACTGGCAGCCTTGAATTAGAGCCAAGGGGGAACCAAAGTAGCTACTGAAACAACACCTTCCCTGGGCATATCTGGATCTTCCGTGGTAAATTCAGACCCTTAATAGGAAAAAAGGTTGAGAGATATGAAAGCGATGGGCTCAATCTCTCGGTGTTCTGATGGTAATGGCATGGAATTTCTAGGATGTGGTGTAGTAGGTGTTTAATAAACGCTAGTTGAATTGAACATGTTCAGCGGGGCCTGGATGGTGAGAAGACTTAGGATCATTCTATAAGAGGAAGTGTTCAAGGAACGGGGATGTTTGTCTTAGAAAGAGGAGGCTTATTAGGGTGGCTCGATCTCTGTGTTCAAATATTTAAAGGATTTTCATATAGAAGAGAGATTAGAATTCTTTGGCTCAGCTCCAAAAGGCACAACTAGAACAGACAGGAAAGCTACAGAGAGGAAGATTTTGGCTGAGTTTAAGAGAGAATTTCTGAAAAATCAGAGATGTTCATAAATGCTTCATGAGATAGTGAGTCCCCCACCACTGGTGGTTTTTAAATGAAGAGACATTTAATAACTACCTGTCAGGGATCTTACAAAGGGAATGAGTGTTTCAGGTAAAGGGTAAACCCCTGAGGTTCCTTAGCACCCTGAGATTCTAAGATTTGATGAATTAAATTTGAAAATCACATAACCTGACCCCGAATCTCCTCTCCGACATCCCCAATGAGTGGTCATCCAGCCTCCAATGAGGCAGAACCCTCAAGGTAGCCTCTTCTACTTTCGGATGGCTCTGGATGTTAGGAAGATTTTCTTGATATTTAATGGAAATCTGTCTCTCTGAAGCTTACCCCACCCCCACTGTTCCTCTCTGGGGCCAAGCAGAATAAGTCTGGTCCCTCTTTCATTTGATGGCCCTTCAGGTAGTTGAAAAGCATTGAATTGAATTTATTCTTTTTCTCTCCTTATAGAATACAATGGAGAGCCTGACCAATGTTAATACCACAGAAATGACAGAATTCATTCTGGTGAGTCTAATCACCCCAAAGCCCAGATTGCCTTCTTCTGTGTCCTGGTCATGATCTACTCAGTAACACTGGTGGGTAATGGCGTCATCATTTTCATAGTCAGAATTTATAGGCAGCAGCATACCCCCATGTATTTTTTCCTCAGCAACTTGTCCTTCTTTGATATCTGCTATTCCACCAGTTCTGTGCCTCACCTGCTCTCCAATGTCTTTAGAGACTTCCCCACCATCTCCTACACCAGCTGCTATGCCCAGATGACTATCTCCCTCTCCCTTGGCGTGACAGAGTGTCTCCTCCTCGCTGTCATGGCCTATGACCAATTAGTCGCCATTTCCAATCCATTATCCTACACCCTCATCATGAACAATTGAGTCTGTCTGCAGATGGCCATAAGCACCTGGGTCAGTGCCTTCCTCTTAGCTGTAATACCAATTATTGCTATTCTAGCTCATTACTGTGGGCACAACGTCATCAACCACTTCACCTGTGAGATTCAGGCCCTGCTGAAGCTTGTCTGCTCAGACACCCCTATGAATCTAATCCTGGGTCTGATCATCAGTGTGTGCACATTGCCACTGCCCTTCAGCTTCATCTTCATCTCCTACATTCGCATTTTCATAGTTATGCTCAGGAGCCACTCCACAGGGGCTAGGCTCAAAGCCTTCTCTACCTGTAGCTCCCACTTGACTGTGGTGGCCATTTTTTGGGACAGCCATCTACATGTATGTGAAACCCCAGTCAGGGTCAGGACAAAATTATCTCTGAATTTTATGGAGTCGTGACCCCTATGCTGAACCCCCTCATTTATACCCTTAAGAACAAAGATATTAAAGGTGCCGTGAGAAAAATAACTAGGAGGAAGGAGTCTTGAGTTAAACTTTCCCGTGGAAGATCACCCGGCTTGACCTTTATCCTGTGACAAAGACAAATCGATAGGTCAGGATTTGTTAAACATGGTTTCAATAAACCTGGCAGAGTAAAAAGCCCTGATGGGAGCCAAGAGCCCCGGATTCTAGTACTGCCTCTGCTACTAACTCACTATATGAAATTGGGAAAGTCATTTCTCCTCTCTAGGACTCATCTATAAAATGGAATGGTTGGATTAGATGTTCTCTGTATTACCTTCCAGCTCTGACAGCCTATGTTTCCTGTTCTAATTGAACATTTACATTCAATTTTTTATCTGAACAACATGATAATTTTCTTATTCTTTTAGCCATTTGAAAAAGGGAATTATAGGAGACCCCCCTCGAGACACAGTATTAATGAACGACATGAAACCGAAGTTCGACGAGGGAAAATCACTTGCCCAAGGCCACACAGCTACCAACTGATGAGGCCAGGATTTGATCACAAGTACCAATGTGCCCTTTTCACATATCACTTTGCCCCTGTTTGTTGACTTTAGTGGAATCCTGGCATAAGGAGACAGGGATCAGCTTTTCCTACCCATTCCCCTGTACTCCAAATAGTTTGGAAAACTTGACAGGATTGTGTGAGATTTCCTCCCAGGACACAAGACTGAAGAAATCACGAGGAGATGTGGAAGGGAGAGGCAATGCTATAACTGGGTCAGAGACACTAGGACTTTTTCCAGAGTTCTGATGGAAGGAGGAGTCATGCCTTCTCCCCAAAGTAGCCTTCTACCAAGAAATGGAAGGGAAAGAGAAGTCAGATCCCTGGTGGTTTGGTCCTAGGATAAAGCATAGGAAGAGATAGGGTCTACTAGAGAGATACTATTCCTCCACAAGCAGATGCAGCCCTGGACAGAGAGATAGCACACATCAGGGACAGGTGCTTAAGGGATGGTAACCAGAACTCTTTCTGACCTTGAATCCTTTAGGATTTCAGGCCTTTCTAGGAAAAACTGCTGAAAGAGAGAGGGAGTGCGCCTCTACATACCATATTAAGTCAAGGGGTAGGGATAGTGTAGTTCCCAGAAAGTCTTGGGATGAATAAATGATATAGGAAGTAATCAAGCATTTATTAAGTGCTTATTTGTGTCAGGAATAATGCCAAGAACTAGTGACACAAAAGGAGGCAAAGGCAGTCCCTTCCT
Organism: Phalanger gymnotis; assembly: GCA_028646595.1. Classification (NCBI taxonomy): domain Eukaryota; kingdom Metazoa; phylum Chordata; class Mammalia; order Diprotodontia; family Phalangeridae; genus Phalanger; species Phalanger gymnotis. The sequence continues at coordinate 33,693,350 of CM053628.1, read as the reverse complement.
TTAAGGAGCTTCCATTCTAATGGGGAAGCAACATTGAAATAGCTAGGAACATACCAAATAGCTTCCTCTCTCAACTATATTTGCTCCAGGAGCCTGACTTCTTAGCTAATGCTCCAGGAAGGAGCTGGAAGGAGTTACATAGTTAGCAGGGATGGATGAGGAGTTATGCCTCGATGTGGAGGAAGGTATGATCCTAACGGTTGAACTCACCATCACCAAAAAGAAAGAATGAGGCCAAAGTTCAGTGCAAAATCTCCCTGAGCAGGATTCTTGTGAACACTTCATTAAGTTAGATATAAGAGGGGGAGTAAGGAGAGAGAGTCTCTGAGTTTCTGGCTCAGACAAGTATGAAGAAAAGTCTCATTGTGAAGGACAACAAGGCTGAGATACTGGCAAAGGAGAGTGGTGAGAAATAACAGAAAAGCTACCAGGAGAAGCTAAGCAAAGTCTCAAATACCAGACTGAGCAAGCAGAAAAGGGTATTGGCCTCCATCTTCTGGGAGCCAAAGAATTAGGCAAATAGAATGACTTGGAGGGACTCAGACAGAAGAGAGGTGGTGATAGACTGGTTAGGAGTCATTGACTACAAAGCTACATTGGAGAGGGGTGCAGTAGGAGCTCCAGCCATTGTGTGCTGTAAGTTACTGGGACTGTCAGTCCCCAGAGGAGGGTTGCTCACTGGTAGATATTATTGTCTTCTGTGGACTCCGATTTGAGTTCTAATTGTTTTCCTTGGCCTGTAAATGAGTCCATGCTTTTAGCCTTGTAAACCTATGTGCTTGTTAGGGGAGTTAATGGCTAGACTCTGATCAGGAGAATATTGGGAATACTGAAGTTCCCAGTCATCGGGGTGAAGGCGATGAGCCAGAGAATTGAGAAGTCCTCCAAAGTATACCAAGGTCCTCTGTTCCAGAATAGAACCTCTGACACAAAAATTAGGTAAAAAGAGTCATCAAGATCGAGATCCAACAGAAATAAGGCAATCTACCTGATTGGGACTATACTAGGGACTATAAATGGGAACAAAAGACAGAAAAAAGTGTCCTGCCCTTGGAGCATTTAGGAAGACCAGACAAACTTAGGAGACATCATTTCGTATTTGAAGTGAGTCAAAGACAATTTAGTACACCTTCCATGGAAATGCTAAGGCACACAAGGGGGGAAATGGTTGGCAATGGACTAGACTCAGTCAAGGAAGTGGTGGAAATGAAAAAGAAGACTTCACTTGTCAACATCCCTTTAGAGTCTCTTCTAGCTCTAAATCCTATGATCCTATGACATGAGAGCTGTACTCCATCCAGGGACAAAAGCACCATTTACCAGCACAGGCTACAATCTTCTCAGCACTACCCACTCTGTGGGACTCTTCATCCTATTTTTCTAAGATGGATGAACTATCTGGCCTCCAAGGTCCTTTCTAGCTCTCTATCTATTATCCTGGTGTTGTTGTTCAGTTTTTTTTCAGTCATGGCCAATCCTTGGTTTTCTTGAGGTTTTCTTGGCAAAGATACTGGAATAGTTTGCCATTTCCTTCTCCAGCTCATTTTACAGATGAGGAAACTGAGGCAAACAGGGAGAAGCAACTTGCCCAGGGTCGCACAACTAGCGAGTGTCTAGGCAAGATTGGAATTCAAGTAGATGAGTCTTCCTGACTCCAGGCCCAGCAACTATATCCACTGTACCTGTATCTTTCTGTCCTAGGCAGCTTGCTCCATATGCTAGAGGTTTTCATCTTGATATCTTTACACTACATGGATATCAATGAAACTGGTGGCTGGTCCATCTATTATCCTCCCTCACTATGGGACCAGCCCAAATCCTTTTCTAGTCATATTGCCATCTGATGATATGTTCATGATGCTTCTCCTCACTTCTTCATTGATAATATGCTGTAGCCTACTCATACACAGGATGTATACCATTGTTTGGACTAAATAGGCATTTTTCATCTGCTTACTTTGTGTTGTGGATACTTACCTTGAATTTTGTTGAGTGATCACACATTTTCTTTAGAAGGCTCTGGAGTGTTTGGGAGTCTGATGCAATTAGTATATTCTCATGTACGGAACATCTGGGGGACCCTATCCATCATCTCCTTTTGTTATGTCCTGGCCCCCTTTGGCAGTCTGGTGAGGGCTGTGAAACCCTTCTCAGAATAATTCTTTCAGACTATTCCCTACCACATGTTTTGTGTCCTAGTGACACAGGGCTGTGCTCTTGTCCTGGGTTCTTATCCTACAAAAGCCTTCGCTTGCATTACCCCTGGTGCCTGGAATGACCTCCATGTGGTGAAGCCCCTCCTTTTCTCACAGGCCTAATTCAGATGTAATATCCTCCATGATTCCCCCTCATTCTACTTCTTACAAGATGAAAGTGATTTCTCCCATCTCAGACTCCTCCTGGTACTTTATACGGTGCTCTCCTTCACTTTTGTCTCCATTGTCCTTTTCTCACATAGACTTGTGCCCATGTCTGATCTCATTCTATTGGGTCAGAAATTCCTGGAGGACAGGGAATGTGTCACTTTTATATACAGGGCTTTGCATCTAGTGTGTTGAAATGAATTGAACTGAATGGGGGGGAGGTGTTGTAATATGAGAGAATCTGGCTCCTTGAGGCTATTTTTCCATAACAGCCACTTCAAACATGATTTGGAGTCAGGGGATCTGAGTTCAAATGCTGTTTCTGCCTCTTACGAGCTGTGTAACTGTGGGCAAGTCACTTCATCTTTCCGAGCCTCAGTTTCCTTACCTGTAAAAAGAAAATGTTGAACTAGATGATTCTCCTAGGATTGATACAAAGATCAAATGAGATATTTGTAAGGCACTTAGAACGGTGCCAAGCATATAGTAGGCGCTTAATAAATGCTTGTCCCATTCTCCCTTCCTCTTCTAGCTTTAACATCTATGATTAAATGTAGCTTTAATATCTGTGATTAAATCTTTAAATCTGTGATTGGTCATAAGAAAAAGGAAAACCGCCTACATTGTGACTTACCTTGGCTTCAAAATTTTCTTTGCCTCTAATTTAGAGTCAAGACCTTGGTTCAAATCCTACCTAGTTCTACTAATTAATAGCTGTATAACCTTCAGCAAGTTAATCAACAAGCATTTGTTAAACACCTACTATGTGCCAGACACTGTGCCAAGTGCTGGGGATACAACAAAAGGCAAAAACAGGGTTATTGCCCTCAAGGAGCATGCATTATAATGAAGGAGAGGGCCTGCCGATAACTAAGCATGTACAAACACATTCAGTGGAAGGGGAAGGTGATCTCAGAAGGAAGGTACTAGCAGTGGAGTTTCAGGAAAGGCCTCCTGAGCTTGGTCTTGAAGGAAGCCAGGAGGCAGAGGAGGCAGAGCCAGTGAAAAGGCCTAGAGTGGAGAGGTATAGTGTCGTGTACGTGAAATAGCAAGCAAGCAAGCCAGTGTAACTGTACCCTAGACTGATTTGGAGGGGGGGAAAGTATAAAAATATTAGAAAGGTAGAGAGGAGCCAGCTTTTGAAGGACTTTAAATGACAGAGAACTTTCTATTTCCCCCCTCGTTGTCTTCCTCTGTTAAATGACCTGAGGGGGCTGAGAATGGACTAGATGATGTCTACGGTACCTTGTGGTCCCAGCGGTGACATAGTAAGATATTATTCAGGGAGTCTCTAATCAATTCAAGGAATGAACCAGGAGATGAGCCTTTGTTTGGGAACTTGGATCATCTAGACTGGTGGTGTCAAACTCAAATAGAAATGGAGTCATTAAAAGGACCCAAGCAGGCCACATGCTGACTTGGTTTTAAAATGTAATGTTACCTATATTTTATTTATTTTGTTAAGTATTTCCCAATTAAATGTTAATCTAGTCCAGGTCACACTCCAGAGTGTTGTGGGAAGCGTGCAGGCTGTGTGTTTGGTACCTCTGGTCTAGATCTTGCAAATTTAATGTAGCAGAATCTCTCCTTTTTTAATCCCCAAAATGTTACATTTGTTTATCATAAAGCAAGCTGCACAAATAATTTCATAGCTCATACTGTATTCAACTAAAATGAAGAAATCAGTATAACTTTGTAAAACTCACAAATATCAAACATATAACCAAAAATTACATGACATAGATATTTATTGATAAATATTTTAAAACTTTCACACTTAGAACTTTTACAAATAATGCTCTTATTAATGTGGTAAGTGGCCTCGTTTTTTCAGTGTAAAGTTTCTCAAAATGTAGTCTCATTCGTGATGCTACTATTTGTAATCCTTTCTCAACCATTAACTGACACTGACACCTTTGCCTTTTTAGCAGCTCAAAAACCTCATTTCACACAAACAAGATATTATAAACTGTAGTAAAATTTGTATTCTTTTAATAAAACAGAATTCTCCATTTACCTACAGCAAAACACAATAAGACTTTCAGGTTCAAATGCTTGTTTTGTTTTACTATCACAAGGTAAGTCTATTAACTGTCCTTTAGATGTGCTATACTTGTCCACAGCAAATGGGTTTCTTGTCCATTAATGTTTAGAAATATCTTTTTTTAATCAGTAAGACCTGTAATTTCATTGGTATAGGGAACTTCCAGGTAGGGAACTCTCCTCTGCCAATGCTGGTTAGTCACTGCAACTTACAATCTTGAGTCTAGTTTTGAGCATAATTCCACCCCCATCTCAGGCCGAGGTGCTATATGTGTATAGGAGAGCACTTTTTCTTTCCGTAACTTTGAAGTAAATATCACTTTGTAAAAGCCAGCTGGTATTGAGGTTAATAGAAGGCGGCTAGTTACCGCCCCCTAAAATGTGTAAACAAAGCTGGTGGGAGCTTGAGACACTACCACAAACCCTTTAGTGTATCCAAGAACCCTTAGGGAGAAGTAGTCTTCCCGGCCCTCAGAGAGTGGTGCCAAAGTGGACATGTCACACTAGAAATATTTACATCTTTAAAATAAAATGAAACTTGGTTCTATCCACTACTTAAATGAGTAATTATTAGGTCTTTCTTCTATTTCATTTTCAGGAAAGGTTTTTTTTTAAATTGAGAAACTGATAAAATAATATTTTTATAAAGTTATTATCTATAGCTTAAACTTTTCGATAAATTCAGTCATTTTTCCTTTTTGGATAAGAGCATAAATGTAAAATAGTGTTTCAAGCTCCCACCAGCTTTGTTTATGCATTTTAGGGGGCAGTAACTAGCCCCCTCCAATTTGCTTGGAGTACTTAATGTTTTCAGGTATGTTCACCAAATAAACAATATTCAGCAGGAAAGTTTTGTTATAAGATGAATTTGTTTCATCTTTACCATCATTAAGAAAAATGTCAGTTTCTTCTTTTAGCTCAAACAGCCTTTCAAAATAATTTGTCATGAGAAAGCTGGCCTAGTTTTCAATAATATGGAAGTACCCTAGGCTCTGCTCTCAAATCATTACATGTTTTGCAAAAGCCTTCCTTTTAGTGAACTGTTTCTTATAAAGTTGATTGCTCTTAATAACTTGAAAAATTGTATATCACTTCTCAGTTATATTTTATCACTACAAATATATTTCTGTGAATGTCCAGATGGCGTTGGTGGGAGGGACATATTTTAACTAGTGCTTGTAGATTTGTGTTCTATCCTGACCTCAGTTATGTTGTCAGTGCAGAGTAGAGTAAAATTCTACCACATTATAATATTTTCATTTAAAAATTTGCCAATTATACTCAAAATTTCTCTTGCTGTACCCTTGCTATCAACAGGTTTGCAAAGTAACAAATCTCTCCTGCTTTGATTTCAACATATGTAATCAGCATGATTACATACATAGTCAAATGAGCATCCTTAACTATGTCCATTGATTCATTCACTTGCAATGCAATGAATTCAGTTGACTTGATCACAAAGATATTTGGACATTCGCAAGGCGAGTTCCATTCTCTCCACATTATCTGCAAGTGGAACCATTGGCCACTTCAAATGTGATTTGCCAAGTATTGATTTGATCGTGTCAATATCCACAGGCAGTACCAACATTTCTGCTACTGAATGAGACTTTTTGCACCTATTAATTCTGTAGACCACCTTTTGGGATGCATGTGATCCTCTTCATGGCACAGGCATGATTTGAGGAGAAAAATGCATCTGCTTATTTAAAGCATCTGGGAGAAATTTATCTTGTCTTGCTAGTGTATTGTGCATGTACGCTTTCGGGATATGGTTTTAATTGATTACGTTTCCTGCTATCTGCAGTTAAAGCACTGGAACAAAGCAAATGCAATGACCTTCCCTCTCCAACAATAACAGTGCTTGTGGATCCTGGTGATAAATAGAGTGGATTGTATTTTCTAGACTTTTTTTAACTTTGGGTGTATGAGTAATGGGGCATTGCTTTCTACCAATGAGGAGAGAGCCTCATACCAAATGGACTTCAGGACTTGGGCTACGTATATATCTCTGCTACTTCAGTTATCACTCTTGTCTTTCCTTCTACTAGGTTCTGCTGTTCTACTGGATTTTCTCTATGAACCAATTGTGTCTTTATCCATCATGAAGTTACATTATTTCATTTTTTTAAAACTGACAATAAAAATTTAAGACAGATTTAAATTTGTTGAAAAGTTCAAATGATCATCTGTAACCATTTGTGAATTATTTCCATTTTTTAAAAAAAGTTCTAGGGTTTTTTTTTTTTGGAAATGAATTTATTCTGTTGTACCTAGCAAAAGGAATGATGTTGAGATACTAGCAGACATGACATGTTTAATTTTCCATATACAGTTTATTTAACTTTGAATTTCTACACTTTACATTCAAATGCATTAAGCAGCACAATGACACAATTTACCTGACTGATAGACAGTGAGGATGGCACATGGCACCTGCATTCAGATTCACCAAGCAGCAATTCAAATTTGACCTTTTTTGCATATACTACATTAAATAACTACTGTGCTGCCTTTGCTGTCAAAGCAAATGATTCTCCTGACTCCCCTGGCTTCCTTCAAGACTTTTTGCAAGAGGCCTTTTTTCTGCTCAGGCTAGTGCCTATCTGAGATTACCTCTACTTTCCCCATATCTTGTTTATTGATAGGTTGGGTTTGTTTTTTTTTTTTGCTTGATGTCTCCCCATTAGAATGTGACCTCCTTGGTCAATGGAGCTAGGATTAAAACCAAGAATCACCTACCCAGCAAAACTGAGTATCATGCTCCAAGGCAAAATATGGAATTTCAATAAAATAGAGGACTTTCAAGCTTTCTCAGTGAAAAGACCAGAGTTGAATAGAAAATTTGACTTTCAAACACAAGAAGCAAGAGAAGCATGAAAAGGTAACAAAGAAAAAGAAAA
>CM053628.1:33660953-33685541 GCA_028646595.1 Phalanger gymnotis | reverse complement strand
TGGGAAGGGAAGAGGGGAGAGAGGAAGGGAAAGGGGGATGGGAGGGGAATGGGGCGACGGAGGGGAGGGCAGACTGGGGAACAGGGCAACCAGAATGTACGCCATCTTGGAGTGGGGGGGGGAGGAAATGGGGAGAAAATTTGTAATTCAAATGCCTGTGAAAATCAATGCTGAAAACCAAACATGTCAAAAATAAATTAAAAAAAAAAGAATGTGACCTCCTTGAGGGCAGGCAGGCACTGTTTTTGCTTTGTATCCCCAACACTCAACACTTGGCATACAGTAAGTACTTAATAATAGCTTGTTGACTTGATTACATTCACAAGATGCCAGTAGATATGCCCATGCCCTCTGTGAGGACAGGTATAGACAACCAAAGACATGGTTTGCCTCCAAGTAGATTTATCAAGTTGGTCAGAGACCTCTCCTGCTCAACCTCTCTTACAATACTATGGGAAAAGTGCTAAAGTCAATGCCTGGTATTCAGTAAACTGCCTCAAACCCTCTTTGGCATAAGTGGCTCCACTGGAGTTTTTTCAGCTCTCACAGAGAGCTCCGATTTACCAAAGTCCCTTAAATCACTAACATCCTCAGTCTGTGAGTCATTCTTTTTTTTTTCTTTTTTTGCTTCTGCTTTGATCAAAGGTCCTGAGCTTGTTACTTGACCTGCTAGTTGCTGGAATTGATTAGCAGGTGTGGGAAAGGCAAAAGCAGCCTTTAATGGGAAGGAACCCTGATGGAGCAGCTCTTGGGAAAAGTGATTGGGAGCTCTGTGTGAATACAGTTATAATGAAAGCAGGAGAGAACAAAATGAGAGGCAGCTGTGGTGGGGAAAAAAGAGCAGTGGTCTGGAAGGCAGAGCATTGGCGGACCTTCTGGGTCATCCGGCCCAGCCCCCTTGTTTCATACATGAGGAGACTGAGGGCCAAAAAGAGGGTCACGAACCTGGGCAATGGCAGAGCCAGGATTTGAGTAATAGGAGCCTTCTCATTCCAAATCTGCTGCTTTTTTCCCACTGCCATAGCATCAGACGACTTGAGTTCAAGTCAGCTGCTCTGGTCCTTACTAGCTGTGTGGCACTGGGCAAGGTATTTAACCTCTCTGTTCCTTGGGTTCTTTGTTTGTCAACTGGAGGTCAGAATATTTGCACCATCTGTCTCACAGGGATGTTGTGAGGAAAGAACTATGTAAACCTGTGACTTATTATCATTAAAAAAACTATTCTATAACTCAGTTATAATAGTAATTATCGTAATCATGGTCATAATAAGCAATTAAAATATTCTTCTTAAGTGTTAGTTTCCCTAACAATCCTCCTGGTGGTGAAAGGGGGATGTGGGATGGATTAGCTAATAAATCAGCCTAAGTAAATGAAGTCAAATCCCCAGGTGGGAGAGGTCATGAGAGTCAGGGAAAGCAGCAAAGGTCATATGGGAAACTCTGAAATAATTGTTATTGAGGACAACCCGCCTGGAAAGCTGCTGACGTCCCCGCAAGTAACCTCCAGGATGAGTTGAAAGGGTTAGTTTAAGATCAAAGGATCACAGATCTAGAGTTGGTGGTAACCTTAGAGGTTACCTAGTCTAACTCCCTCATTTGACAAAGGAGGAAATGGAGGCCCTAAGGAGGGGAAGAGACTTGTCCAAGGTCATGCACAGGATCTTAGATCTAGAGCTACACAGAGACATTTAAGCCAAGTGTCTCATTTTACGGAGAAAGAAACTGAGGCCAATGGAGGGGAATGAGTTCTTTGAGGCCACCCATAAGACACCAGGAGTCATCCAGTCCAACTCCTTCATTTGACAGATGAGGAAACTGAGGCCCAGGGAGGGGAAATGAGTTGCCCAAAGTCACATGGCTTGGGCTCAGGCTCAGAAGCTGGGTATAGTGGCAGGTAAAGAGGTCACCGAATCACAGAATGTCAAAGCCAAAAGGTACCTCAGAGATCATCACTCATCATTTGACAGAAGAGGCACCTGGAGACTTAGAAGCTGGGTACGGTGGTGACTGTGGCAAGTAGAAAGGTCACAAAACAACAAAACAGGGAAAGGACCCCAGAGATAGCATAGCCTAACCCTTTCATCTGACCAGAGAAGAAAATGAGGCATAATGACTTTTCCAGTGGCAAAAGCCAACATTTCATCCTAGTGCTACTGACCCCGTATCTGGGGCACTTTCTTCTGCCATGCTGAAGATGGATAAAGCTTATGGGGTAGAATAGGAAAATTCAAACTTAGCAAAAGAAAGAACTCAAAGGGGGCAAAAGTGAAACTACATAATTATCATGTGGGAGCGTGAGAGACCCCAGCCCAAACCACAGACACGGAGCATATTTCTCTTCTTGGATCATTGTCATGGACACCTCCCAATCAGAGACTCTGGAGAAAGGCCAACATCCAGGGAGACCTTCAGCCTATGAGGGATGGAAACTTTCAGTTCCCTGACCTGTGAAATCCATACAGCAAAGGACAGTGATTAGATGTGCCATGAGCCTGGAAATGCCTTGGAGGCCTGACTATGGTTCTATTGCATTCACAGCTGTGAAATCCTTGGAACTGGTCTGAGTACTCTTCCTTATGTTACCCTCAAAACTCTGGAAATGGAGAAAGGCCCAGGCCAGGAGCCAGGGGTGCTGAGCTCCACTCCGTCCCAAACTCACTGTGTGACATGGGAGGGAGTCAGGCATCGGTTTTCTGGCCTTGGTAACAGGAAGACTCCTCTTCACCTGACACCCCTCATGGAACCAAATGTATGAGGGCTTGGGGGACACAAAAATGGGGAAATCCCTGAACAGGTATGAGCTATGGCTATCTGCATACTTATCTCTGGCTGGGCTACTGATGGTCTGTGCTGTGCTGGGAAAGTCTCTCATCCTTTCTGGGCTTTCCATCTATTCTTCCCAATTTTGACCTTATGGTTAGAGCTAGAAACTGAACTTTCATAGGTGTAGAGTACTCCCAGGTGAGGAAACTCTTTCCACCATTCTCTAGAGCACAAAAAGTTTAAGTGATTTGCTCAGTCACACATCCAGTGTATGTCAGAGGTGGAATGTGAACCTAAGTGTTCCTGGCCTGAGGCTGCCCCTCTACTCACTTTGCCACAATGCCTCTCTCTTCAGACTATGGTTAACAAGTTCAATGTTACAGGATCCTCTAGTGTCAAATCTTTTGCTCTCTTGTCCTATTGCCATTCATGACTTGCCAACCCTGTATCCCTCCCAACCGCCTGCCTCCTCAGCTCCTACATGCATGTTGGGGGATGAGGAAGTCATGAAATTATGTTGACGGGGTCCACTACCAATTTGTAGAATCTAATGTCACTGGGCTCAAGTACTATAAACTAGTCCTTTTAGCCTTCCTTAATTAATGTTCTGTTACATTCCTCATAGTGGCTATTCCAAATATTCTCTTCTCTCCTTAAGCCTGCTACACAACCTCCTTCTCAACCTTTCAGCAGATGATCGAGCTTCATACTTTATGGAGAAAATAAAGGAAAGTCCTCTTGGGGTCCTTCTTCTCCCTCAATGCCATCCTCTGATGAAGACATGACTAGACTTACTGCTCACCAAGGCCACTCCATCTACTTCTACCCTTGATCCCCTCCTCTTCCATCTCCTTTGAAAGATTTTTCCTGCAATTATTTCTTTCTCTCTCTAATCTCTTTGCCCCCAGAGGGCAGAATAGGAGCATTGAATGAAAACTTCGAAGAGCTAGAAAGAGGCAGAGGCAAGAGGAAATTTCCCAACAATTAGAGCTGTCTCAAAATGGAACTATTGGCCTTGAAAGGTGGTGAGTTTGAGGCAACTAGGTGGTCCAATGGATAGACCACTGGACCTGGACTCAGGAAAATCTGACTTAAAAATCTAACCTCAGACACTCCCCAGCTGTGTGACTTTGGACAAATCACTTCATCTCTGCCTATCTCAGTTTTCTCATCTGTAAAATGGAGATAATAACAGTATCAACCTCCCAGGGTTGTTGTGTGGATCAAATGAGATGATTGCAAAGAGCTCAGCACAGTGCCTGGCACATAGTAAGCACTACATATATGTTAGCTGTTGTCATCTTCATGGGAGATCTTTAAACAAAGGCTTACAAGACCTAATATGAGACAGACTTTATTTGATGTGACAGAAAATGCAAAAGACTCTTTGCACACAGCCAATAAAATTCATTTTCTTCACTTTTCTAGAGGAAATCAAACAACTTTCCTTTCTAGTGGGTTCTACCTTCCGTCAGGACCGACACTCAGTGTGATTTAGTTGTTGCTGCTGCTGCTGCTTTTGTTATTGTGGTGGTGGTTATGGTTGATGGTACTGGTGAAAGGAAGGCTCATATTATTCCCCTATGTATGGACTTCACCACTGTGCTGACCTTCCTCCTTCTAGGAGATCTCATCAATAGTAAGGCTTATTAGCCTCTCTAGCTTTGAGTGAGGTGAAATGTCTCCATGTCCTCTCCCACGTTCTCTTCCTAAAACTCCAGCCAGCTTTTTCCATGTCTTTGCTTTACCTGATACCACCATGCCAAGGTTCTTAGTACCATTTTAACCTCAACGAATACTATAAACATTCACTTTGAACTTTATTACTGGTACTCAAATGTTTACAAATCTAGTCCAAAGTGCCTGCCAGGCCAGGCTCTGAGTATATTCCTAATTCACAGTTATATATACACACACCCACATATATATGTAAGTGTATATACACACATGTGTATATACACACATATATACATACATGTGTATATATGCATGTATACACATACATATATGTGTGTACATTGTGTATATACACATGTGTGTATGTGTGTGCACATGCATATATGTATACACATATGTGTGTGCATATATATGTATACATGTTTATAGGGAGAGATGATTGGCATGAATTTTGTTCACGTGATTGGGCACAGAACATATATGGAAATAGAACAATTTGGCCACACCAGACCACATCTGGTGTCCAATTCTAGGAGCCTGTTTTTAGAAAAGAAATTGATAAGCTGAAATACATCATAAGGCAATTAAACGGGATAATGATGGCGCTGGAGTACATGTCATATAAGGATTGGCTGAAAGAATTAGGGATGTTTAGTCTGGAGAAGAGAAGGCTTATGGAGAGATGTTTTATTGGTTGTCAAGTGTTTGAAGCATTATCCCATGAAAGAAAGACACTTGATTGGCAGAGCCAGGAGCCACTGATGGATGTTGCAAAGGGGCAAATTTCAGCTGGATATCAGGAAAGACTTCCTAACAAGGAGAGCTGTCCCACAGTGGAATGGGCTGCCTTGGGAGGTGGGAGGTTCTTCCACATTGGAGCTTTTCAAGCAGATGACCACTTATTGGAGATGTCTCATCTTGTTTCCTTGGAACAGTAAGGCATAGGTAGTGTCCTTCCTCCTCTCTCAATCTCAAGTTTATTTACTTGTGAAACAAAGGGATTGGACTAGATGACCTCCAAGTCCTTTTCCAGTTTTGACATCCTTGGTCAAAGTAAGGCCTGGAAAGTGACATTCAGGTCCTTCTTGATCACCCAGGTCTGGTATTTTGGCACATTGGGGAATGTTCTGCATTTCTCATAGACAAGCCTCAGACCCATTACAAACACACACACACACACACACACACACACACACACACACACACACACACACACACACACATACACGCAACCAGACAGATGTGCCCCAAAAGAATAAGCATGACCAAATGTGAAATCCTTTGTTAGGTAATTTGTGTAAGGCCTCAATATCATCTGGACACTGATGAATTTTTTCCAACTAACGTGTGAAGGGCATGGAGCACATCCCCAAAGTATTTCTGGAGTTTTGAGGATAACATAAGGAAGAGTACTCAGATTAGTTCCAGGGATTTCACAGCTGTGAATGCAATAGAACCATAGTCAGGCCTCCAAGGCATTTCCAGGCTCATGGTACGTCTAATCGCTGTCCTTTGCTGTATGGATTTCACAGGTCAGGGAACTGAAAGTTTCCATCCCACATAGGCTGAAGGTCTCCCTGGATGTTGGCTTGTCTCCAGAATCTCTGACTGGGAGGTGTCCACGAGATTGATCCAAGAAGAGAAATATATTCCACATCTGTGGTTTGGGCTAATCAAGAGACCTCAGTGTGTACCTCACTTTTTCTTTCCCCCAACCTCCCCAGCCTATTCACCCTTCACCAGTCTAACTATATTATCTCACTTGCACCCCTTATAATTATACTTTGTTTAATATTTGTTCTCCCACTCTATCCTGTAAATCTTATCCCAAGAGAGGCAATATGGTAGAAGAAAGTGCCCTAGGCATGGGGTCAGGAGGCTCTCCTGTGTGACACTGGACAAGTCACCTCATATCCCTCAGTTCTCAGCTTTCAGATGAGGGAGGTGGGGCATGGATCAGATGGTCTCTGAGATCTCTTCCATACTCTGTAATTCAGCATCCACTTTACCTGACACTACCACTTCCATACTCAGCCCCTGAAACCTCAGTTCTCCTGACCTAGAGATGCAGAAACTCTTCCCTCTCCTGCTTGATCTCCCACCTACTCCTCTTTAGCTCCTCTGAGACCAGATTGGGAGCTCCCAAAAGGTGCTTTCCTAGGTCCTCACTCCAGTCCTGATTTCATGTCTCCTCTTGTCATGGAGGTGAGCTTGGGATATCAAAGTCTTTGGCAGCAGATCCCTAGCTCTGGCAGGTCCTTCCAAGCGAGAAAGGCTCTGTGTGTGGCCCCACAAGGGGATTCTTTGTCCTCTGAGGACAGAACCAGGAGAAATTGGTGGAAATTGCAAATAATGATGGCGATGATAATAGCTAGCATTTACATAGCACTTTAAAGTTTGCACTTTACAAATATTATCACCTTAACAACTCTATGAGGTAGGTGCTATTTTTATCCCCATTTTACTGATGAGGTAACTAAAGCAGGCAGCAATAAAGTGACTTGCCTAGGGTAGTGCCTAGTAAGTATCTGCAGCAAGATTTGAACCCAGTTCTTCCTGACTCCAAATCTGGCATTCTAGCCACTGCATCACCTACTTGCCTACAGTAAGAGGTAGATTTCAGGAGAAGTCAATATTAGCCTAATATCAGCTCTAGTATGGGCCCAGAGCTGGCCGGGAACTACAAAAGCTGTCTGAGTACCAGTCTAAGAAAGGCTCATCACCAGAGGGCTCACCACCAGTAATGAATATTTGGTCACAGTAACTTTTGAAATGATCTACTAAGATATAGAATCAATGTGTACTGGAAGAGGAATTACACACAATGAGAAAAATCATGGATCTTTTAAAGTACCAAATACAAATTGTGACTTACAACAAACCAAACTCCACCACTGATGGACATCAAAAACATACCTAAAAATTCCAGCTAGATACCTTACCTAAATATAAAGGAGAATGTCATAAAAAACCAGAACTGAATGTATTACTTTTCAGAACTGGCTAGGGAGAGAATTCTTAATCATTACACAGTGACTAGCTAATCAAAGTCATTCATTTCTTCTGGAATCTCCACTCCTGGTGAAGGGAAATGAATGCATGGCTACAGACTATCTACTGACCTTTCACTTCTATCCAATGTAAACGTGTGCCTACTCTATTCCCACACCTCACACGGAGACTGTTCCAGATTTAGAAAGAATAAAAAGATCTGATTTAAAATCCCAGCCCTTCTTCTTATTAGCTATGTGACCTTGGACAAGTCATTTCCCCTAAGCTAGGCTTCAGCTTCCGTACTTATAAAATGAAAGGATGGGACCCAATAATTTCTCTGGTCTCTTCTCTTCCTGATCTAGAATACTCTCACTCAAGCTCTTCCCTAGGCCTCCAGGAGCCATTATAATAAGCCTTTCCTCATTATTATCTCACAGAGCTAGAAAAGACCTCACAGGTGTTCTAGTCTAACTATCAGATGGGGAAACTGAAGAATAGAGAAATTAAATGACTTCCCCAAAGTTATGCGGTTAGTGGTAGAACTAGGATTTAAATCTAGGTCTTCCTTCTACAAATCCAGCACTCTTTTCACTACCCTGATCAAATATCTTTGGCACTACTTCTCATGAAATGATACTGCAAAGATACACCCATCATTCATGTTTCTTTTTAAACTAAATTAATGTTTTCTTGATTGTCTTTTTTTGTACATCCTACATCTTTCCAGTGACTTGCCCCCTTGCTTGCAGCTAAGAAGTATAGATAAAACATGCCATTGCATTGGCCTTGCCTGATAGTGGATGTCTCATTCCTCACTTATAATCCACAAACTCACTGCTGAGAGGAGGAAGGCAGTCTTTGCTAATGGTTTGCTGAGGTGATAGTTAATCATTGCATTGATAAGGGTTCTGATATCTTTCAGCACTGTTTTCTTTTATGCTATTCCCACCACACATCACTACTCAACATAGTGTGAAAAATCCTAGCTGTGGTAATAAGACAAGAAAAAGAAACTGAAGAAATAAGCACACGGAAAGGGGAAACAAATTATCACTTTTGTTGATGATATGATAGTATATACTTAGAGAACCCTAGAGAACTAAAAAAAAACAACTGAAACAACTAACAACTTCAGCAAAATTTCAGGATATAAAACAAACCCACACATATCATCAGTATCATATATCATGGTATTTTACCAACAAAACTCAACAGGAAGAGATAGAGAAATTCCATTTAAAATTATTACAGAAAGTATAAAATACTTGGGAGTCTACCTGCCAAGATACATAGGAACTATGTCAACATAATTACAAAATTCTGTTCATACAAATAAAGGCAGCTCTAAATAACTGGAGAAATATTAATTGTCCATGGGTAGGCTGAGTCAATATAATAAAAATGACAACACTACTTAAATTGGTTTATTTTTTCAATATCATACCAATCAAATTACCAAAGGATTACTCTATAGAACTAGGGAAAAAACATCAAAATTCATCTGGAGGGAACAAAAGATCAAGAAAATCAAAGGAATTAATTAAAAAGTGGGAAGGAAGGGGCCCTAGCAGTATTATATAAGTAGTAATACTATGAAGTAGTAATAATCAAAACAATTTGGCACTAGTTAAGAAATAGAAAGGTTGATCAGTGGAATAGATTAGGTATATAATATATAAAGGCAAAGATCTCAGTTACTGGAACAAAAACTCACAATTCAACCAAAACTGTTGGGAAAGCTAGAAAGCAGACTAGAAGAAAATAAGTGTAGACCAATATTCACACCACATACCAAGACAAGCTCAAAAGGGTATATGATTTAGACATAAAGGTTGACATCATAAATAAATTAGAGGAGCAAAAGGAAATTATTTTTCAGGTCTATGGATAAGAGGAGAATTCATGAACGAACAAGAGATAGTAAGGATCAAAGAGGTAAAGTGGAAAATTTTGGTTACATACAATTAAAAAGGTTTTGTACAAACTACTACTACTTTGCTACTAAAATTAGAAGAGAAGCAGGTAAATGGGGGGAATGAGGCAACTTTCTTCTGATAAAGGTATCATTTCTAAGATTTGTAAGGAATGGATTCAAATTTATAAGAATAAGAGCCATTTCCTAATTGATAAATGTCAGAAATTATATAAATAGGCAGTTTTCAGAGAAAGAAATCTAAGCAATCACTAACCATCTTTTAAAAAAATGTTCTAAATCACTAATAGAGAAATTCAGATTAAAACAACTCTAAAGTTCCATTTCACTCCCATCATATTGGCCAACTTGACAAAAAAGGAAAATGAAAAATGCTGGAGGGGCTATGGGAAAAGAGGTACATTAATGCACTGTTGATGGAGCTATGAATTGGTCCAGCCATTCTGAAAAGTAATTTGGAACTATGCCCAAAAAGCTACTAAACTGTGAATACTTTTTGACTCAGCAATACCACTAAGAGTTCTATACCCAAAAGAGATCAAAGAAAGAAGAAAAAGGCCCACATGTGTAAAAAGTATTTATAGCAGTTCTTTTTTGTGGTGGCAAAGAATTAAACTGTTTTCTGGCCAGGTCTCCCACATCTTGTACTTACACAACTGATTTTTTATTTGCCTCAAGTACTTGCACTCAAGTGTTATCCCTATCAAATTTCTTATTATATTTGGCCCATTATTCTAGTGTGCGAAACTCTTTAAATATGTTTTTTTCATTTTGTTTTTACCAATCAACAAAAATATTTTTTGCTTTTCCTCCCTCCCATCACTCCTATGTAAAAGTATAAAAAAAACAAAATCATTGTTAAAATTTACATATTCAAACAAAATGAATTCCCTTAGTGGCCATGTCTGAAAAAAAAAATCTATACTATATCTGCACTCTGAGTCCATCACATCAGTTAGGACTCAGAAAAGGGGACAAGTCATGTGACTGGATCCCTTGAAGATTAGATTATCAATTAACAGGATTAGACCTTCTGGATACAAAATTGACTTGTCCTGTTGAGGAGGGAAAGCACTATCCAATGGCAATCTGATCCGCCATGTAATTTAGGCTACAGAAGGTGCATTTTTTGCCTCCAATCCAACAGAAGTGCTATGGAACAATCTATAAAGACAAAGAGAAAGACAATTACCTAATTTGTCTAAAAATAGTGATAAATATGGGGCAGGTAGGTGGTGCTGCAGTAAATAGAGTGCCAAGCCTGGAGTCAGGAAGACCTGAGTTCAAATCAGCCTCAGACACTATGTGACCCTAGGCAAGTCACTTAGACCTGTTTGCCTCTGTTTCCTCAACCATAAAATGAACTGGAGAAGGAAATGGCAAACACTCCAGTATCTTTGCCAAGAAAACTCCAGATAGGGTCACGCTGAGTTGGACCCAACTGAAATGACTGAATAATGAACAAACAAACAAACAGCAACACATATTGTCTGCCTGGCCCTCTCTCCCCTCTCTTTCTCTCTCTTCTGACGGGCAGGACTACAGCAGGTAGCAATACTCTTTCACTCTCCCCTTCACCTCTTCTTGGAAACTTGTAAGGGAAGCTGTATGGACAGGTGTTGATCAGTAATCTAATTTCATCCAATATGCAGGAATATTCCGTATGCCTTTGTTTTTAGTGTTATAGTCAAGATTTACAGCCTTAATTTTTAGAAGGGTTTTAAGAATTTTTTTTTCATTGATACATTTTGTTTTAACACATCAATCACGTCCCAATAAACAACTCAACCCTCCCACAGGACCTTCCCCTGGAAAAAAAACCAGTTAAGCAAAACTATTTAATATAGAGATTGTATTTGACAGCTCTTGTACCGTTCCGCTCTTATAGTTTACCATTTTTTAACAGAAAAGAAAAAAGAGTCTTTTAACCTCAGCCATCTGGAACCACTGAACCATTAGCCATTGTATTCAACCCGATTTTGCTTGTCTTTTACTGCTGTCTTTATTTAAATTACTGTAGTCATTTTCTATATTGTTCTTTTGATTCTGTTTTATAGAAGGAATTTTTAATAGACTTACATCTTTGTAATGCTAAATGCCTACTTGATGGCCCAGAAAGGTACAACAGTGGCCCTAGAGGTCCTGAAAGGTTGTTCCCCTACCATGCTAGAAAGGCTTTGAGTTTGGGCCAGGCAATGGACTGTAGATCTGCCATTGAAGCACCAGCCTAGCTGCTCTTGAGAGACTAATCACCAGGTTGGTTGTAGTGCAACGAATTTTTTCAGCCATATCAACTGTCAAAGACCACATTGGAAGCCATAGAAGGTTGAGATCTGTGTTAGTAGGAAGAGGAAACACCAATAAAATAACAGATCACCGAAATAGTAAAGCACTACATCTTTGTACTGAATTAGAAAATTCGCCAGCATCAGTGGAATTGAATCTCCTTGCAGGCAGACACTAGAGTTGTTGTCTTGATAAATGCTGTTTCTCAGAGATTAAATGTGTCCCAGAAAAATGATCTCCTTATTCAGTGAAGTCCAGCTGAACTAGCATCCAATTATACATTTAAAAGATCATGAGAAGACTTAGGAAATCTGATAAATGAGATAACCAATCGCAACTCTGGAAGACTGATGATGAAGCACGCGTGCCTCCCACTTCTTGGTGGGGAAGTAATGGTTTGCAAGCACAGATCGTGACATACATTGCCAGATATAACCAATAGAATATAGATTTGTTTTGTTTGACTACATTTCTTTGTTTCAACGGAGGGATTTTATTTGGGGGGGAAGAGAATCACTGGGGAAGGGAAGAGTAATAAGGGAAGATAGTAATACCCTTTGAAAGATCATCAAAGAAACATTTTAAAACACATGAATAAGATCAGAAAGAAGTGGAAGTTCAGACGATGATGACGAGAAGCAGAGCAATGTTGGCACTACTACATTAAATTATGCATCATGCACACATATGTATATGTACACATATAAATACATATATGCATATATACCTGTGTACATGTATGCATATATACTTGTATGTGTATATACATACATATATGTATGTCCTATCTGCATATATTTGTATGTATGTAAATATATATTTCAAACAAGCTGATTAAGAGATTTATAACATTCTGTACAATCCTCTTTTTTTGGCCTTATTTATACATGGAAATGTTTGTGTTTGCTGCTGATTTTCTAACTCATAGTAATTTTGTTTAAAGATCATGATAGTTACTGGCTGGGAATGAAGAATCATTCACAATTCAAATCCCTTCCCACACCAGTGTAATTAGTTCTCTCTCCCAATCACCTAATTGTCTGGCTGGGAGGTCTTGTGTTCAAGTCCCACCACACAAATAAATCAGATAACACTTAGACTATGTCAAAAATGGAATAGAGCCAAAACTTGAGAATTGAAAAATTCAAGAGAACCCTAGAAGCACAGAAGGATGGATTTAGAGCTGGAAAAACCCTCAGAGACCACTGAGTACAACCCCCTCCATTTGACAGAGGAAGAAACTGAGGCCCAGAGAAGTAACTTGACCAAAGTCATAGGTCAAAGATTGAGAGATAGAAGGAATCTCAGAGGCCATCTAGTCCAACCCCCACATTTGACATAAGAGGAAACTAAGGCATAGAGGGGCAACATAGTGAGTAAAATGTTGGATGTGGAGTGACATTTACTAGCTGTATTAACCTGGCAAGTCACTTAACCCCTATCAACATCAGTTTACTCATCTACAAAATGGGGATAATGATAGCACCTACCTGATAGAGCTGTTTAGTGGATCAAATGAGATAACACATATAAAGCTTCTCAAACCATAAAGTGCTAAATAAACCATCATTATTATGATTGACTGCCAAAAGACGCACAAGTGAAGGGCTAAAATCCAGTTGTCTGTGGGCAGAAGGATTCAAACAGCCAGCTCTGCGGTTGAATTTATACTTCTTTCTTTTAAAAATTTCCTGTCTCTCTCAACTTAATCAGAAAGGTCCCAAGAGGTTGTAACTGATTGTGTAAACCAGTGGTGTCAAACTTACATAGTAACAGGGGCCACTAAACCATACATAAGGATCCTTGCAGACTGCATATTGACTTAGGTTTTTGTTTTGGTTTGGTTTTTTGGAGGTAATCGGGGTTAAGTGACTTGCTCAGGGTCTCATACCTACTAAATGTCTAAGGCAGGATTTTAACTCCTGACTCCAGGGCTGCTGCTCTATCAACTGTACCACCTATCTGACCCTTAGTTTTGAAATATAATGTTATCTATGTTTTATTGGCTAATTTACTTTATTAAATGATTCCCAATTACATTTTTAATCTGGTTTGGACCACATTCAGGAGTGTTGTAGCCACATGTGGCTGCATGTTGGATAGCTCTGGTGTAGACTTATCCTTAGCTTCCTGGTACTGAGTGCAAAGTCCCTCTTCAGGTTCAAAAACACTTGGGAAATGTCTCTCCCAGCCACAGCTAAGCTCATTTGAATGCTTAAGAGAAAAGTTGGAAAGCCTACAAATACCTCAAATCCCTCGTAGGTCACACTTACAGGTTGGCATACAAGGAGATGTCTTCTATTCTCTCCCCATTCACCATCCACCTCAGCCAAAAGTACTATTGTTGGAAGAAAGTGGACCACAAGACTGTGGTACCCAATGCACTTCCAATGGCCTGAAAGGGTTGATGAGCCCACCAAAACTTTTTGGAATAACCAACTATTTAGAATATTGCAGTCTAACTTGGCTGCATGAGAGGGCCTAGAGGAGTTGACCAACAAAATATCACATTGTCTCCAGACCTCCAGCAGGTAGGAGAAGGAACCTCATGTTCACGGACCAGAATCAATGTTAATGGCATCAGAATCTGAAGCTTTTATTATGCAGTTCAGAGAAAAGTAGAGGTAACCTTTAATAGTAAGTGCCTCTTCCATTTTCAGTTAGTCAGATACTAAATGTTTATTAAGTGCACCTACTCTGGGTCAGGCACCATGCTAAGCATCGCAGATATGAAGAAAAGCAAAAGACAATCCCTATTCTCAAGAAGCCTAATGGGAGAGATAATACACAAACCACTAGGTACAAACAAACTAAATTCAGGATAAATTGGAGATGATCAACAGAGGAAAGACAATAGAATTAAGGGAGACCAGGAAAGGCTTGCTGTAGAAGGTGGGATTTTAGCTGAGACTTGAAGGAAGCCAAGGAAGCAAGCTGCAGAGGTGAGGAGGGATAGCCTTCCAGGCACAGACAGCCAGTGAAAATTCCCCGGAGTTGGAAGATGGGAATGTATTCTGTGAGGAACAGCCAAGAGATCAAGGTCAAGGGATCAAAGAGCATGTGGTGGAGGGTATGGAAAGGTAGGGGCTGGGTAGGTTATAAAGGGCTTTGAATGCCAAAAATGTTCATATTTGATCCTGGAGATAACAGGGAGCCACTGGAGATTCTCCCCATCTTTATATTAGGTGTCGCTTAATTGCAAAGCAGGGACATAGTTCTTGAAGTCTCGGAAGTGGCAACATTTCTCCTAGGTTCAAATTAGGAAGCCCCAGACTGCTCTAGCCTTCCCAACTGTCTTCTCCTGTGATTTTTAGGCAAGTGTAAGCTAGATGCTGGCAAAAGATTATGCCAATCAGAATCTGCCAGACCTCCTACCATCTCATCATAGAAGCAATATTTTTTCTTTTTTTTTCTTTTTAATTTTTTCAAAATTAAATTTGTTTTTTATCAGCAAAAATCTGCCTTCTCTCCCTCCCACCCCAACCCCAATGAAGAATAAAAGAAAAACAAAACTCCTATTGTAAACATTTCTAGTCAAGCAAATCAAATTGGCATATTGGCCATCTATATATGCACATATACATGTACATGTCTCATTCCACATGAATAGTCTTTCACGCTCTCTACCAGGAGGTCGATAGTATGTTTCATCATTAGTCCTCTGGAATGGTGGTTCCTAATTCTTCCAAAACTGTTTGTCTTTACCATATCGTTGTCATAGGGGTGTATGGGATATTCAAAGAAGACTAGCACCTCTAGTGTGAGGTCATGCTGAATCCTTTTCAAGGCTGCTCATTCACCTTTGGTGTTCACCTTTCACCCAACTCCCACCTGGGGCTCCAAGAAGCTGTCGCATGAGCAACAGCCATACCCCAGTAAAACTCTTTCAGCAGGAGGGGCTTAAAACAGGTTGAGGGTAACCAACAGGCCTCAAACTTGTCAGTGAGTTAGGGGATGTCTACCCCAAGCATGTGAAGACTTCACCTGGTGGAATGGGCAGATGAAAACAATTTGTTCTAACAGTCACAAAGACGGCTAAAAGAGGCACTGTGGAGTGCTTAGAACTTGGTCAGACATCAAAGGTCATCCCTGCATCCCAGGCCATGACCACTCATCATCTTGACTTTGGTGTTGGCACTGGACTTCCGTGACTCCGAAAGACTAAGTGAGGCTGACAACTTTACGCAACTCTGCCTTATTTAAATCCAGTTCACACACAAGTTAAGATATCATCCCATGTCGTCAACAGGCCTCTTCAAAAACAAAAGACAAACAATGACACTGTTGTCATTATGTGAATTGTTCTCCTTTTTCTGTTCACTTTATGTTGCATCAGTTCATACAAGTCTTCTCAGGTTTCTCTGAAACTATCTGTCACCTTCATCATTTCTTACAATACAACAGTATTCAATCACATTTACAGACTACAACTTTTCAACCATTCTCCAATTGGTAGTCACCCACCTCAGCTTCCAATTCTTTGCCACCTCAAGAAAAGCTGGTATAAATATTTTTTTGTTTCCATCCTTAATTAAAGTTTGTTCTACTTAGCACTACTCTGTCCCTTAATCTACCCTTCCTTGAATCCCACTTGTCACTTCTTACCTTTCTCTCCTATTTCCCAGCTGCATAAAATATATTTCTATACCCAACTCTGTGTGTGTATTCTCCTCTCCTTTTACCAATTCAAATGAGAAGGAGGTTCAAGGGTCAGCCTCTCTCCCTCTTCCTTCTTATATTGACTTCTACTTTTGTACCCTGATTATGAGAGATCATTTTCTATATCCTTCCTTTCCCTTCACCCATAGTGTATTCCTCTCCTCCTCTCTTTCTATTTTTCTTTTAAGATCATCAAGATATAACAGAACCCCTCCAAGGCCTTGGGAACTTCTAGCTAATGTAGCCTGGGCAAGTCATTTAATCTCCATCAGTCCCAGTTTCTTCAACTGTAAAATGAGAGAGTTGAACTGGTTGATCTTTAAGGTTCCTTGCAGCTCTAAATCTATGGTCCTAAAGGTGCTGCTTTGCTCCTTGATGGTGGTCCACACACACGTTTTGAGAGGTAGATGGGATTATCATAATGGAGCCCAGAGAGGATGAGAGACTTTCCCAGCACAGCACAGACCATCAGTAGCCCAGCCAGAGATAAGTATGCAGATAGCCATAGCTCATACCTGTTCAGGGATTTCCTCATTTTTGTGTCCCCAAGCCCTCATGCATTTTGTTCCATGAGGGGTGTCAAGTGAAGAGGAGTCTTCCCATTACCAAGCCCAGAAAACTGATGCCTGACTCCCCCCAAGTCACACAGTGAGTTTGGGACGGAGTGGAGCCCAGGACCCCTGGCTCCTGGCTCCTGGCTCCTGGCCTGGGCCTTTCTCCATTTCTGGAGTTTTGTGAGTAACATACTCAGACCAGTTCCAGGGATTTCACAGCTGTGAATGCAATAGAACCATAGTCAGGCCTCCAAGGCATTTCCAGGCTCATGGCACATCTAATCACTGTCCTTTGCTGTATGGATTTCACAGGTCAGGGAACTGAAAGTTTCCATCCCTCATAGGCTGAAGGTCTCCCTGGATGTTGGCCTTTCTCCAGAGTCTCTGATTGGGAGGTGTCCATGAGAATGATGCAAGAAGAGAAATATATTCCACGTCTGTGGGTTGGGCTGATCAGGAGACCTCAGTAAGTACCTCTTCTTTCCTTTGTCCTCCACATCACCAATTCTATAAAGCACTTTTGATTCTCTTTTGTTTAATTTTAATTTTCCTATTGTACTCCATAAACCTCATCCTTAGAGAGGCAGTACAATAGAAAAGACAGCCTTAAGCATGGAGTCTGTAAACCTAGGATGAAAATCCTATGTGACATTGGATTAGTGACTGCATATGGCTGGGCCTCCGGTTATGTTCTCTGTCAGTGGAGGGGGTTGGACTCAATGGTCTCTGAGGTCCTTTCCACATTCTGTGATCTTCTGCCCTCTCTACCTGACATTGCCATCATCATATGTTACCTCCAAGCCTCCAGTTCTCCTGATGTAGGTGTGAAGAAACTCTTCCCTCACTTCCCTAGTGTCCCCCTCCTCTTCTTTAGCTCATCGGGGACAAGGTAGAGATCCCTCAAAAGGTGCTTTCCTAGGTCCTCATTCAAGTCATACTCCAATGCCTCCTCCTGCCTTGGACTCTCGGAGACTCTACCAGGTCCAACCAAGCCAGAAAGGCTAAGATTGTGGCCCCATCCTGTGAGGGTCAGCCAAGCTCGTCAGCTGGTCTTTCACCAGAAAAGGACTTTGCTCTAATTCCAGAAGCTCAGGCAGGTCTCAGACAGTGGCCTGAGCCACTAAGGCAAGTAGGAATCTATGTCCCTGCTGTGTTCCCACCCCAAGGAAATCCTGGGTCCTTGAAATGTTACAAGTTTACTCTATGACTAAGGAAAAAAGAAATCAAAATGTCACAAGATAAATTGTCAGCACTCAGACAATGGGGAGACAGGCTCCTAAGCAGACAGAAGAGCATCCTAGGGAGACTACAATCTAGCCAAAGATTTCCCCCCACCCCGGCCCAACCCAGGGATGTACTGGAGACAGCTGGAACCATACCATCTCACAAGAGCTGATCGTTAAATTTCAGTGTGTGCGTTTAAACCTTGGAAATTTGCACACACTACAAATCAAGACTTGATTTATTGTTTTGATTTGCTAGTTCTAATAAACTAATAGAGAAAATGTAAATAATGCAGATTAAACTTGGAAGTGCATCCTGTATACATTTGATTTTAGAGAGCTGCTTGTTAAACATTAACCAGCATACCTCTTCCCCTCTCATATTCCTTCACCATATCCATTTGCTGGGCCCTCCTAAACCTTGTTGTAGACTTTAGGTATTTAGCTTCTTCCCTTCCCTCCTTCCCCATCCATGTCCTCCAGGGCAGGAGCATGAATACTTCTGGCTCTAAATTCTAAATATGAATTCTAGTCATGTCCACTTCTCAAAGAGAACAGGAGAAGACCTTAACACTTCTCTAGGGATTAATTAATGCATGGCACACACATAAACATACATACATACACACACACACACACACACACACACACACACACACACACACACACACACACACACCAGTGGAACAGTCTGAAGAAAATGAAAGGTTTAAAGAAGAGGTTCGATTAAAGGAATGAGAGAGAGAAGGAATGAACAGGGAGAGGAAAGAAAGGGGACAATAAGAAATTGGGGATGACTTGGAGTGAAAGGCAAAACAGACAGATATCTAGAGATTCAGACAGAGAGATTGAGAAACCTGCTGGTCAGAAGGAAGAGCCCCCAAATCCCTGCTTCTCTACCTTTTCTAATATCCTTTTCACCTCACAGCCTCAAATTGACCCTCTCTCCACTGCAGAAATGGCACAAATTCTGTGTGCCAAACAGCAATGCCCATTCTCCTTTTCAGTTCCAACCTTTCCAGCACACCCTCACTCCTGACTACCCAGCATCTAGCACTGGACAGAAGCCTCATCCCCACTAACACTGATACTTCTTCCTCATAGCCGGAGGTCAGACCATGCATGACTGTATTCACCGGCCTTAACTTGGTGGTGTAAGAATTCTGATAGTCATGCACTTAGAATCATGGAAACTCAATCCAAAGAGACTGGAGAGGTCAATCAATCAATTAACCACTAAACATTTATTACTGGTAGCTTTAGCATTAAGCACCTTAGAAAGAGGCAAAAGACAGTCCCTCCCATCTAAGAGTTTACAATATAATGGAGAAGGCAACATAAAAACATACATATATAGGTGAGTGTGACACAGAATAAATGGGAAATAATTAACAGAGGGAAAGTACTAGAATTAAGAGGTCATCCAGTCTAACCTTTCTAAGCATGACCTTGCTCTACAGTAGGAGTTCTGCAACTTTTTTGATGTCATAGATCCTGGTTGCGGTCTGGTGAAGCCTCTGGCTCCATCTCAGAATAATATTTGACACCTACATTCAAATATAAAAAGTTACATTTCAGTTAGAAGTTAGTGGAAATAAAGATCTCCTCATTTCCCATCAGGCTATACTCCTCTGAACTTCTATACCCTTGGTCCCTAGAGCCCTTCCCTCTGATTGGAAGGTGGGAGGGCTCCTCCCAGAGTCTTTAAGAACTCAGATCCACCTTGCAGCAAGAAGTGGCATGGTATTGTATTCAAGTCACCTCAACAAGCAATTATTAAATATGAAAGGCAATGTGTTCAGCACTGGAGAGTTTGCAAACCAACAAGACAAAAAAGGTCCTGTCATCAAGGAGCTCGGACCTTTATTAAAGTCCTCTTCGGATACCTTGGTTTGGTATAGGGAATTCTAGGTCCCAAACACTAGGAATATAGAATGCAACTAGAACCTACCAAGCTAGAAGGTCTTCAAGTCTAGACTCAGGACTAGACTATGTATCTGTTGCCTGAGTCCCAGTCAAAAAGAGGCTCGTCATTAGGGGATTGCCCAACAAGTGATAAAAATGTTTGGCCACAGCCAAACCATATGTTAAGATATAGAGGGAGAGAAATTGGCATTGGTGGAGAAAATACCCACACTAATCAAATCAGAACTCTTTGGAAATATTGAAGATAAGGTTTGGTAGAATTTCAACACAAGTCAGATTCCACCATTACTCTCTACAAAATCTCAAAAATATACTTGGAAGCACCAGTTGGATACATGACCTTGTTATGTTTAAGGTCACATATCTTGTGAATAGATCCAATGATTCTGGAGAGTAATTTGGAATTAGGCTAAGAAAGTGAAAGGCTTTTGACTCAGAGAACCCACCACTAAGCCAACACCCCAAGGAGGTCACCGATAAAAAGAAAGGTTGCAGGTATCCCAAAAAATTCATTATATTGCTTTTCGTAGAAGCAGAGAACTGGAAGCGATGTAGACGGGGATGTGGCTAAAGAAAGTGTGCAGCGTGTAGATATGATGGAATATTGCCCAGCTATAAAAGCATTGAGTTTGAAGAACGGAGGTAGGAGACAATGGATGTGGAAGATTGCACAGACTGTCAGACTTGCTCAATATTTTGGTTAGTTTTTGCTAAACTTAGTTTTTTATCCTTTTCTTTTTTATTCTTTTTTACAAGTGGATGGTTCTCTGGGAAGGAGTAGAATATATTAAGATATGAAGGTGATATAAAAGCCAAAGATATTAATAAACATTGAAGATTTTAAACTCACATCATTTAAGAATTAGAAGAGAATTCACAAATAGGATTGGGGGTAAATTTCTTAACAAAACATGGATAGAGGTGATCATGAAAGATAAAAGAAATAATTTTAATTATATAAAATTAGAAAGCTTTTGCACAAACGAAATTAATGTAGCTAGAATAAGAGAAACTGTCTAGTTGGAAATCATTGCATTCAAAGTCTCTAATAAAAGTCTGCTATCCAAACTAAAAAAGAAAAAGACAAAAATATGCAAGAAGAGAAGTTATACCTAATTGATAAATGGTTAAGGGATGTAAATAAATAGTTTTTATTATCAACAACCATATGAAATACTGCTGAAAACTAATAATAATAAGGCAACTAGATGGCATAGATGGTAGATCACTGGATCTGGAGTCAAGAAGACCTGAGTTCAAATCTATCCACAGACACTTACTAGCTTTGTGATCCTGGGCAAGTCACTTAACCTCTGTCTGCCTCAGTTTTCTCAACTGTCAAATGGGGATAATAATATCACCTACTTCTAAGGCTGTGAGGATCAAATGAGATAATATTTGTGAAGTGCCTAGCATATAGTAAGCATTTAATAAATGCTTGTCTCTCCCCCTCCCCATTAGAGAAATTCATGTTTTAAAAACTCTGAAGTTGTTTTGTAACTTTCCCAGCCGAAAGTATCCCTGTTGTAATATAGTGTACCTCAAGACTGTAGTACCGCACATAATGATTTAATGGCCTGAAAAGATTATTGAACCTACTGGAACTTGGACTACCCAAGCCTAACTTGGCAATGTAAAGGAGTTGGAGCAGACCAAAGAAATACTCCACTCATTCAATCCAGGCCTCCTGCAAGCAGGAGAAAGTATAACATATTTACTTACCAGAAATTGATGCTAATGGAACCTGTGTCTGAAGCTCTCATTACAAAGTTCAGGGGAAAGTGCATGTGACTTTTAATGAGCTCACTCTAACAGGTGTCCCCTCCTCCTCCTCCATCTCTTCCTCTCTTTCCATTAGGCGCCTCTTAATTGCAAAGCAGGGACATGGTCCCTAAAGTCCCAGAAGTGGCAACATTTCTCTAAGGTTAAAGTTAGGAAGCCCCAGACTTGCTCCAGACTTCCAAGGGATCTTTGTATAATTGAAAACAAATATCCTTAATTGGGGCTATTTTCTGCTGCCAGGAAGAAGGACTTTGAGCATGAGCTATAAATAAGAAGCCTGGGTTTGAATTTGGTCTCATCACTTAGAAGCTGTGTCACACTGGGCAAGTAATTTCTCTGAGACTCAGTTTCCTCATCTTCAAAATATGAAAGAATTTGATGCACTCTAAAGTTCCTTCCAGCTTTAGCATTCTCTAATTCATTGGAATACGTGCATACGTGGAGGAAAATGCATGCTATGAATTAATTTAGCATGTATACCATGATTGTACTGCCCAATTCCTCTTCATTGATGGCTTCCAGATACCAACAGTGAATGGTGCCTTTCCTAGAAGCAACAATAATAGCACTGATGGGACAACAAGAATATTCAAATAAGATCAGGTCAGCCTATATAAGCTAATAGCCAAATCCTTAGGATGTTCCAAAATTATACCTACACCTTGTAGGAAGATTTTACTTCCACAGCTGTTTCTGTGACACTTCTATTACAGGTAAAGGAATCAAACTTATTCATTTGGGGGTGGAGGGGCCATTGATGACAAAATTTCCCTATTATGGGGGAAACACTCTTTGGTGCTGCTATCTTCCTGCCCTCATGCAGTGAGTAATGTTCATTTGTCTATCACTCTCTCTCCCACAAGGAATACCTCTTTTCAATGACTTCTTTAGCTAAACTGTTTCTTTAAGTTTCCAAAATATAAGACCAAGGCATCTGGTTGGTTGGCAATTGGACAGTTGCACGAGGAAGTAGTGGAACAGATAAGATGGGAGGTGGGGGAAAAGGACAATGGATCCTAGTTCGAAGAGGGAAAGGTTACTCAGGGAAAGAAAGGAAAACTTCAGGACTCAGGACGTTGAAGTAAGACGAGCTGGGTTGGAATCCTGGTTCTGCTAATTACTAGCTATGTGACTTTACACAAGCCCCTTAGCCTCTCAGAGTTTGTTATTTTCCAAATTCCCTTACAGTTCAAAATCCAATGATCCTCAAATGAGATTAGCCATGGCCATTGGTCTGCTTTTATGATGGGCAGAGATTAGAGGTCATGAAGAGTATTCTAGTCCAGAAGATGAAAAAGCTCTCAACAGATCATCTGCTCTAATCCCCACTGTCAGGAAGACCAGTGTCATCCTGGGAGTATAAGGAATGTGTATTCTTCACTGAGTCTGGAGACTTTAGTTCAAGTCCCAGCCCTTACATTGATTAACTGTGTTTAGGGTCATGAAGTCCCTTCTTCTCTCTGGTCTCAATGTCTTTCTCTGAAAGCATAGGAGTGGGACTAGCAGATCTCTAAGCTCTCTTCTACCTACTAATTTTATGATTCAGTGACCCCAGAAATGTCTGTATGGACAGTATGAAAGTAACATAAATGATCATTTATGTCACCTTCTTAAATCATTTTACCATAGAATCCCCTCCATGCTTATCTAGTTCATCAATGTTAATTATATTTGTTGGTTGGAATTGATTTGATTAAGTTGGTGTCATGTTAACTTTCTAATAAGTTTTATTTTGTCCCGACACTTTATTCATGTATAGAAAGCCTTCCTGTCGGTTACTCACATTGCATGGTTGTCACAAAGCTTTTAAGACATCATCTTCTATAGAAAGTCTTTGTTTTTCTCACCCACCTAAATCTCAAGTCCAACAAAATCAGATTCAGAATCCTTCCTCCCAGAGTGGCTCAACTTCCAATAGGTCCCATGTCAGCCAATGACAATATCGTTCTCTTAGTCTCCCCAGGTAGACTCTTCAGGTTAATCTTTGATTCCTTCCTTGCCTTTCTTGTTCCCACTCAATTTATAATCCCAGGATTGTCTAAATGGACCAGTTGTTCCTCCCCAAAAGCCAATTAGAAATAAAAACTTCAGTCAAATAAGCTTCTTGTTATCACAGAAGAAAAATAATGACCAGCCGTTTGAATGAAAGTAACCTTTGGAATTGACCAGCCAATCTATTCAAAAAGGTCAAACTGTTGTGCATCATGATGAGGCTAAAACAACTGCCTGATTCAGTTAATCACCTCCATGTTTCCTTTGCATGACAACCAAAAATCCAATTGATCAAATCTGTGACTCATAGGATAACAAGCATTTAAGATGGAAGATTTCATAGACAGCATCTAGTTCAATACCCTCACTTTACAGAGGAGGAAACTGAGGCATTGAGCATGAAGGGCTTTCCCAAGGTCACACAATGAGAAAATAGTAAAGCTGGGGTCAGAATCCTGAGTTTCTGACTCCAAATGTGGTATTGTGTCCACTGTGTCACACAATAGATTAAATGTTTTGGCACAGAGTAAGAAGAGCTTATATCCCTTTCTCCAGGCTAAAGTAACAGCAAACCCTTCAACGTTTGCTCATAAGAAAACAATTTTCCAAATCCCCAGACCTTTTTTCCATCTTCCATCAACATGTGCAGCATGAGCCTGACCCTCTGGCAAGAGCCCAGCACAGTTTTGACTTGAAGCTGAGAATGTTCATTCCAGAAGCCGCTGAAAAGTTCTTCCTGTCCCCCAGCTCCCATGTAGAAGATGCTCTGTTTTGTCTCTTTCCCTTGCAGCTGAGGGGG
>CM053628.1:33641292-33660453 GCA_028646595.1 Phalanger gymnotis | reverse complement strand
ATCCGCTCCACAGAGGCCAGGCTCAAAGCCTTCTCCACCTGTGGTTCCCACTTGACAGTGGTGACCATATTTTATGGGACAGCCATCTACATGTACTTGAAGCCCCAATCTAAAGAGTCTCAGAACCAGGACAAAGTCATTTTTATATTTTATGGAGCAGTTACCCCTATGTTGAACCCTCTCATTTATACCCTAAGGAATAAGGATGTGAAAGGTGCCCTCAGGAAATTGGCTGGAGGGAAAGAAAAATCCTGAAAGCTCTATAAATTTTTTTCCAATGGGTTACTTGTGCAAGCATAAGGGCAATGCAATGAACAACTGAGTCAGAGAACAAATATTTTTCAAGTCGCCAAATTCATTTTAGTTTAGCTCAGAAATCAATTATTAATCATTATTGTGTACCCTACACTGAGCTTATTTAGTAAATAATACATTATTTTTCCTGACATTGAGAATAGAAAATGGTATTTCGTAATTACAAGGAATTAGAAAAATTATCTAATCCTACCCTCTATGACTAAGAGCCTCAGCCCTACGGCAACCCCTAAAATAGTCATCCAGAATCCTCTTGGAGATCTCCTGTGATGAGATATACACTACTTCCCATGATGCTCCCTCCTACTTTAAAACAACTCCAATCGTTAGGAAGGTTTTCCTCACACCACGTAAAAAGAACGGGGAGCAAAGAGCTGGCTAAGAAAATGGCATCCAAGACTAGGATTTGGATTTTCCAGCCATGGCTTTAGATTTTGGAACAACGATGCTCCTCACCAGGGTTGGAAGTCACATAGCAAGAGCTGTCAAAATTTATTTGCCTGGAATCTTGCAAATCTAATTTGAAGAGCTTTTAAGCTAAAAGAGAATGGGAAAGGAGAAAACTGGGTACAAATGAGCCCAAGATAGAAACTGAAAGAGTAGCTATAGTGCAAGGAGAAGCATAATAGTAGAAAAGCCTAGAAATTAGCAGGAAACAAAATCCAGGAACTGAATCAGGACTAAAATCCTGGCCTGGACTGTCCCTATACAAATAAACAAAGTATGCATAACATGCAAAGGAAGCTAGATAACTTGGGGCATGGTGTACATTTGACATTTTAAGTATCACTGAGACTTGGTAGGTTGAGACCCATGAGTGTTAGGTGGCTCAATAGAAGGAGCACTATAGTTGGAGTGCCAAAGACTTGAATTCGAATCCTTCTTCAGACACTTACTAGCTGTGTGACCTTGGACAAGTCACATCTCCTCTGCCTCAGTTTCCTTGGCTGAAAAATGAGGGAGTTGGACTCAATGTCTCCTAAGGTCTCATCCAGTTCTAAAGCTAACATCCCATGACCTTGGGTTCTAGAAAGGTATACCATATTGAAAAGGAACAGAATAAATAAAAGAGAGGAGGTCAAAGTACCATTTATATATTAAGAAGATAAACTTGTGGGGTTGGGGATTGATTGAAGACATTGATCATTGGCCAAGGAAATCTCCATTGATTTCAATCTGATGAACTTAGAGGACGGTCAGCTTTAATGGTTTGGGCTTTGAGAAGCATCTCCCTATAAAAGGTGTAGCTATGGCCACTGGCACTTTGTTGAGATGATTGAAAACTTCTGATTAAATCTTGATGATTTGGGGGTGCATCCAAGATGAATTGGTTGGTTTGGAGCAACACTTTGGCACATCCTGGATGATGGGTTTCACTGATGGGATTCCTTCCGAGTTGAATTGGTTGGCGAAGATTCTTATTGGGGGATCTGTCCCTTTTCATAGGTTTATAAGAGCCAAGGAGATGACTTTCTCACTTTTCTCCTTTCTACCTTTCTTTTGGAGAGATCCTGAAAATGCAGCTGGTTCCTTTCCAGCACCCCTAGTCAACAATGTAGATGTATGAGTGGCAGATAAATATTTGTCTACATAGGCTAAGAGAGGATCTCCTGGAGCCCAAGTTCCAAGCTACCCATTACTTTCTTTTTCCCTTTTGTGAGTAAGATCAGCTACCAAATCTATGAGGACACTATTGGCAAAAGAGATAGCAGCAGCCAGGACAGCAATCAAGTATATGGATTTCTTAGAGAGTCACACAGCAAGGAAAGACATATGAAAACAACTAGTTTCTAAAGCACTGGATTTGGAGTCAGAAAGATTTGAGTTCAAATCCTGCCTCACATACTAACTGTGTGAACTTAAGCAAGTCATTTAACCTCTGTTTGCCTCAGTTTCCTCATCTGTAAAATGGGGATAATAACAGAGTTCTTGTGAGGATCAGACAGAGATCTTGTGAGATAATATTTGTAAAGCACTATATGAATGTTGCTGCTACTGCTATTGAGGTTCATAGCCATGGCCCTAGACAAGGTCATTTCTGAAGCTAGTACCTGAGTTAAAAGAAGGGGAATTTCCTAGGCAGTGTGATGCCAGAATCTGGCTTTCTAGCCAGATAAGGGGGATTTTCCTGGGCTGTACCAGACTTAAGGGTTACCTTGCAAGGAAGCCCAGGCTCAAGACTTTGGAGATCTAGTGTTCTGTCCATAAAAGGGGAATTTCCTGAGCACTGTGCCTTTCATAGAGAGAAGATTGAGTCCATGGCTCATGGTGCTGAAAGACACAATGACAAGGAAGCAAAATCCATGGTATAGACTAAGGGACTTGAACTAAGGACTTTGTACAGCCCTATTATAGTTTTGGGTGATTTAGATCTGATATTAAAGGAGCCCCAAGTGTGTTTCTCTTCTGAGGGAGTAGACATCCTCAAAGGGTTTCTGTAGAATGAAAGAATGGATCAAAATGTCTACATATTGTCTGTTTCCCTTCTTGGGAGAGGTCAAACCACAGGCTGGTACTATGAGTTTGAGAGCCATTGCATACATCCATATGGAAATAGGAACTCATTGGAATGATGAGGGTCGACCTGATGGCATTCCTTTCTGAGCAGTGTCTCAGTTTTCTCAGCTGAAAAATGAGGGGATTGGATTTCCAAAGGACCTATGATGAAGCATGTTACCCACCTCCTGACAGAGAGGTGATAGACGCAAGGTGCAGAAAGACACATGATTTTGGACACTGCCACTATGTGAATTTGTTTTCCTCGACTATGCTAATCTGTTGCGAGAATTCTTTTTTCTTTTTCTCTCTCATTTTTTAAAATGAGAAGGTAGATCAGGGAGATGGAATTAGCAGTAGTGAAGCCCCAAAACTGAGAGCCATAGAAACATTTGTAGATGTATAAAAGAAAAGAGAAAGAAGTTCGGAAGGAAGCACAGGCAAGCAGGATAGTTCTGAAAGTAATGTGTGGAATTTATTACATATTTTTTTAAAGCAAACAATATGAAATGAAGATTCACGGTCTCACAATAGAATCCTCTTTTTGTGTTCTGCTGTGAATGTGGAAATGTTCTTTTGAGATGTTCAAGCTCAGAATTTATAAGCAAACAAACATTAAAACCATAAAAACAAACAGAAACAAACATAAAAATAAACAAAGCCACAAAAACCAAGCAAAAACAAACATAAAAAATAAACAAATAAATAGATAAACAACTAAACTCCATGTTGCTTTTGAGACTGGAAGATTTTAAGGTTCTGAAAAAAGTGAGAGGGAGGAAAATTATAATAACTATCTAATAGCTATAACGAGCCCTTTATGAGCGTGTTTGGTTATGGCCTGTGAATTCTTTGCATTTTCTACATTTTCTGTGGTGTTAAAGAAAAGCTACCCCATCCCCCCAGAAGTCATTATTACCTCAAGTGCTTAAACAGGAGTTAGAAACCCATTGCCAGCATTTATGAAAGTCTACCTAGGCAAATGCTATGTTCTGAGATTTTCCCAGGGAATTTTTTTTCTTCTGGGAGAAGGCAATAAGAGCCAAAGAGTGAATGATATCTTTTAGATCTATCATCAAAATTGGACCTTGTCTGTGTTGACTTTGACCTTGGGGAACATTGGGCAATAGATTACATACTCATATGAAGATATATAGAAAGCAGCCTGGGAAACATGCTGAAGAACATTTGAGCAAAAATCAAGGGAGGCAGAAATAGAAGTAATATTGCCATAGGAGAAGACTACAAACAGCTTGGACAGAAAGAAGAATGGATGAGAAATTGGGGAAACAAATAACTATCCTGGCATGGAGACCTATTATGATAATAAGGGGGGAGTGGTGTCTATTATCTAAACATTTTGTCATTTTGGCAGAGAAAATGCCAAAAGTAGAACCCAGCTTGACTTGCCTTAATGATAATTTGCTCTTAATTTAGAACTCAAAATTTCTAAAAAATAAAAGTGAAAATTGTCTTTATATATAATTGGGAAAAATAAAATATTAATAGAAAAAATGGTAATTTGCTCTTTCAAAAGTTGAAGAAGACAAGGAGGAATTTTATTCTGGATCTGATTCTCACTTAAAGGGAAGAACTGATTGCTGGAATAGCAACAGTGAGAACATTAAGGTAGGGCCTCCTGATCTAAAACTCTTAGGGAAGCCTGCCTAGAAGGGGTGGGAAGTTCTCACAAGTGAAATTCTGATAACACAAAGGGAAACCATTCTCTGGGGACAAACTGGGAGTTGTCTGAAGAGATGCATGTGGATGCACAGGGATGAAAAGGGAACTAATTTAGATTTTAAAAAACATGTGCAGAAGGTGGACTTAAGGACAGGTAACAGAGGATAAATGCCAAAGTGCACTATAGTCCTGTAAGAATAGTGTCAGAGCCATGAAAACAGACTAAGCTGATAAAGGGTGCAAAGTACAACCAAGACTTTTCAAAAAGCTCTATCTGTCAAAACAGGAAGATCAAAGAAGGGATAGGAGTCCTTGGAGTAGATGGAATGAGGATAATGGATGAGAGAGAAGACAGAGCTGCTCAACTTTTATTTTGCTTCAGTTTTCTCTGGCAAAGATAATGACCTTTGGACTGGAAAAGACAAAACAAAAATGGCCATCAATTTCATTGAGACTGGATCATGCCTGACTAACATAATTTCCTTTTTTTGACAATTGTACTTGACTACCCTTTTGACAAAGGGACTAGGTATTAGATCAGCCAAATCAGGAAAATGCTATTGATATGATTTTCTTAGATTTTAGCAAAGCACTTGGCAAAATCTATTATCTTAACTTGTAGACAAGATGGAGAGGTATAGGCAAGATAGTATACATCAGTGGATTAATCACTGGTTAAGTGACCAAACCCGAGGAGCAATGGCTAAGCATCATTGTTAAGAGATATCTCAAGTAGAGTACCCCAGGGATCTATCCTTGGCCCTGCATTATTTAACATTTTAACAACCATATGAATAAAAGTATTAATAGCATATTTATCAAAATTCCACGTGACACAAACTTGGTAAAGACAGCCAACAATGTTGTATGAGAGTCTGCATCCAAAAACACATTGACAGCTGAAACATTGAACTGAATAGAATAAAATTAAATGTAATAGGGATAAAATAGAAATCTTACACTTTGGTTCAAAAAGGCAACTTCATAAATATAAGATGGGCAAGGCTTGACTAGACAGCAGGTCATTTGAAAAAAAAATCCAGGGATTTAGTGGACTATTGCAACCTCAATGTCAGATACAAGGTTGATATGGCAACCAACGGAGCTAATGTGATCTTTGGCTGCATTAAGAGCACTCCCGTGTCCTAATGTGGGTGGTGATAATCCAGCTTTACTGTCCTTGTTACATCATTTTGGGAGCATCGTGTTCAGTTCTGAAGGCCACATTTTAGAAAGGACACTGATAAGCCAGAGAACCGGTTCAATTAGCAATTGATGGAACTGAGGATGTCTAGCCTGGAGAAGAGAAGACTTAAGGGAAATATATGAACTGTCTGTAGGTATTTAAAAGACTGTCACATGGAAGACGGAATAGAACTAGTCTGCTTAACCCTCCAGGGAAAAACTAGCAGCACTGGGGAGAACTTACCAAAAGACCTACTGAAAGATGATGTGGGGGAAGTTTCCTAACAATGAGCTGTCCCAAGTAGAATGGGCTGCTTAGGGAAGCATTCCAGTATGGGGTTTCCCCTCACTATAGATAACCACTTGTTGGATATGTGGTAGAGAGCATTCTTGTTCGAGTATGGGTTGAATTAGTTGGTTTCCTTCCAACTCAAGTTCTGTGATGCCATAAAATTTGTCTGACTTCCAATCCTCCTCATTTTGCCTTCTGTAGCCAAGAAAAATAAGCCTTGTTTCTCTTTCATGTGACATGCTTCAAATAGTTGAAATATTCCACCAAAATCTCCTTCATAAGCTATAAACATCTCTACTCCCTTCAGTCAATATTTGTATGGCACAGTCTCAGAACCCTTAACTATGCTTCTTGTCCTCAATCTTGTCAATATCCTTCTGAAAACGAGCACCAAAACTGAGCATGATACTCAACAGAAGGTCTGACCACGGTAAAACAGATTGAGAACATCATGTCATTGAAAGCACCCTAAATTCGAATTATAGTTTTTGGCTGATGGAAACCAAGCAGTGTTTGTAATGTCATCATTAACTATGGTTTTCATGTTTATAACCTTCAAGTTATTTTTTACTCTCCCCCTCTCCTTCACCTCTCAAATCCACACAGCTTCCTAAGTCTTATCAATAACACATCCACAACATTCCTCACATCTTATGCTTCCTTCCTATTCATGCTACACACTAATTAACACCTATGTGCAGGAGTGTGCTGAATATGGTTCAAACTGGACAGGTGATTGTTAAATTTTCAGTGTGAGCATTGGAAATCAGCAAGTGCTACAAATCAGGGCTTGATTGGTTGTTTTCTTTATTGATTTTTGATCAAGACCTTGTCTACTCTAGACTTAAGAAAGTAATGGAGGAAATGTTAATAATGCATATTAACCTTAAAAATGTGTCATGAGTACATTTTTTTGGAGATCTGGTTGTTATATTTTTACCAGCCTATCATTGCCTATATATACTATTGCAATAACTTCCTAACAATTTTTCTGTCCCACACTGCCCCCACCCCCACCCCCACCAGCCAATCTATCCTTCACACTGATGCCATAATAATATTCTTTTCACATGTAATAGTTGCTGAGGTATGCTTCTAGCACACTTTCTAGCAGTGTACGGAGCAGAAGGTATTTAGCTGATGAGGACACCTGGGTTACTCCTTATCCAGCACCCTTGTTTGGGTGG
Organism: Phalanger gymnotis; assembly: GCA_028646595.1. Taxonomy (NCBI): domain Eukaryota; kingdom Metazoa; phylum Chordata; class Mammalia; order Diprotodontia; family Phalangeridae; genus Phalanger; species Phalanger gymnotis. Next base: position 33,653,295 of record CM053628.1, on the reverse strand, counting down.
CCCTTTTGTTTCTATCTTTACCCTCTTGGTCATCTCCATGGCCATGGCTTTCCCTTTCTTGAGCTGTAATGTGGTTCTTTCGAATCTTCCAAGGGAGAAGTAATGAGAAGGGAAGTCCTCTAAAGCCACAGCCTTGGACAGGGATTACTCCTCCCCACTTACCAAACCTTCCACCTAAAAAACTACTGGCTCATCTCACATCTGAGACTGTCCAAATTCACATATTCTTCTCTGCTCTGGGGGTGGAATCATAATATGTATCAATAATATTGGTTTTGTTCAGCTCAAGAGCCCAGATGGTAGTCCCAGCAATTAGAAAGAAAATTTATTTTTCTCTCACTCCCTGGCCCTCGCATCCTCCCATTCATCTGGATTTAATTCCCTAAGAATACATATACTCATAAAGACATACATGCAATGAATGCTATCTTAAGGAAACTGATTTCTTTGAAAACATGGAAAATACAGAAAGGGAGAAAACTCTTAAAGAATGAAAATTAGGGATATAGGCTCAATGCAAAATAAGGCACAAAAAGTAGGAGTGTCACTGGTTTTATTCTTGTCAAGGAGGGCAGCAACAGCCATTCTGCATCCACTCAATGAGACTTCCACCTTGTTCATTTACATTCTTTTCCCAGCACCCTGATACCAGTTGGGGTAGTGACAGTAGCAGTAACAGAGCCAGTCTCTTGTCGTTTCCTATTCTCTTGCTCAGGCTGCAATTGAATATGCTTGGCTACAAGGGCTGTGGCACCATTCTGAAAGCCATTATTGACTGTCGAGTCTATGGCAGAAACTGGCAGTGGACCACTGCCCCACTTCAGCAGCACCAGGCTCCCAGAGCTCTTGGTGAACACCCCTCAATGTGTATGCCCACTTGTTGCCTCTCACGAGATTTCTGTTCTCCTCCTTCCTACAAGGGTTGAAGAGGATGATTGCCTCACATAGTCTCACCTGCTTCAGGAGCTCTAGCTGGAAGGAATCCAAGGATTTCTGTCTGCCAGCAGACACAAATCTCCAATGACATGCTACAAGCAAATTAAAAAGTTCAACCTCCTTTCCCTAGCATTCAAGACACTCACCAATCTCGCATAAGTCAACAAGCCTTTGTTAAGCACTTACCACGTGTAAACATTGTACTAAATGCTCAGAATTACAAATCCTAGCTAAAAAAGACAGTCCTTGCCCTCAAGGAGCTTACATTTGAATAAAGGAAGACAACACATTAAAGGGAGCTGAAGGGGGAGGGCTGAGAGAGAAGGTACCCACATGGGGACACAGAGGAGAAACAATCATCTCTTATCTCAGATTATCCCCCTCTATGCCCTCTATGCGCTAGTCAAACTGAACATCTGTACCAGAAATGCACACGCAATTCTCATGCTATTATATGTCTAATTCTCTCCTTTCCTCTCTTTGCCTACTGAATTCTCCTCAAACCTTGAAAGCCCTACTCAAGCGCCACATTCTCCAGGGGAGCATCTCTGATGCCCCCGACTAGAAGCCATGTTAACCCTCAGATCTCAGATCTCACATACCACTTTATTCTCCTCTCCAATGCACATGTAAATTCATGCATTATAGCTAGCTAGCTATCTATCTGTCTATCTATCTATCTATCTATCTATCTATCTATCTATCTATCTGTATGTATATATTCATTATCCCTCTCTTTGATTGTGAATTCTAGAAGGGCAGGGACTACCAGGTCTTATCTCAACTTTGCATCTCTCCCAGAGACAACTACAATTTTCTGCACACAGCAGAAGCTTAATAAATATTTGTTGAATGAATGAGCGATTGCCCTCCTTGGCACGCTTTTAAAACAAATTGTACTGCTAAAAGATGGAACTGATGGCAGTATACATTGATATTGCTCAGGAGAGTGAGTTCTGTCTGGTTGCAAGCCAGAGCATCATTTCTCCTAATGGATTGTTGTGGCTGTTAGATGTAGCAGTCCCCTTAAGAACAGAGCCTCTGATTGCTTGCTAAAAGCAGTTCAAGTGTGAATAGTGGTTAAGTATTCTTCCATTTTCTATCAGCAAACAGGTATAACAGAGGAGATCAGTATGATTTGCTGGACTAGGGAAACTTCTAAGCAACTGGACATGCACCTTGTCTCTTTTCTAAGTAACCTACACCTTGCTGGGGTGACACAATATCCCCTGATTGATCCCCAGTGTTGGGGGAGAAGGGGTTGTGTCAAAGATGATTGGCAACAAAGTCAGAAGGAGCCGTCCTCTCTGTAGTCTGTAAGAAGAGGAGGAGAAACAGCTATGTCTCTTTTGGGCTTTCCCTTTTGGGATTCTCTTCCAGTCCTGTCTCTGTTGGACTTCCATCAAGGGAGGGATAACATATCTCTCCTCTCTGCAGCCAATGGCAATGGTGACTACCAGAACATGGCAGTGGGAATCTGTGCTTGTCTATTTGATCCTGAGTCCCTAACTGTCTTCTTCAGCTTTTCTGTTATTATCCCTGAGCACAGATCAAAGATTATGTATCCTGAGAAATTGATATTTCTAGCCTTGGTAGATACATCAAGAATTGGAGAATCCCCAAGTACCTGAGTCAAATGTAGTAATATTAATTTCTTAGGTATATGGAGGATGGGCTAGAGAGCAAAGAGACTGGAATCTGGGAAGCCAATCACGAATCTTTAGCAATAGTCCAGATGAAAAGGGATGAGAACCTAAACATCCCCTAAAAGGGATGAGTGATGGCTGTGTAAGGGCAGAGAAGGGGATGCATATAAAAATTGCTGTGGAGGTAGATATGACAAAACTTGGGAAACTCATTGGATATGGGAGGTTAGGGAGAGGAAAGAGACAAGGATAAGTCTGAGGTGCCGAGCCTGGGTGACAGAAAGGGTAATGGAGCCCTCAACAGGAATAGGAGAGTTTGGAGGAAGTTTCAATGAGAAAGGATAATGAACTCCATTTTGGACATGTTAAGTTTGAGATGCTGATTAGACATCCAGATGGAGACTCAAAAGGTAACTGGTAGTGTGAGACTAGAGTTCAGAAAGAAATTTGAGATAGGTATATAGATTTGAGAGAAACCTGTGTAGAAATGATAATTGAATTCACAAGAGCTGAAGAAATCACCAAGAAAGAGAATAGAAGGCAGCCCAGGAAAGAGTCATGGAGGACACCCATGCTTAGTGGGCTCAATATGAATGACAGTTCAGTAAGGAAGATGGAAAGGAAGTGGCTAGAGGTAGTAAAAGAATTAAAAAAGAACCAAGTCATGTAAGTCCAAGAAGGAGGGAAGGAGGTGGTGGGCCATAGCATCAAAAACTGCAGGGAGGTCAAGTAGGATATAGACTGAAGGAATCAGATGATTTGATGATTCAGCATTTACATGCCATAAGCAAGAGAAAAGATCACTAAACGTTTCCCTCCATGTTTCTCCATGGAGATAAAACCAAGTTTAACAGTATAGAATGTTAATAGATTCATAAAAGGGAATGGAGTTGCAAAATGAATTAGAAAACAGAACTCAATAATATTCTGCCTACAGGAAATAGAGAAAAGAAATTACCGGTGATTAGAATGTTGAGAAAACTGGCTTTGTTAATTCTCTGGAAACTACTTAATGGAAATCTCAAAAAGTATACTTGTAAGGCTCACATGAGACTTTAGCAAAAATTGGTCATGATCTAGGGCAAAGGTTCTTAACTTTTTTTTTGTATCATGGACCACTGTCCATATCAGTCTGCTGAAGGCTATGGACCCCTTCTTAGAATAATGATTCATCGCTGATCATCATAATCAAGGGAAATGCTCGATTTCAGATTGAGGCTAGTGATAACAAAGATGTGATGTTTTCCCATTCTAGTTCATGAATCACCAGAAATCCATACACGGACCCCTAAGGAGTCTGTGGATTTCAGTGGCATAATAAGTTCACAAATGAGGAAAAGTTGAAAGCTTAAACACATTCATTATAAATCATGATGTAATCGAATTGTAAACAAAAGAAGAAATATGAACAACAGATACCAGCCTAAAACTAAAAAAAACTGAAATAATAAGTAGGTTGTAGACGAAAACATGAAACTGTGAAAAATTAAAGAGAATGATATTAATAAGATGACATACCAAAATTTATGGTATACGGCTTAAGTAGTTCTTAAATTTATATCTCTGACATATATTTTTTCACTTTTTAAAAGGTTTTGTTGATACTTTTTGTTTTTTACATCACAATCATTTTCCAATAACCACTCCCAGTTCAACTCTCCCTTACAATAAAGAAAACCGGTGAAACAAAACTGATACAGTGACTGCATCTAGCAAGGTACACAGCATTCTGCATCTGTAACTGCCACCTTTCTAATGCATGACGGAATTGTGTTTCATCTTCAATCCTCTGGAGTCTATGTTGGTCATTTATTTCATTTAATTTAAACTCTGTAGTACATTGTCAGCCTGACTCTGTTTTCTTATCTCTATATCAATTTCTATGTTTCAATACATACATACATATATATACATACATATATGTGTATATACATATGTATGTATAGAAACAAAAGAGAAAACCAATGAATTAAACATGCAACTTTTAAAAATTAGAAAACAAATGAATTAATTTTTCTAAAACAAGGACAAAAAACCCAAAATTATTTTAAAACAAAAGCTAAATAAACAGACCTGAAAACCAATGATGGCACTGATGCAAAAAAAGCAAAGAGCTCGTTTTTTGAAAGGATCAATAATATTGATAAACCAATTAAGGTTGTTCTACTACATTCACTTACAAGCCCCAACCAGTGTGCTTCCAAATGATTGTCAGCTAGACTCAATTAGCTTTCAGAAAGGGCATTTGCTAAATAAGATTAGTAAGGAGGGTGATTACAAAAATATTCCCCACCAAAAATACCAAAATAAAACAAAAAAGAAGCATATCCTCCCTCTACACACACAGGGTCCCTGGGCAGAGCAGGTTCTAATTTCTAGAGCCCCTGTGGCAAATCAGCTCACTGATCCTGATTACTGGTAGTCCTTTTCTTCCTTTGTAAAGTTTTCTTGAAGTTCCCTTTAGATGTAGTTCTCTACTGGACTCTAAGGGTCAATACCTTTGTAGAGTCCATTGCCTTCACTTCTCTCCATCCTGATGGGCCACCCTCCCTGCAGCTGCCTTTCCTTGGTGTGTTTAGTTCAGAGGTGGGGAACCTGCAGCCTCAAGGCCACATGTGGCCTTCTAGATCCCTGGGTACGACCTTTTGACTGAGTCCAAGTTTTACAGAACAAATCCTTTTATTAAAGGGATTTGTCCTGTGAAGTTTGGATTCTGTCAAAGGGCCACATTTGAGGACCTAGATGGCCACATGTGGCCTGAAGGCCACAGATTCCCCACCCCGGTAGTGCATCCTCAATGTATCTCCTAGGTCCTGGTGCAGACACTACCACGAGCCACCGTGATTCCAGAGACACAACTACTGACACCAATGAGAACACTAGATCTTCTGAAGGGATTGGCCCTGCAGCCTGAGAAAGCTCTTAGAATACCTTTGGGCCTTAGACCTCTACCTAACAACCAAAGGGAGCTGGGCTGGCCTGGAGTTGAACTAGCATACCTCAAGGGGAAACCTGTAGAACCCAAAGGCAAGGTTTCAAGGGGAGATTTAGATTTACCCACTATCCCAGACAAAACCAAATTCTTAGAGTGCTAATCTTCCATCTTTCCCTCTCTACTTGCTCCTTTCTTGCTGCCTACCAACATTCCCAGGTCTCTCCCATCTTCAAAATACCCTGACTTGATCCTGCTGTCCCTACTTTCTATCATCCTGTATCTCTCCTTCTCCTCTCTATTGAACTCCTTGAAAAGAGTCTACACTCGGTGCCTCCATTTCTCTTTTCATTCTTTTCTAAACCCATTGTAACTGGCTTCTATCCTCATCGTTCAACTGAGTCTGCTCCCTCCAGAGTTACCAGTGATCTCTCAAGTGTTCAATCTGATAGCCTGTTCTCAACCCTTATCTTCTTACCATCTGAAGCACTGCATACTGTTGACAACCTAATGGATACTCTCTGCTCTATGGGTTTTTGTAACATTCTTTAGTGACATTGATCTCTCAAAGTTCTCCTGCCTGTCTCCCTATGGCTTCTCAGTCTCCTGTGCTGTATTTTTATTCTTATTCATGCCCCAAAACTATGGATATCCCTCAATGCTTTGTCCCGTACTCTCTGCTTTCTTCCTTCTATACTATTTCCATCGGTGGTCTCATCGGTTCGCATATGTTCAATTATCTTCTCTCTGCAGATGGCTCCCACATCTATATATCCAATCCTAGTCTCTCCTCTGAACTCCAGTCTCACATAACCAAATACTTTTTGAATATTTCGAATTTTATTAAGTGGATTTGTTCTATGAAGTTTGGATTCAGTCAAAGGGCCACATTTGAGGACCTAGAGAGCCACGTGTGGCCTCGAGGCCACAGATTCCTGCAAGAATCTTGAACTCAACATGTCCAAAACAGAGCTCTTTATCTTTTTCCTCAAACACTCCCCTCTTCCCAATTTTCGTGTCATCGGCAAGGGCATCACCATTCTCCCAGCCTCCCAGATTCATAGACTTAGTTTCCTACTCAACTCCTCACTCTCATTCACTCCACAAATCAAATCTGTTGCCAAATCTTGTTATTTCTAATGTCACAACATCTTTCACATACGGGCACTTCTCTCCACTCACTTAGCCAAACCCCTAGTTCAAATTCTCTCCACTCACTTAGCCGAACCCATAGTTCAAATCCTTATCACCTCTTGCCTGGCCTTTTGCAATAGCCTTCTAATCACTTTCCCTGCCTCAAGTGTCCTCCCCACTCCAATCTATCCTCCACTCAATTGCTAAGACAATTTTTCTAAAGACTCCAGGGCGTGCTAGTAAACGTCTAGCAATTGGATCTCTAAAATAATGTACCCAAGACACCCTTTTAAGTTTAATCTGCATTTTAATTTGCATTATTAATAGTTTCTCTATCACTTTAAGGCTAAACAATCAACAAAATGATATATTGAGCCCTGATTTGTATCATTTGCCAATTTCTGAGGTATAAATACACTAAAAGTTTAACAATCAGCTCTCACAAGCTGGTCCAAGCTAACTCTAGCTTGTACTTAAAATGTAAGTCTTAAAAATGTAAGTCTGAGCCCGCCACACTCCTATTCAATGAACTCCAATGACTCCCTCTTACTAGCAGGATCAAACATAAAGTTCTTTGGCATTTAAAGTTTGTCACCAGCTGGTACCTTCCAACCTTTCCAGTCTTCTCACATTTTATTCACCTTCACATACTACACAGTCCAGCAACACAGACCTATTTGCTATGCCTGAAACCAGCCTCCATCTCCCATCTCTGTGCTTTTGCAATGGCTGTCCCCCATGCCTGGAGAGCCTTCCCTCCTCATCTCTGACTCTTGACATATCTATGGCTTCCTTGAAGCTTCAGTTCAAACACCACCTTCTTCAAGAGAGTCATTCTCCCATTCTACCCCTAGTAGTACCCTTCCTTCTGAGATCATCTTCTCCCTACTCGGTATTTATTTTGTATATAACTATTCAATTAAATGCATGTTCCACATTAGAATGTAAGTTCTTCAAGGGCAGGGGTCATTTTTGTGAGGTTTTTATTTTTCTGTTACCCGGAAGGAACATAGTAAACTGACAACAACAACAACAGCTGATTAGTTCGATGAGTGGACACCTGAGGTGCATAAAAGAGTCTTCCAGAAAACAAAAAAGTCTCACTTCAGCATAACAGGAGCCAGATTAAAGAATAGTAAAACCTTCACCCTTATCAGATAAAGAAAACTTCATCTAGAAACACACAAGGGAGAAGACTCTAATGTCTACCTGAAAGCACCGTGAAGAGCCAGTTTTTTTTTAATTTCAGATCATTTAAATAAGCCTTCAGGTGTTTTCTCTTGTATATAATAACTCCATAATTTTGAATACTGCAGATGCAATTCAATGAGAAACAAATACATTTCTGAAAATATCGGATTCCTATGATGGACACTTCTAGCCTAATGTTAAAACTGCTGTGGGCTTTGCATGTAATCTCAAATTTTGAAATGAGAATTGGGAGAAAAACAATTCTATTAAATTAGAATTTTAAATATTTTCTTCAGTTTTATTTACGATAGGAAATGTTTGTTTTAAAACCAAGTGTGACTGAAAGAATAGTTGATGCAGTTTTTTTCAAATGTCATATTGTAATGTTGATAAAGCCTTATTTTTGGTGAATAAAAGATCCCGTTAGTCATTTTTCAGCGATGAAAAGGACAGATTCGAAGCAACCTGGGAAGACTTGAATGAACTGATGTAGAATAATGCAAGCAGGGCCAGAAGGATAGTGCATATAATAACTGCAGAATTGTAAAGGAAGATGACTTTGGAGGACTTCACATCTCTGCAATGACCAACCATGGCTAGAGAAGACTGATGCTGAAGCAGGCTACCCCCACCTCTTGGCAGAGAGATGATGGATTAAAAGCACCCAATGAGACCTATAGTTTCAGATATGGGCAATCTATGGACTTGTTTTGTTGGACTTATTTGTTATAAAGGATGGGTCTTTTTTGTCAGAACAAATTCTCTCCCTCCCCACCCTGCCACCTACCTCCTGTCCTGACAGGGCAGGGAAAGAATTATTATCTAGTGATAGTAAAGGTTAAAATAAAGAAAAGAAGGAAAAGAACATCAATAAAAGGTTTTTTTAAAATACATAAAAGAGGGGCAGCTAGGTAGCACAGTGGGTAGAATGCCAGCCCTGAAGTCAGAAGGACCAGAGTTCAAATCCAGCCTCAGACACTTACTAGCTACGTGACCCTGGGCAAGTCACTTAACCCTGATTGCCTCCCAAAAAATACCTGGAAGAAAGCAGAAGGAAGTTCAAAAGGAGTCACAGACAGGGCAGTGTTGGAGCTACCATGTTAAATTTCATATACACTTTAGAAAAACAAGCTGTATGCATAGAAATCCACAGTTTCATATACAATCCTGTTTTTTGGTTCTTTTTGTATATGGAAATGTTTGTAGTTTTTTGTATTTGCAGTGCAATGTAATAATAATAATAATAATAATAATAATATAGACAATTTTCTATCTAATTTACCAATATAACATAATAATATAGACAATTTTTGATATAGCAATAATAATACAGATAATTTTTTAATTTAATTAAAAGATAAGCTTTGGTATTAGCAAAAGCTTGGAGATCATTAAAAGAACTGTACAGTTTCCCAAAGGTGATCTCGCTGGTTCTCCTACTGTTCGATTCTGAGACTAGCCCATTATCCATTTGCAATGACTGTCCAAAATATACACACTGATGCTAAAGTGCTATAGGTTGCCAGAAAACATTATATAATAGCATACACAATGATCACTCTTCATCATTCGGGTTTGTTTCTGCATGGGTAGTCAAGCCAAACTCATCGATATCGAGTCTTCATCTATATCATTTAGGAGAGTCTACAGTCTACTTAAGCTTGATGCAGACAGCACAATGTCATCCACAAACGAAAGCATTTGACATACCTTGATGTCTCAGGGAATTCCTCTCAGATTTGGACTCTGCTTGAGATCTCTTCAATGGAGGGGGCAAATGCCTTTGCTGGGTATACATTTCCCTCCTTTGTACCTCACTTTACATTCAAGATCAAAGGGTCATAGGATAACATTATTTCTGTCATATCTTTCAAGGACCCTTGCACAGTTTTGATCTATGAAAGAGCGAGGCCTCATTGGAAGAGAGCTCTAAAATGGCCTTCTGCTCTGCCAAAACAAATGCTTTTTTATACTGAACAGTAAATCCAGAGGGATCTTGTATTCTCCACACCTTTGACTCTGTGACAGTAAAGATATGTTCTCCTATGCAATGTTGCTTGTGAAAGCCTTCCTGTTCCCTCCTTATCCCCTCACCCAGTATGCCTTCAATGTATATGCAACAATGTATATGCATCAAAATTTTATGTAGATGAGAAAGTAAGCATACAAGTTAGTAGTTATTGCTGGTGTTTATCACCCTTTTTTCCTAATAAGGTCCAAGATTTTTCCCACACCTTTGGTATCTTCCTCTGCTCCAGACACCTTGAAAATAAATCCTTCAGAACTACTACCCCCCCCCAATTCTATCACCTTTAACATGAATCTCCTCAGTATATACTTGGCCTAGTCCAGCTGTGTTTCCCATGTTTGTTTTCTTCAGTACTATTTCCATTTCCTTTAAAAGCACATCCTGGACTGTGATGTTTGAATCTGAATGTGGTTGCTTCTCTGTCCTTGATGGCAAAAAGAGTTTGTTTTGAAAAACTTTGCAGAGCTAATAAATCATATTAATAGCATAACAACAAAAACCACATGATTACATCACTAGATATTGAAAAAGCCTTCCATAAAACATAGCACTTTATGTTTTAAAAGACTCTAAAATAATAGAAATGAAAAGACCTTTCCCTAATAGGATCAAAAGCATTTATATAAAACCAAGAGCTAGCATTATTTATAATGGAGAGACAATGCCAACTTTCCCAATAAGACCAAGGGTCATAGGGTCATAGCTCTAAAGCTAGAAGGAACTTCAAAGGGTATCTACTCCAGCCCCCTCGTTTTACAGATGAGGAAGCTGAGAGCTAAGGCAGTGAAGTGACTTACCCAAGGCTATATAGGTAATAAGCATCAGAGATGAGATTTGAACCCACATTCTTTGACTCCAGAGCCAGTGTGCTTTCTCTTGTATCATGATGCCTCCCCTGAGAGAAGCCAGGGTGGCCAACATTACAATTTAGCATAGTACTAGACATCTTAGCCTTGTTAATGAGAAGCAAAAAACATATTAAGGGAATAGGCATTGACAAAAAAGAGACAAAAGGATTCCTATTTGTGGGCAATAAAATGGTTTACATTGCAAAACCTAGAGAATAAACAATGAGAGAGCTATGTTATAAACAGCTCAGGCAAAGTAGCAGGAGATACAAAATAAATCCATAAAAAGCCATTAACCTTTCTGAATACTACTAACAAAATCCGAGAAATATGAGAGCTATACAGAGAAATGTTGTTGAAAATAATAACAAAATGCATTCAGTGTTTGGGAGCTGATGTACCAAAACCCACATAGGACATATATGTACAACTACAAAACAATTTTTTACAGAAATAAAAGAGGACTAATAGGGAAAATAGCAATAGACATGACTAGGAAAACTGAATGCAATAAAAATGACACTGCCTGTATTACCCTGTACATTCTGGGCCATGCCATTTAGATTGCCAAAGCTATGCTTTAGAGAACTAGACAAAATAAAGACAAAATTCACATGGTGGAACAAAAGGTGAAGAATATAAAAAGAAGCCATCAAATAAGTAAGAAAGAATTGGGTTTGGCATAACAAGGTCTCAAATTACATCATAAAATAGTGATTATCTAAATATTCTCTACCAGATAAAAAAATAGAAAAATAGACTAGACTGATAGATAAATGAGACTTAAAAGTAAGAATAGATAAGAATCTATTATAATACAAACTACAAGAGGGGAAATCCTCTTTTATAAACAAGAACTGCTGGGAAAGTTGGCTAGCAGTTTCGAAGAAAATGGCTTTAGAGCATCATCTTACACCATTTTTAGATCAAGAATCTATGCCATATGGCACGATCATTTCCAAATGGATACATGATCTGAATATTAAAAGTCACACCAGATAAAAGTTAGAGAATGGAAGGCTTATACCTTTTACAACTGTGGTTAAGGAAAGAATTTGTGACCAGCTGCAGGATAAATAGAGAAGAATATAAAAGCTGGAAAATACCATTTTAATTTTAATAAAAATAAAAGACTCTTGCAGAATGAAAATCAATGGAGCTAGAAAGAGAAAAAAAGATACAAATGGGGAGTATCTTTTCATTAAATATCTATGATAAAAATCTGCCAACCAAAAGCTGCAGACAATTGACACAAACATATTTGTGTGTGTGTGTGTGTATGCGTGC
>CM053628.1:33619617-33640792 GCA_028646595.1 Phalanger gymnotis | reverse complement strand
AAGCAAAATATAGTTAGTCTTTCACAACATGAGTATTGTGGAAGGGTTATACATAATGTTACGCATGTGGCCCATGTTGGATTGCTTGACTTCTTAGGGAGGGTGGATGGGAAGGGAAGAGGGGATAGAATTTGGAACTCAAGGTTTTAAAAAAATAGATGTTCAAAAGTAAAAAAAAAAAATTAGATTGGAGCAAGGGAAAGCTAGTGACTTGATGAGAAATCAAGATATTATCAAACAGAACCAAAGGAATGAAAAAATGGAAGACAATGTGAAATAACTCGTTAGAAAAATGACTGACCTGGAGAATAGATCCAGGAGAGATAATTTAAAAATTATTGGTCTACCTGAAAGCCATGATCAAAAAAAGAGCCTAGATATCATCTTTCAAGAAATTATCAAGGAGAACTGCCCCGATATTCTAAAGCCAGAAATGGAAAGAATCCACCAATTGCCTCTTGAAAAAGATCCCAAAAAGGAAACTCCTAGCAATATTGTTGCCAAATTCCAGACTTTCCAAGTCAAGGAAAAAAATACTGCAAGCAGCCAAAAAGAAACAATTTGAATATCGTGGGAACACAATCAGGATAGCACAAGATCTAGCAGTCTACATTAAGGTACCAAAGAGCTTGTAATATTATATTCCAGAGGTCAAAGGAGCTAGGATTAAAACCAAGAATCACCTACTCAGCAAAACTGAGTGTCATGCTCCAAGGCAAAATATGGATTTTCAATAAAATAGAAGACTTTCAAGCTTTCTCAATGAAAATACCAGAGCTGAATAGAAAATTTGACTTTCAAATACAAGAATCAAGAGAAGCATGAAAAGGTAAACAAGAAAGAGAAATCATAAGGGACTTACTAAAGTTGAACTGTTTTGTTTACATTCCTACATGGAAAGATGATGTGTGTAATTCATGAGACCTTTCTCAGTTTTAGGGGAGTTGAAGGGAATATAGACAGAGGGCACAGGATGAGTTGAATATGAAGGGATGATATCTAAAAAAAATAAATTTAAGGGATGAGAGAGGAATATATTGAGAGAGGGAGAAAAGGAGAGACATAATGGGGTAAATTATCTCACACAAAAGTGGCAAGAAAAAGCAGTTCTGTTGGAAGGGAAGAAGGGTCAGTTGAAGGGGAATGAGTGAATCTTAACTCTCATTGGATTTGAGTTGAGAAGGGAATAACATACACACCCAATTGGGTATCTTACTCCACAGGAAAGTAAAGGGAAGGGGATAAAAAGGGGTGGGGGGGTGATAGAAAGGAGGAAAGATAGGGGGAGGAGGTAATAAAAAGCAAATACCTTTGAAAAGGGACAGGGTCAGGGGAGAAAATCGAATAAAGGGGGACAGAGTTGGATGGAAGGAAATCTAGTTAGCCTTGCACAACATGAGCATTGTGGAAGTGTTTTACATAATGATACATGTGTGATCTACATTGAATTGCTTGCCTTCCCTGGGAGAGTGGGTAGAAAGGGAAGAGGGGAGAGAATTTGTAACTCAAAGAATTAAAAGCAGATGCTTAAAAAAATAAAAAAGTTGGTTTTTTGCATGCAGCTGGGAAACAAGTTATATAGGGAATGGAGCATAGAAATCTATCCTGCCCTACAAGAAAATAAGGGGAAAGGGGGTGGGGAGGTGTGGGGTGAAAGAGGGGAGGGCTGACTGGGGAGCGAAGCAATCAGAATATATGCCATCTTGGAATGGGAGGAGAGGAGAAAATTTGTAACTCAAAATCCTGTGGAAATCAATGTTGAAAACTAAAATATCAAATATTAAATTAAAAAAACTTAAACTTGGAAAAGGGAATATAATGAAACATAAAAAAGCTTTATAGCAGGGCATAGACAAAGTTTGCACAGGATAAACAGGAATAGATGAATTGAAATCTGCCCCAATAAAGGGAATATCCACCTGGATAAGACCATAACTCCATTGAATGATCTGCCATTGGAGAAGGAAGATCTCTGTGTCTTCTTGTAGGAGTTTCAGGCAATAGAGGGGTAGCTATGTATATGGCCAGGGTTGGTAGGAAGAGAAGGAACTTCTTGCCCCCGAAATCCTGTTAGCTTAATAATAGGCACTTAATAAATGCTGGTTGATTGACCCTAAAGGTAAATATGCCCTCTTATCTTCAGTGGGGAGAATGGAAGGGGAAAAGGGCTAGGCCAAGAAGGGATGGTTTATTCCTTGGATGAGTCCACTCTTCTTCCCTTTCAAAGAATCACAGAATGTCCAATCAAGAAGGGATCTTAGAGATCATTTAATGCGACCCCATAATTTTATAGAAGAGGAAAAAAGCTGTATCTACAAGTGACCTGCCATTCAGCTAGCTAGTAGAGGTCCTGGTCCAGGCTTCTTTCTACTGCATCATGATGCTTCCGTTATCCCCTCCCCCTCCTCAACTCAAACTGATCTCCCTCTTCCTCAAGGTCACAAGATGCTAGGGTTCCGGGGAACTATTTTCATTTGGTCATCTTCTTTCCCCTGTACCATTCTATCACTTTGGGTCCCTCTTGCTCCCATCTCCCCACCACCAAAGATAAGAGTACTGCCGTACGTATATATACACAGATGTGCACCCAAGGTGTGAGCACCTAGAATGACGGGGAAGGAGCAAGAAGGGAAGTGGTCATGCTTAGACCTGGACCAGTGGAATGGGTGGAACACAGAGTTCCTTAACTCTACATCTATGCTCTGACTCTGCCATTAACCTTAGGAGAGTCCCTTCCTCTCTCTGTGTACCAATATCCTAGTTCATTGCTTCTCACCTGGCCCATTGTAATAGCCTCTTAATTGTCTCCCTACCTCAAGTATCTCCCACTTTGCTCCATCCTGTACTCAGTTACTGAGATAATTTTTCTAAGGCAAAGATCTGTTCATTTCACCCTCTTGCTCAATAACCTTTAGTGGCTCCCTATTACCTCTAAAATCAAATAAAGTGCTCTGTTCTATATTTAAAGCCCTTCACAAACTGATCCTTTCCTGCCCTTCCAGTCTTCTTACATTCTACTGCTCTCCTTGCAATTTATTGTTCAGCAACACTAGCCTACTTAGGGTTCTTCAAACTCAACTCTCCAACTCCCCTATCTGAGCCTACCCCATACTTGGAATGCTCAGTCCCCTTCACCTTGATGTCTTAGGTTCCCTGGGTTCCTTCAAGGCTTGGCTCCAATCTGGCCTTCCACAGGAGTCTTTTCTCAGTCTCCTCCCAGCTACTAGTGCCCTCCCTTCCCAACCTGACTTCTTTCCAAGTAAGGTTATCTACCATTTACTCTGTATATATCTTGTATGTACCTAGGTCTTTACACATGAGTTCCTCCATTAGAATGAGAACTCCTTGAGAGCAAGTGCTATGTTTTGACTTTCTTTATAACAGCAATGCTTAGCATAGTGCCTGGCATATAATAAGCATTTGATAAATGCTCATTGACTGACTAATTGCTTATAGGGAATCCAGTTTGCAATGAAGAATAGGCTGTCGATGATGGAGGGTTGGAGCTCAAGAGAGAGACTAGAGCTGGATACATAGATCTGGGAGTCACATACACACAGATGATAGTTGCACCCTTGGGAGCTGATGAGGTCACCAAGTGAGAAGGTACAGAAAGAAGAGAAGAGGGGCCAGGAGCAATGAGCCAGCAAAAGGACAGTAATTAGGAATGGGCAGACAGGGAGAAGGAGATGCAAGAGAGAACAGAGTTACAAGAATTCAGGGAAGTAACTCTCCACTTGTTCCAGCCCCGAGGGTTGAAATTCTAGTACAAGAGAAGCCAAGGGCAAACAGCCTACGCTTTTCCCTTTGAAATGGCAGAGATCAAAGATGTGTAAATCATGTGTAACCAAGAACTTCAACCTCCTCCCCAAAATAGGGGTCACTTTGTTCTTCTTCCACTCCTCTTCACAACACACGGCATGATCTGGGTCCTTCAAATCACTGTGTGATCACTTATTCTTTGGCCTAGTTCTGTGACCCCATGCTCCTCAACCCCCATACACAGACACAGACCAGTAGCAAGAAGAACTAGGGGCACCACCTACCCCTGAGTACAACTAATGTTTAGGGTCAAGAGCAAGATCTGCCTCTTACTATTTCACTTCTTTGAGCCTCAGTTTCCTCACCTGTAAAATGGGAATAATAAGCTATCTCACTGAGTCATCATGAGAAAGAACTTTATAAACCATAAGGCACTATAGAAACTCCAACTATAAATAACTAATTACCGTAAGATAACTTTGAAGTTTTGTTTTGTTTCTAAGAGGCAGTGTGGTATAGTGGGAAGTATTCTAGACTGGTCATCAAGAGACTTGGGCTCCAGTCCCTGCTGTGACACTTACTAGCTGTGTGACCCTGGCCAAGTTATTGAGATCCTTCGAGCCAAGGGATAGAATTTCAGAGCTGGAAGGGACCAAAGTGGTTATCTAACCATAGAATCCTAGGATCACGTAGCTAGATGGGCCCTGGAGGTCATCTGGTCCAACTTGTATATGAACCTGGTTTCCATATGTAACATCCCCAATAAATGGCCGTTCAGCCTTTGCTTCTCCAATGAAGGGCAACCTATTTCACTTTGGGACAGCCTAGAAGTTTTTCCTGACCCCAAACCTGAATTGACCTCTTCTACTCATTCTTTGGGCCCAAGGAGAACAAGGCGAATCCCTTTCCTACAAGCCAATCTTCATGTCATGGAGGTGGCTATCATTCCTCCCCTAAGTCTTCTCCTCTGCAGATTAAATATCCTCCATTCCTTCAACCCCACCCTCACATGGCATGATCTCAAGTCCCTTCAACCATTTTTGTCTTCTTTCTCTCACCATCTTCTACTTATCCAAGACCTTCCTTATTTAATGGCATGCTCACAGAGTTATCCTGCCTGCTTCCAACTGACTATATATGTAAGCTAAATGCTCATGTTCTTGGGGGATGATGAAACATCCCCTTCTTGGCTACTGAGCAGGAAAAATCACTGACTCAATGGATCTTTAAAAAGGTGTGATCTATCCTCAGCCCCCATCTCTCCTTCAACTGAACATTTAAATGTCCTTTAAGCATCTCACTGGAAGGGTGAGGGTGGAGCTGGGGCCTTATCCCAACTCTAGAAGCATGTCCACTGCTCCCATGTGGCACCTGGAACAGTGGTACTCAACTGAAGCAAACTTGAGTGTAGGCTTCTGGCTTCCTCTTCATCTCTGTGTTCCTTCCCTCAACATAGGTGACCAAACATCAATCTGGAGATTGGGTATGCTTGCACTTGGAAGCAATCTCATGAGTTTGAGTGGTCTGGAAGTACTGGGTACACCAGCTGGAGCTGACTGGGAGCAGTTTTTGCATCAGAGAGGATACCACAGACAGGGAGAGAGTTAGACACTTAGCTTGGATTATCAGAAGACATGAAATGAAAGGGAATTGTTTGGACCGGGGTGGGAAACCTGCGGCCTCAAGGTCACATGTGGCCCTCTAGGTCCTCAGATGTGGCCTTTTGACTGAGCCCTAGTTTTATAGAACAAATCCCTTTATTAAGGGGATTTGTTCTGTGAAGTTTGGATTCAGTAAAAGGGAGGACATGAGGACCTAGAGGGTTGTATGTGGCCTCGAGACCACAGGTTCCCACCCCTGATTTGGACAGTGCAGAGCCAAGGTGAGATGTTAAAATGTGTATTTAGTATTTCTGTAAATTGTATCATGTCTTGATTTTTTGAGTAACAACCTCCAAGGAGAGGGTAACAACACTTAGATTATGCTTTGTGTAAATACATGTTTGTGGGCCTTGTGTTTGGTAAGCCTTCCTCGTGTGTGTAGGAAAGAAATGCCTGTTTCCTATTTGACTCATATTGTAGATTGAGTACTTTTCTGTTCCCTGATATGATGAGACCCTATATATGAGCCAACCTTAAGCTTTAAGGAAATCTTTCCCAGAGGAGGAGAGAGAAGAGGGGGGGAGGGAAGTATAATGAGGCAAAGAGTTCAAGAAAAGAAATCCAACCCTTCATTTAGATGGCCTTCTTTCAGGCTCCCCTAGACTCAGTATGGACCACACGCATGTGTTTAGAGTAGATGGGCCCTGGGGTGAAGAAAGAAGAAGAGGGAGAGGGAGAGGGAGAGGCAGACGGAGAGGGACAGGGACAGGGAGAGGGAGAAGGAGGGGCAGAGGCAGAGGGAGAGGCAGAGAGAGAGGGACAGGGAGAGAAACAGCCTCAGCCTCCTAGGCCCATCAGCAGCTCTAATTGTTCAACTCAAATGTTCTGACCAAAATGGAACACAGTGCTCCAGGTCTGATCTGCCTAGTGCAGGGATAGGTAACCTGCAGCCTCAAGGCCACATGTGGCCCTCTAGATCCTCAAGTATGGCCCTTTGACTGAATCCAAACTTCACTTTGTTTTGTGAAGTTGGGACAATGAGACAAATAGTGGACCTTTCATGTCGAGACAGAGTCTTTGACATGTCTTATACATACTTCAAAAACATACAATATCTATGACAGATGCAACTATAAAGATAACCTTATTCGACCTTAGCAATACCTCATTGGGTATGGATAATGAGTGAGAAATATATTCTCACCAAGTATGTTAGAGTGCCATGGAAAATTAATTCCCCTCCCTGGGCCTCCATTTCCTCATATGTAAAATTAGAAGGTTGGACTAGATGGCTTCTCAGATCCCTTCATGCTCTAGGTCTAGGAGGGACCAATGGTGCAGTTCTCCAAATGCTCCCGTTCACAGATGAAATCATGCTGACTGGGTCAAACTCTACGACACTCTAAAGTCATAGGTCTAGAACTGGAAGGGACCTGAGACGTCCCTCATTTGAAATCAGGAGAAACTGAGGCCCAAGGAGGCCAAAGTGACTTGCCCAAGGTCACACAGTAGTAAACCTCAGGGGTAGGATTTGAAACTATGTCCCCTGTCTCTAGAGGCAGTGTTTTTTCCACTGTGGTGGAAATGGCCTCCATTGCCTCAGTGAAATCCAAGGCAGTGGCAAAAGGGTGGGCCTAACTATTCACAACTGGAGAGCCAGGTATGAAGTGACGCTGATGGAAATGGGAGCTGTCCTCATCAGCATTAGAAAAATTGGATCAGGAAAGCTAAAACCCAGAAGGAGCCGAGGCTCCTGGAAAACCCTAAAGGTGAAGACCTACAAAGGGTTTTTGCCTCTCTCTCTGTTTGTTTGTTTTTTAGTTAGGCTTCCTCCAAGAAATGTAAGAAAAGGCTGAAGACAGGACTTGGGTAGTTGTTCACCCTGACAAATAGCCTGTGAAGTAGTCTAGCCTTCATCACCTTTCAGCTGGATTATTACAGGAACTTCCTAGATGTTCTCCCTGTCTCCAGCCTCTCTCTTTTTCAGCTGTCAAAGTGGCATTCCAAAAGCAGGGACACTGCCCTGCTCAAGAAGCTGCAATGGCTCCCTATTGCCTTTAAGACAAAAGACAAACTCCTCTATCTGGGTTTAAAGCATGTTCCCCACCCGTGGTTAAAGCCTTTCTCAACAGGACCCCAGACAATTTCTCCAAGCTCATTACGCATCATTTACGAAGCATACAAACGAGGTATTTGTAAAGCACTGTACCCAATGTCTTGATCCATTCTTGCTCCCTCCCCTCCACTCTAAGGAAAATCAGCAGCTTGGTGTTCTTCTCTCCATGCCTCAGTGACTTTACATAGGCTCTCTCCTTGACCTGGAATGCTCTCTGCTTTCTCTCCTCCATTTGGCTTCCTGGAAGCCCCGCTAACTCTGCCAGGCTCAGCCCATGGCCACCTCCTTCAAAAGGCCTTTTGTGAGCCTCTGGGGTATGAGCACTCTTCTTGTTCCTGAAGCTCCTTTGGATATAACCTGAATTTATTTATCCATCTGTGAATGCTCTGCGCCTCCCTTCCCACCCACCCCCCCAAGTAGAATTTAAAGTCTTTGAAGTCTTTGCACAAAGTGAGCATTTAATAAGTGCGACTTGGTTGATCTTGATCAACATGGCAAGTCTTATTACCCCCATTTTATAGATTAGGGACCCAAAACCCCAAGAAGGCAAATGACTTGCCAAGGTCACACAACAGGGAAGTGTCAGAGGCAAGCCTGGAACCCAGATCTTCTGACTTAATGTTGCAGTCTTTTAAAGCTGTTCCACTGCTGTTTTCTAATTTGGGGTACTCCAGAAATAGAATTTCCCAAAGTAGATTTAAGGAGACTTTAGCCTCTTTTGCTTTCAGCTGAACAAACAAATGAATACTTTTATTTACCTCTTTTTCAAGTCCAGATCTTCCTAAGGGCCTAAAAAAACCAGCCAAGAGCTTGGGTGAGAAAAGGACTGAGCAAGAAATCTGGTCTGGGCTCAGGAAATAAGGGAGAAGGCCCCTTAACGGAACAGCCAGGAACCTCTGTGGTTTCATACTAAGACAACGTTATTTTAAGTATTTCATCTCAAGGACTCAGAGGCAGAGAAAAGGAATAACAACTTTTATCTTAGAAGCAGACACATGAGTTACATAGGCCATTTGCACAGGACAGAGAGGCATGAGAAAGCAGGGTGTTTTTTGGTTCCCAGAGTTAGCTTCCCAAGATGTGAAGCATTTTAAAATCAACTTTTTAAAGACCAATTCAGTTCAGGGACCCTAGAGAACACAAGCATATATGATATGGTGGGATCCTATTTTAATTAATTATTCTTACTCATTAGATGCTACGCTCAATTGTTTGAACACTGCTCAATGCGTGTAAATGCTATCAGTACCCTCTAAATTTTGGCAACATGGCATACAGCCCTGATCATCCTGCCTTAGTTACAGCTTTCCAAGGAGGACTGAAAAATACAAAATCAATGGAATCCAAGATAATTTAGCCAGAGCATAAACCCAATATTCAATTCAATTCAACAAGTGCTTATGTAGCCCTTAGTATGTGACAAGCACTGGGGAGACAAGGACGACAATGAAGCAGGCCCTGCCTTCGAGGTGTTTTAATTCTATTAGCCACTAAAGTGATTTTCCTAAGGCACAGGTCTAATCATGTTATTCTCTTGCTCAATAAACTCCAGTGGCTCCCTGTTTCCTCCAGGAGCAGATACTAAATGCTCTGTTTGGCATTCAAAGCCATTCCTAACCCAGGCCCCTCCCACCTTTCCAGTCTTCTGACATCTTTCTCTCTTCCATCCACCAATACTGGCTTCCTGGATGTCCCATGAACAAGCCCCTCCATCTCCTGTCTCTGGACCTTCCCTCTGGCTGCCCCTCATATCTGTCGTGCTCTCCCTCCTCCACTCTGTCTACTGACTTCCCTGGCTTCCATTAAGTCCCAACTGAAATCCCATCTTTTATTAATGTCCTCCCTCTGTTAACTATTTCCTACTTATCCCATGGAGTGTATGGGATGTTCCAGTAGGAGTAGCACCTCTGATGTGGGGGCTTACTGAGCCCTTTTCAGGATGGTTCATCCACCTGTCATCCAGTTCTCACCTGTAGCTCCAAGAAGCTGTAGCATGCACAGCAGCCACACCCTGGTAAAAAAAAAAAAAACCATCTGGGCAGGATGGGCTAAACCAGGTTGAGGGCAACCAACAGGCCTCAAATCCATCAGTGAGGTAGGAGCATGTCTACTCCAAGCATGTGAAGACCTCCCCCAGTGGAAAGGGCAGATGAGAACAATTTGTTCCAATGGCCGTGAAAGTGGCTGAAGGAACTGTGGAGGACTTAGAGCTTAGCCAATGTCATCCATCCAATGCAGCCCCAGCCATTGTCCTGACTTGTGTCTTGTCCCTGAACTTTGATGGCTTGGCTAGGAGAGTGAAGTTGATGACTTCGTGCAAGTCTGCCTCACTTAAATCCAATTCACCCATGAGTCAAGACATCGTTCCATGATGTCATTGATCCTCTTGGAAAATGAAGGATGTACAGCAACTTACCATATACATAGCTTACTTTGTACATATTTGTTTGCATGTTGTCTCCCTCATCAGATTGTAAGCTCCCTGAGGGCAGGCACTGCCTTTTGCCTCTATTCGTATCTCCAGAGCTTAGCACAGTGCCTGGTACATCATAGGCACTTCATCTTTATTGACTGGCTGATTATTACGGAGGAACAATATGCACATAGAAAATTAAATACAATGTAAAGTAACTTCTGGGGAAAGGGCACATGTCTAATATAAAAGGCAATTTGTTAACAGTAGAATAGCTACTCCAGTATGAACTAAGAATGAATTGAGATAATAATCTGTAGATTCAATGGGAAGTGTGCCAAGAGGATGAGGCTTGGACTCAGACTGGGCATGTGCCCTAATATGAATATTGCAGTAAACCCAAACTGAAGCAGGGTGCCCAGGGATGATATTGGAGGGACATTTCAGAGGAGCAGAACCATAGGATGAGGTGGGAAGAAAGTGGGAGGTAGCTTCATATGTCCAGCTGGGAAATTCATAGGACCCCTGATCTAAAGTGGGAAGGAAACTTGGGGGCCATCTAGTCCAACTCACTCATTTGTAGAGGAAGTAACTGAGGCCCAGGGAGGGGAAGGGACTCGCTCAAGGTCATACAGGTAGTAGACATCAGAGGTAGAGTTTGAACTCAGATCCTCCTGACTTTTGTTCCACTGCTCTTTCTACTGCACTGTTCTGCACGCAGCTGCAACCCTGAGCTTCTACTTCCATAATTTTAGCTGAACGTATGGATACTTAAGTCAAAGTACTCTGGTAAATCCCGTTTTTTCTCTATGTGATTGTGGCTCCAGAGGCCACAATGAGATGTGAACTCAGAATCAAGAAAACTTGGGGTCACACCCCATCTCTGAGACTTCCTAGCTGCGTGACTCTGGGCAAGCCACTCAATCCCTTTGAGCCTCTGTTTTCTTATCTGTAAAATGATACCAGAAGTACCCACTTCACAGAGTCGTATGCCAAATGATACAACGTAAGTAAAGTGCTTTGCAAACATAAGGCACCTTATAAATATCAGCTATTATTATTGTATTCGGTTCTTCAAAGCTCTGTAATTTTCACCTGCATATACACTCCCTCCCCGGTGCAGACCGCAACCCCTCTATGACGTAAGATTTTTCAAGAATTTTTATTGCCAAGAAATTCATCATCCAGTAGGGAATCTGGTGATGAGTTAGGAGTTTGTCAGTGAACGTGGGGCCATAAAAAGAGAACTTGAAAAGAAGACATGGCTAAGTGAAAAGTTGGTTGCTTTGGGTGTTTTTTAAAACACTGGTGAGAGGCGAGTAGAAGGGGAGAAGAGAAAAGATAGTAGAGGGCTTTTGAGGAATGGAGTAAGGGAAAAGTTGGTACTCTCCATGGAAGGTGCTGATTTTCTTGGAAAGGTAGGAAACAAGGTCATCTGCCATAAGAGGTGTTTAAAGAGCCTATCTCTCTGGGTCTTAGTTTCTTCCTATGTAAAATGAGTGGATTGGATTAGATGAGCTCTGAGGTTCCTCCCTGCTCTAGGCACTGGGAGAGATTTTGATAGAAGGAAACAAGCATCTATTAAGTACCAACTATGTGCCAGGCCTTTTTTTTACAAGCATTATTTCTTTTTATTTTATTATTTCTTTTTTACAAGTACCATTTCTTTTTATTTTATTACTTCTTTTTTACAAGTATCTCATTTAACCCTCACAACAACCCTGGGAAGGAGATGCTGTTACTATTTTCATTTTACAATTGAGAAAGGAGGTTTGTAACAACTATTGTGAGGAACGTGGGAGAGAGTCAATCAAGGAAGAATACAAGAATTACCGTTCAGCAGTGAGAAACCATTTGAGGATGTTAAGGAGTATCCGTGTATCATGGAAATGGTAGTTCCATGACTTCTTCCATGAAGCTTCAGCAAGCAGCTTGGGAGAAGGAGCAGAGAAGGCAGATGGTGGGGGTGACAAAGACTTGGCCAGTTGTAAGCAGTAGGAGGACACAGTGGCAAGGGATCTAACCACAGGGGCCAGTGTGGAGATGCACTGGTCCACTCTAGGACCAAGATTGTGATGGGAGGAAAATGATGCCAAATCAGAGGTGATACAATAAACAGGGCACTGGATTTGGAGTCAGGAAGACCTGAGTTCAAATCTGTCCTTAGACGCTTACTAGCTGTGTGACCCTGGGTAAATCACTTAACCTTGTTTGCTTCAATTGCCTTATCTGTAAAGATGAGTGTGTTGATACCTGGCCTCTGAGGTACCTTCCTGCTCTAAATCTATAGTCTTATGACTGGGGGGAGTTTCTCCAGGTAGAAAATGAAGGGTCAGAGGAAATGGTTGCTAGGGTCCTTTTAGGACCAAATCTCTTTGTCTCATGCTATGGGTTCATTCCACCCCATCTGGGTCTGAGGCAGAGAAGAGATTGTGCTTTCCCCCATTAGGGGGCGTCTGTCACCACTTAGCTCCTGGGGCAGAATGAAAGGAGTGGGGTCTGGAAATACTTCAGAAGCAGCTCCTCCCAGCATCCTGAAAAACACTTGCCACAAATGATTCACAGGCCTGTCTCGTTTTTTCCCTTTTTTCTGGAAAGAAGTAGGCACCATGTGGCTTGAATCAAATTTAAGCTAAAGAGACCTGCTCATGCCAAATTCCATTCTGTGGGTAGCTCCTAAGCACAGGAGCATGTGAGGCTGAGTTGGCTTTCTTTGCCATGCCCAGGGAGAGAAAGCAGTGGGCATAGGAAGCCTAGCCTTTCCTCCCACTTCCAGGAAAGAAGTTTCAGCTCCGTTGTCCCAGGCCCTCAAGCATCTGGAGTGGAGGTGATCAGATCAGGCCAGTTCCCTGATCACCCCGCCACCATGGCCACCACGGCCACCACAAGCACCACACAATTGTAACCTATAGTTTCTTTGCCTCGGGCCTCTCCCCTTTCCAAACTACTCTCCCCTCTGTAGCCACTAACTTTTGTTGCCGCTACTTACAAACTTGTGCTGGTTTCCTGCCTAATAAAGTATAAACTCCTGACTTGGGCATTCAGAGTCTGGCTCCCCCACAGTCTGGCTCCAGCCTACTTTTCAGCCTTATCTCGAAGCTACTCCCCTTCATGGACTGTATGTTCCAGCCAAATTGGGCCATGTTCCCTGTTGTTCTGCCCTGATCCCTAGGCCTTTGCTCACCCTGTACCCTTTTCCTGGAATGGACACCACCCCCCACCTCCTTCTAGTAAAGCTTCAAGGTCCAGCTCAGGAGGTGGTTCTCCTTCCTGTACCACCTCCCTTCTCCTGCAGCTGAAAATTCTCTTTCTCCCTCCTCAAGTAGCTCAGAGCACTTGGCCTGTCCCTCTCCTTTGCCCTAAAGTATCTACTCCCTTCTATCAGTTATTTCTGAGTTTGTCCTTCCCCCTATCAAACTGTAGGCCCCTCAAGAGCAGGGGCTGCTTTGTATCTCTTCTTGTATCCCCAAGGCCAAGAACAGGGGCCTACACATAAGTGTGTGGTAAATGTTGGCATTGTTGAATTCAGAGATACAGTTTAGCACAACTTAGGCGCAGGCTCCAATAGCCATTTCCTGATTGCCCCTGCCCCCAGCTGTCAGTGATTCCTCTCTCCTAAGATGATCCTGTATTGACTTGATATAAATTGATGTGTGTACATGTTACATTCCTCCTCCCTAACGGCCTGGGGGAATTTGTGAACTTTTTTTTTTTTACAAAGACTGGGATCTTTATTCAGATCAGCAAACTCACATTCCTCAAGTCTCAGACTTTGGGTGGGCCTTTTGAGGAAGAGGTAAGGATGAAGGAGAGAGGAGAAGGCAAAGCCAACCCACCTCCCTGGACATCCCCTCTGCCTCCCAACCCTGTCTCAGGCTACTGGGTAAAGAGGGGAATAGGCAGAAGGGAACACCAAGAAGGGAGGGACCAAGGGAAAAAGAGGGCCCTGCCAAGGAGAGGCCTACCCAGATGTGTGGCTTTCAAAGTCCAGCTGTGGCCAGGACAGCAGCCACCATAGGCCCCTCCCTATAAATTAAGTCCCCACAGTAGCAAGGCTGGGGGTGGGAGGAGCAGGAAGAACAACCTTGTGGAAGAAAAATTGGTCCCATGTTCAGCTCCTTTCAAGGCAGTGCCCTCAACCCCAGCTTAAAGAATGACTGTATGGGTGCAAGTTCCCAAATGAGAGGATGAGCCAGGGTGGGAGAATGAATAGGAATGTTGAAGGGTCAGGTACCCCCCAGTTTTGGTCCAGGAGAAGGGATGATGGGATGGTTGGTCCAGTTTTGCTGATTTGGGGGATGAGGAGTGTATTACAGCAAGTTCAAGGTGAAAAGCCACTGGCTCAGCACCTATAGGCACAACAGGAGAAGGAGTGCCACCAATGGGTAGGGAGTGGGGGGAAAGAGGAAGAGTTGGGAACAGAAAGGGCTTGAGAGTTCCATGGGCTTCCTGGGAATGTTACTGCAGAAATATATTAACCATTCAAGAGAGGGTAAAGAAGAGTGATGATCAGAGGATCTGCCATGGCATCCCATATCCAGTCATGCCTGCCTGAGATGCCCCACAGTTTGTGCCCATTTGCAGTCTGATGACATTCTTGCCCTCTTGCAGTTGGTTGTCTGTAAAATTTCAGGGATTCTCCTTGGACTTCTTCGGGAACCAGTTAGGATCTCCAGAGAAGAACCCATCACCCCGAGCCACTGCCAGCACACCCAGGTTCATCAGTGTCCGCTGCACACAGGCCATATTCTTTCCTTCCCAGAGGTCCACAGTTTGGAAGATATCAGTGGCATTGATGCCATAGCACTCTGCTGCCTGCAGGAACTGAGAAATCTGTTCCATCTGTTTGAAGGCCATGCCTGAAGCCTGGATCTTCTTTACTGGGCCCTGGCCTTCAGGG
Organism: Phalanger gymnotis; assembly: GCA_028646595.1. Lineage (NCBI taxonomy): Eukaryota > Metazoa > Chordata > Mammalia > Diprotodontia > Phalangeridae > Phalanger > Phalanger gymnotis. The sequence goes on along the minus strand of CM053628.1, from coordinate 33,626,000 downwards.
TATAGCCCATTGATGAGCTCACACAGCACTGTGCCATCCTTGAGCCAGTTTTGGAAATTCTCTCACCCAGGCTGGGGCCACCCAACATCTCGGCGGCACTGTGCGGTAATCCACTGAATGAGGATCTGCTCCAGATCGGCATCATACTGCTTCTCGATTTTCTGCTGTACTTCCCAGCTCTGTCCGTAAGCAGGTCCCCTGTTGGCCATTCTGAGACGGTGATGCAGGTATCTTTACCGCAAGGTGGTGGATGGAGAGCAGAGCCGGCTGGGTCGCGGGGGCGCAGTGAGTGGCCAATTTGTGAACTTCTTAAGGGCAGACACTGTTTGGATTCTGGGCTTTGTATCTCTAGCACCCAGCACTTAATAGACACTTAATAAGGAGAGCAGCACCCTCTCCACTCTATTCAGGTGGCCCCATCCATCTTCTTACCATTTGCTCTGATGCTGCTCACATAGCCTCCTCCTCACCAGCAGACATTCCAGTCTGTAACCTCATCAGATCAATACCATCATTGCTTCTGGAAAGGGCATGTCAATCAAGGCCACTACGGCTTCATTTATCATCTCTGGGACTTTCTGGACTAAAACTCTCTCCCACATACTCTGTATTTATCCTGTATGTACCTAGCTATTTACATGTTGTTGCCCCCATTAAAATAGAAACTCCTTGAGGTCAGGGAGTGTTTGCCTTTGTTTGCATCCCCAGGGTTTAGCCAGGTGCCTAGCTCATATTATGTGACCCCAATGTGTGGCACAGGTCTCGGCACATAATAAGCACATACTTGCTTGTTGGCTGATTGACTAGAATAGAAGCTCCTTGAGGGCAGGAACTGTTCCACTTTTTGCCAGTTTTTGACACAGTGCTTGGTACATAGTTGGCATTTAATAAATGCTTTTTTTCATTGGTTCAGTAAAAGTTTGTGGAAGAAATGGAAAACAATTCAAGGGCTAATTTATCTGTGGAAATGAACCCAAGGTTTGAAATGTCTACAATCTCGTGGCTTCCTTGGTGAGCCGGAGAAGTTGTATCTTGGGCATCACAGCTAATCAGGATGAGAGAGGCCCCGTTTGGGAAACACAGAGACAGGAAAGAAGGGAATGCAGCAAGCAAGTGCTATATTTTATATCTGTTCTTCCCGTAAACAGCAAGATAAAATTCTGAGATTCCAAGCTCGATCTACTCCTCCACAAGAGGTCCATGGCACTTTTTAGTGGGTTACACTGTTCCAGGACAACATCCAATCTGAGAAAACATTTAGCCATAGGAACATAGATGGAGCTGAGAGGGACCTTGGAGGTCAATAAGCCCAACCCCGTCATCTTATACATAAAAATAAACCTGGGGCTCAGAAACGAGAAATTATTTTCCCAAGGTCATACAGGTAGAAGTGGCAGGGCTGGGATTCAAAACTAGGTCTTCTCCCTCTGAATTCAGCATTCTTGCTACTGTACCACACTGTATCCCATCTCCCTCATCCTACCGAGAGGTAAACTGAGGCCTACAAAGGTTGAGTGACTTGCCCAAGGACACACAGTGGACACACAGTAAGTGGCAGAACCACACTTGAACCCAAGTCATCTGGCTTCAAATTCAACCATTTCCACTATTCCCAAGCAAGGAGCTCTGGTCTGAGTTAGCAATGATTTCTAAGGTCGCTCTCTTCCAGCTCCAACATTAGAGAAACCTGGGTCAGGAAGACTGAAGATTAGGGAGGCTACAGTGGGCCGCAAGAGGGAACTGCATCATCATGAAAGGCATGAGAGCAGGGAGAAGAAGCTGAAATGACAAACTAAGCCAAGAGAAAGAGATGAAGGAAGGGAGCCTTCCCGGTGCCCACAGGGTCCAGGGAAAGGAGAGAAAAGTGCTATAACTGTTCAGACAACTTCATAGGGGGTCACTTTGAACCTGGAACCAAGGGTTATTGCTACAAGAAGAGACCGCATCCCCTAGTGGGATGGGTGGGGTGGAAGGGGCGCAGAAGGAAGGAGGGTGGGAGCCAGCTGGCCGGTCAGCCAGTCTGGGGCTCAAACAGGGTCCCAACTGTAAAAGCCTGAGCTCAGAGCCAAAAGAGATTAAGCAGAAGGAATGACTCCTCTCTCTGCAGCCCCATGCAATCTAGTCCCCACCCTGGCCCTGCACAGTTGTTGCTGCTGTTTGGGGGATTTAAAGAAGGCTTTTAAAAAGCAGTCAGACCAGCCAGGTCTGGGAGGAGGAATGGATCTTTACTGGGTGTGTTTTTTCACTTTCACAAAAGCCTGTGAAAGCCTGGGGTGGCCTGGGGTAAGCCAGGATGCCACCAAAATCAGGGGCAATCAAGGATACAACCAGGGAGGTCATCCATAGGGGCATAGTTCTAGAGCTGAGTGACTTGCTGGAAGGAACTTCAGAAGTTATTTGATCTACTCCCATCTAAGCCTCAGTTTCTATACCTTTCAAATCAGGGGATTAGGCTAAATGGCCTCTGAGGCATCTTCCAGCTTTAGATCTAGGATCCAGTGTGTGATCCTGGGCAAGTCATTGCCTTCCCTGAGCCTCAGTTTCCACATCTGCAAAATGAAGGTGTTGGGTTAGATGGCCTCTGAAATCCCTTTCAGCTCTGAAATCCCACATAAGCAGTTTTTTAAATCTTTATAGGGTAAAATGGGGGTCCATTTCTCTATGATGCCTGAGTAGACTTAATATCCCTCCATATTATTACATCTCCTGGCACCCAAAGAAACAAAATCATTTTTTGAACACCATTCCTCAAGTCTCCTTTTTAGAACTCTGAGAATTTCCTAGTACTACTAACCTTCAGCTCACATGACAGCAATCTTTGATCATTTGATCACTGCCAAGCCCCAGGAAATAGCCTAAAACTGGAAGACAACTTCAGAGGGTATCCAGTTGAACCCCTCCTTAAGCAGGAATCCCCCACTACCATATCACAAGTATGAGCTGAAAGCAGTATGGCTAAGCAACAGCATGTCTTTTTTTTAATAATCTGGGTCACAGTCACAGTGGATTGCAAGCTTAATAAGCATCAGCTTCCAAAAAAGGTTAAGCCATCCAGGACCAGCAAGCTAGTAGCTCCCTCTTAGTAGCTAATAGCTCTACAATTCTCTGCCCTGTCTGCAGTGTTATATTTGCTTCTAGACATCACATTTTAGGAAGGATGTGGCTAAACTTCTGGGGATACAGAGGATAACCAGGGTGGTGAAAGGTCTCAAGATTATGTTCCAAGAGAATTGCTTGGAAGAACTGGGAAGCTGTATCCTAGAGAATAAAAAGGCCTATGAGAGACATACTAGGTGTCTTCAAGTTAGCTGAAGGGCTGACATTTAAAAGATGGATTTGATTTGCTCTGCTTGGCCCCAAGAGGGCAGAACAAGGAGAGATGGGGAGAAGCTGCAAAGACATAGATTTAGGCTTGAACTCAGAAAAAAAAATCTTCCCAACAAGGAGTGCTGTTCCAAAGAGAAAGGGAGTAAGCATTTATTAAGCACCTACCATGTGCAAGGCACCGTGCTAAGCCTTTACAAATATTATCTCATTTGATCCTCACAAAAACCCTTTGAAGTAGGTGCTAATATTATAATATTTATAGTTGAGGAAATTGAGGCAAACAGGTTAAGTGACTTGCCCAGAGTCATTTGTAAGTAATTGTCTGAGACTAGATTTGAACTCTGATCTTCCTGACTCCAGACCCAACACATAGCCACCTCTGCTACTTCTGGCCACTGCTGTTGTCGTTCCATCACATCCGACTCTTTGTGACCCCATTTGGCGGTTTCATGGCAAAGATCCTGGAATGGGTTGCCATTTCCTTCTCCAGTTCTTTTTACAGATGAGGAAACTGAGTGATAGTGGGCTCCTTACCAAATAAAGGCTGAATGACCACTTGCTCTGGTTAGACTGATTTCTGATATCCTTTCCGATGCTGACATGACGTGATTTCATGATTCCATGATCCTTGACGAGTGGTCATACAGCCTGACCATAAAGAGCTCCAATGAAAGATTAAAAAAACACCCGAACTGAACATGAGATTATAACGATCCCCAATCTTGACCCCAAAGAAGTGACCTGAGAATGTAACACCCCTCCTTCTTAGCAGAGGTAGGGAACTACAAGTGGGCAACACTGAATATAATGCCAGATTTTGGGGGATAAACGGATTCATTGTACTTAATGGGGGTGGAGTTTTCCCTATTTTCCCCCTGTTTTAGTCTTTTCTATAAGAGGTGGCTCTCCACAAGGCAATGGGGGTGAGAGGGTGGGATACTTTGGGAAAAGAAAAAGCAAATAAGATAAATAAAAATTCATTTAAAAAAAGAATAAAAACCAAGAGCCGACTCCTCACCTCCAGCTTGACAGCCCAGTTCTACCACCCAACCCACCCCCCTTCGAAGCTTGAGAGGTGGAAGAAAGAAAAATTATTTACAAATTATTTGGGAATGTTTTAGATATGCTAATCACAGCTTTCAGTGGGTGGGGTCCCCCTAAAACGTCACATGGCTTCGAATCACCCACAAGGAACTGAGCAGCCTTCAACAAATCTCTCTCCCTGCCAAGTGGGAACTGGGAAACCTCGTTTTCTAAACAAAAAGCTAATGTCCTCTACCCCACCCTCCATATGTACACACACACACACACACACACACACACACACACACACACACATACACACACGCACCTTACTACCACCCTACTCTTAGAAGGGGAGGGGGAGGGGAAAGTGGAACATGTAGCATTTAAAATGAATCGACAAGCATTTATTAAGCATCCACCAAGCGCCTAGCACTGGGTATGCAAAGACAAAAGTGAAATAGTCCCTGCCCTCAAGAAGCTTTCATTCTACTGGAGGGAAGAAAAAAACTGTATGCAGATAGGAAGAAAACCTGTGATTTTATCACTAACAGGAACTGCCAGGAGCTGAAGCTCCCTCTACCATCGAAGTCAGAAGCTTCTCTAACTTTTAGTCATAGGAGCCTGGAGCACTGAGAGGTTAAGTGAGTGGCCCAGAGTGGCCTGTTTATGAGAGGTAGAATTGGAACCCAGTCCTTAGTCTGAGGTTAGCTTTTTAGCCACAACACCACACTGCTTTTCAGAATTTGTTGTTCAGTTGTATCCAACTCTTCATGACCCCATCTGGGGTTTTCTTGGCAAAGATAGTGAAGTGGTTCACTATTTACTTCTCAAGTTCATTTTATAGATGAGTAAACTGAGGCTAACAGGGTGAAGTGACTTGCCTATATGTACACATTTAATTCAAAGTAATTTGGCAAATGGGGGGGAGCGGGGGCGGGGCAGAATACTAACAATGACAGATGGAGAAAGGAGGTTGCAGCACTGGATCTGAGAGAGGGAGGGAGCTGGTGATTCCATGCGGTGAGAAGGGTCCATGCCCCAGCTATGGGAGAAGCTTGTGCAAAGCTGGAACTTGTGTTTCCAGAATATCAATCTGGCAGCTGTATGGAAGATAGATTGGAGAGGAGAGAAAGGTATTGGATGGGTCATCCAAGCGAATGGTGAAATCAACAAGAATTTGGAGGATGATAGCAAGGTGCAGGGGATCTGACTTCCATCTTTGCATCAACCACAAACCAATATGACCACTTCCTGGCCCTGAACCACACCCTGTGCTCCGAGAGGCAAAGAGGAGGGGGAGGGTAATGGAAAGAGCTCTGGTTTCGGTATCAAGGAACCTAAATGGAATCTTAGTTCAAATACTAATCTGAGCGATCTTCTCCAAGTCCTCAGCATTCTGAGCCTCAGTTTCTTCACCTGTAAAGTGGGGATAATACTAACGGCAACCTCCCAGGATTGTTGTGAAGAGAAATCCCTTGTAAACCTGGAATTGTAAAAGCACTGGGAGCTGTCATCGCCATGATGCCAGTACAATGCTGATGGACTCAGGTCATGGCATCCTTACCTGGCATTCATTCCAGACCACTGAACATTTTTTCATAGAACATCTAATCACTAAAGGTCTTTTAAGTCTTCAGCTGTGACTTTTTCTTCCTGTGTTTTTTCTGATAGTCTTTCCCCGGACCAGGTGCCAATGAAGTCCTTGCCGTAGCCTTCCCACTTTGTACCCTGGCCCAGCTGTTGGCCCTTGTCCCAGCATACAGGCTCTCCTACCTTGACTCTGCTCCTGACAGCAGGAGGTTGCACAGATAGGAAGCCACAGGAGAAGTCAATGTTAGTAGAGAGGTGGGGACTGCAGATGTTGAATGTTACATATGCAAAGGTGTGCTGGTAACTGCTTAACAATTGTCTCTCTGAGGAGGGAAAATGTGCACATGACATGCTTTTTTTTTTAAATTTATTTTTAATATGTTTAGTTTTCAGCATTGATTTTCACATGCGTTTGAATTACAGATTTTCTCTCCATTTCC
>CM053628.1:33581114-33619117 GCA_028646595.1 Phalanger gymnotis | reverse complement strand
CTGTCTCTCTCTCTCTCTCTCTCTCTCTCTCTGTCTCTCCCCTTCCGTCCATCCTCCTCCTCTCTCCCCTCTTTCTCTCCCTCTCTCTTTCTCCCTCCTCCCTCTTCCTCTCTCCTTTCCTCTCTTTCTCCACATCTTCCTTCCCTTCAACTATATCTCACACAGAACCAGAAGCACAAACTAAAAAACAAACACCCTGGGAACACTTCTACATTTATTAATTCCATACAGCTCTAGCAAGCAAGCTGCCTAAAGAGAAAATATACTTGCAGCATAGCCTGATTCAGTCTTAACATTTAAACACTGGGCATTATACTCATTAAGCTACATTCCACCCTCCAAGCATCCCCAATGGTCTTGCAAGTGCCAGTCTCTGTCAAATGTCACTCAATCAACCAGTCCCAGCTAGCCAGCCTTAGTTGTTGTTTACGCTCATTATTCCCCCATTAGGGAGCAGCACCATGGTGTGACCTCCCGTCTGGGTGAAAGCTGGCTTCATTTAGATGGCCTTCCTCCTCGGGTTCAGCGTTGGTCTCCTGCCCTTTATCTCTTGACATGAATCATAATTCTTCCTCATTATTGTCTTTTCCCTCTTCCCTCTTCCCTCCTCTGGTGCAGCCCAATTCCCAGGTAACTCATCATAAATCTTCAGGCTGTAATGTCAGGACATGGCAACATTTTGCAGGGGCCAGAAGGCAGCCCCCAAACCCCTGGCTTTTGTGTTGTATTTTGGACAGTATTGCTGTCTCCTCGCAGTCATAAAAAAATAAGAATGACATTTTGATAGTGTTTTAAAGCTTGCAAAAATACTTTCCATTCATTATCTTATTTAAGGCCCAGAAAAACCCTACGAGGATCATAGAGTTGGACCTAGAGTAGAACCTAGAGACCATTTAGTCCAACAATACCTCTCCCTACCTCCCACACACATTCATGCACACACATGCATGCAGTACATGTACACACATGCATGCATGCACACACCTTTTACAGATGAGGAAACTGAGGGAGCCTTTTCTCTCAAGGTCACACAGGGAACGGGCAGCAGAGCAGGCATTTGAACCCAGGTCCTCTGATGCCAGACCTAGCCCTCTTTCCATGTTGTTTCAGATATTGTTATGGGCATTTTACAAATGCAGAAATGGGTTCAGAGAGGTTAAGGAATATGTCCACAGTCACTAGAGAGGATTCCAGGTAGGATTTAAACCCAGATCTAGCCATCTATGCAGCCCCACCTCCTGTTGAGTAATATTTAAGGGAAGAACAGAATAGCCAACTTCGGTTAAGCCACCTGAGATACCAGCAGACCTCGTGCCCTTGGACCAGAGCCAGTTCATGCCCAGGCCGCAATCACCCCAGCCCTCAGCCAGTTCAACCCCTGAGCCCCCAGAGTAAGCCTGTGCCTGAAATACCCAGACAACATGAGTTCAAAACCTGCCTCTGTTCCTCGCCACCTACTGACTTTTGGCAAGTCCCTTTCCCTCCCTGGGCCTCAGTTTCCTTATCTGTAAAATGAAAGACATTGGACTAGAGGGCCTCTGAGGTCCCTTCCAGCTCTGGATCTAAGACCTTAGGTGTGACCTTGGATAAGTCCCTTCCTTCCCTGGGCCTCAGTTTCCTCCTCTATAAAATGAGGGGACTAGACTCGATAGCCTTTGAGGCCCCTATCAGTTTGAGATCTAGGACCTTATGGCTCTCACCGCTTATCTCTATACAATATCTTTGAAGTCTCACTCTAATGCTGCCTTCTCAAAGAAACTTTTCTTGTTTTCGTATTTGGCAAGACCTCACCTGAAGCTTTAATTGTCCCTCAGTTGCATGCTTATCTTGAATTTTAGGTATAACAGTTGTTCATGTATGGGTCCTATCCCCTGAATAGACTCTGAGCTCCAGGAGGGGAAGGGATCATTAGGTCAGAGTATAGAAACTGAGAGGGACTTCTAAGGCCATCTAATCTGCTTTAACAGGAGGAAGATCAAGCCCAGGGAGGGGAAAGGCCTTGCCCAAGATCTCACAATGGAGCCGATCTCTAGAGCTGGAAGATAACTCAGAAGCCCTCTAGTCTAGCCCCCTCATTTCACAAAGGGGAAATTGAGGCCCAGGGAAGTAAAAGTCCTTTTCTGAAAACCAGGTGGGCAGTACCAGAGGAGATTTTTGAAACCAGGTGCTCTGACTCCAGAATCAGTGCTCTAGCCACTGGGTCTTATTTAAATTTCAGATGTTCCCCAGTGGCTAGGACCACATTTTGCACACAGCAGAAACTCATTCAAGGTTTGTCGAATTCAATCCAAAGTCATTCCCCCATGTTCATTCTCAATCCTGAGTTGGGGGCACATCTTCAGTAGCCACTTGTGTCCTTCAGAGCATCATGTTCCATCCTGGTTGGGCATTGCCAACTCAACTAGGGCATGTGATAACAACAAGACAACACTTCACTCCTGGGTTCCAGAAGCATCAAAGGCTCTTCATTGCCTCTAGGCTCCAACCTGGTTCCGAGTAATTTCCAGACTAATTTCAGTTTACTCCCCATTCACATACCCTCCTTTCTAGCCAGACCAGCATACTTGCTGGAACCCTACACAACACGCCACCTGCCATCTCCCATCTAAGTTCCCATCCCTAGAATGCTCTACCTCCTCATGTTGGCCTCTTGAAACCGCTTCTTCCCTGATGGTGCAACTCAAGTGGCATCTCCTACCAAAGGCTTTTCCTAAGCCCCCATTAGTGCCCCCTTCCACAAAACTCCTCATATTTATTTCAAATTTCTTTTGTTATTACTTTTCTGGGTATGTGGTATTCCATGCTCTCCTTACCTGCCCTCTTGATAGCGAAGACTGTATAATTTTTGTCTTTTTATCTCTAGTGCCTAACACAGTGCTTGGCACATAGTAGGTGCTTAATAATTGCTTGCTGAATTGAATTGAGATAGTTAAAAACAATAATAGCTCATATTTCACCAAATGCTCTCCCCATAACAACCCTGTAACATAGAATCATTTCGCTCATCCTACAGAGAAGAAAACTGAAGTCCCATCTAAGAGACTTAGCCAGTGTTACAAGCTAGGAAGAAGAACCAGTATTTAAGCCAAGGTCTTCTGACTTCCAATCCATCAAGTTTTTCAGCCCTGGACTTTCCTGCCCTAGGAATGCTGGTTTCTCTCTGTTTTCTTTTGCTCACTTTTGACACAGACCCTCCTAGGCCATTAAACTATCCTGGAGAATCTCTTCCTCTTCTGGCTTTTTCTGGTCTTAGGCTATTATGCATGTTTCTTCCTTGCCCTTTGGATCCACCATCTGGGCTGCTCCTTTCCTAGAAGATCATGGGATTTAGAGCTAGAAAGGACCTTATTCCAAGGCAACTTTGTCTCATTCCTTTACAGATGAGGAAACTTCTCCAGAAAGAACTCACCCAGGACCACTCAGTTAATACATTAGAGCGTGGGGGGGGGGGGCAGACTCAGATTTCCTGACTAGAAGCTCAGCTCCCTTTCCATTCTACCTGATCCAACACCTGCATTTTACAGAGGAGTAAACTGAGGCCCAGAGGGACTAAGGGGTTTGCTCCAGGCTAATTTCTTAATCAACCAATGTTCTTATAGCTTCAGTCCCCTACCTTGAATTTTCCTCTTATGATATGATTACTATACTCAGAGCACCTCATTCTATCCTACGTGACAACCCCCAGCATGACAGGGTTAAGTTCTTTTCCTTTCCTGGCATTGGTATAATGTGCTTGATGATAGGGACCATGGCTCATAAGTCTTTGTATTTCCCCGCCATATGTAGCACAATATTTCATGCATAGTGGGTTTTCAATAAGTATGTTTGTTGATCTGACTTGAGATTTCCTTACAAGATCCCTGTACGAAGCTTCATAATACTTAAACTTCTTGGATGGATCTGTGCTCTTGTGGAAGTGGGGACTCCCTCCAAAGGGGCAGACTACAACCTGCCCAGGCTTTCTCATCCTGTGTAACCCTTGTCCAAGTCTGCCTTGACCAACTCTCCACATAACATACTGGAGGTCTGCTGTTGCTCCCTCGACACCCTATGGGTACCTGCGGCTGGCCTTCTCTGTTGTCGCTTGACTGACTCACCTCCTTCTCCAGCCCTAAATCTCTTTGATAATGTGTCCTACACTACTTCTGGTGGACGATTCTTCATCCACTGAGCCTGTTTAGACTTGCTGTTAACTTTCACTATAGCCTAAAAATACTTAAGGTCTTCTATTTACATTTTTGCCTAGATACTACTGGTTCTCTGTGTGAGGGGAGAGTAGATAGGAATTTTTCTTGAGGCCTTGATTTCTTGCTCTTTAAAATTATGCGGTTGGACTAGGTCAGGGGTGGAGAACCTGTGGTATCGAGGCCACATGTGCCTTCTAGGTCCTTGGGTGCAGCCTTTTGACTGAGTCCAAGTTTTATAAAATAAATTCTTTTTTAAGGGGATTTGTTCTGTGAAGTTTGGATTCAGTCAAAGGGCTGCATTTGAGGACCTAGAAGGCCACATGTGGCCTCGAAACCACAGCTTCCCCACCCCTGAACTAGATGGTCTCCAAAGTTCATTCAAGCCCTAAGCATTATGGTCTGTGAGCTCTTAAATATTGATACCGAGGATATCCCTGAGCTCTCAAACTATAGCTCTCCAATTCCCTCCAAAAATGTGATCCTGATCAATGTTGCATCTCAGCCAGAGACAGAACCCAGTCTATCTTCCAGTAGGAGGAGGGCAGGCATTTTGTTCCCAGAGTCCTCTCCTTGAATCAGCTTCCCAAGGGATGGCATCTCTCCCCTAAATAATGCAAAGCAGCTTCGCCTTTAAGAAGACATAGTTTTATACACCTGTTTCATGAGCACAGCCTCCACTGTTACTAGATCTTCCTAAGTAATCATCTTTTTTTCTAAAGCACTAATCAACAAACACTGTAATGAACAGAGCCCTGGAGACCAGCATTTGAATCCCTGCTCTGCTATTAACTCACTGGGTGACCTTAGCCAGGTCACATTCCATTTCTGAGCTTGGAAAATGAGGGGGTTGAGGTAAATGATCTCTAAGGGCCTCCCTAGCTGGGTCATCCTTGGCTTCTATGTGTGTAAGGGAAAGAATAAGGGAAACAAAAGGCTTGGGGTTTTCTCCTACTTCTGTGGATGAGTGACCTGGAACAAGGCACTCCCAACCCTTAGGCCTCAGTTTCCCCTTCTATAAAAGAAGAGGGGTTAGAAAGATGGTTTCTGAGTATCTTTGTGGCTCTGACATTCTATGAGATAAAGTTGCCTTCCTAATTCCCAATTCCCATCTTCTAGTATTTGAAAGACAGTCATATGGAGGAGGGGTTAGCCTTGTTGTTGGCCCCAGAGAGAAGAACCAAGAGCAACTAGGGGGATGGAGGAGTGGGATGGAGTGCTCCGGTGGCAAGGAGGCAAAGTTAACTTCCTAACAATCAGAGCTGTCCCATGGGGGAATGGGCGGTCCCCAAGGGTAGCAGACTCCACTTCACTTGAGGTCTTCAAGCAAAGGCGAGATGGCTAACTTGACAGGTATGTTTTAGTGAGGGTTATTTTTCAGGCATTGGTCGGACCAGTTGGCTGCTGAGGTCCCTTCCAACCCAATCCTGAATCTGTGATTTTTTTGTCTTGGATTTAAATCCCACCTTACTAACAGAAGCCAAAAGAATTGAACTGCTCTACCTTCTCCCTGTCTTCTATTAGCAAGCTGTTAGAATCATAGCCCTAGAGCCAGAAGGGACCCCAGAGGTCATCTAGATAAACACCCTCATTTTATAGATGAGGAAATAGGGACTCAGAAGGGTTAAGTGATTTGCCCAAGATGACACAGGATAAATGGCAAAGCCTGAATTTGAACCCAGGTGCTCAGCTTCAAATCTAGCACTCTTTCTACTGTATAACACTCTCACTAATACAACACCTGTAAAGTAGTGACCCCCCTGACCAAAGGAAGGCCATCCCCAGAGCAGGCACTGCCTGTGATCTCTGCCTGTTGGCAGCCCACGTGGACGAAACTGGGGAGCCTGCTTCCAAAAGGACATGATGACATGGAACAGGAAGACCCTGCTCCCTGATTCAGAGCATGCACAGCACAGAACATTCTCTAACTGGTTCCCGTCTGTTAACTACATGAGGAAGACACAGACTTTTGACTAGCGGCAGAGCCAGAACTTGGGCATGTTTAATGGCATTAAACAACAAAACCGAGTCTTCCTCTTTCTTGCCTGAATGTGTTGAGGCAGCGAGGAGGCAAAGACTACTGCAAGCCCTCAATGGGGAGACAAACCTTAGACTTTTGTCTAAGTAAGGTTGCTGTTATCTGGTCCTTGAGTACATGGCCCTGCTATTGCTCCTTCCTCTGTTGTGTCTCTTCTTTCTGCTTTCAGGTAAAGGAGTATTAGAGACTCTTATGACCCTGTGAACTTCAAAAGGTTGGAATGTTGGCCTACCAGAGATCTGGGAGACAGAGTCCATCCCAGATTTTGTGTCTAGCCCAGATGGCTAGGAGCAAAGTCCCAAGTGACTTACTTGACTCAATGATATATCAAAAGCCACCAAGAGAGAGCTAAAGTGACCCATCCATTACCTATGCTGTGAACTTGGTAGGACAAATACTCTGGAGAAACTGCTTTAAGTTGGAGCCCACTCTCCCTGGAAAAGAGAGCTGGTATTTCAGTTGGATGTCCCCAGGTATTGGGGAAGAAATGTTTGTACTTTTCTTCTTGCTATACCTTCTCAGTAAATATCCCTTTGCAAAGGTTAATGGATATTAATTGGTTAAATGAAATTGGGGTACTAATCATGGGGCAGAGGGTTAACATCATGGAGAATATACTAGAATGAGGGCTTTAGCTAGTAGCATTAGAGAAAGACACCTCTAAATTTGAGGGGCTTTGTGATAGCATATCTATCATAACATGTCAGAGCTGAAAGGAGCCTTGGGGAATCCAACGTCCTAACTTGACACAAGAGAGAACTAAAGCCCAGAGAGGAAAAATCACTACGAAGTCATACAATTGGTTAGTGGCAGAGTCAGGACTGGAATCCAAGCCTTCTGATTCCTAATGCGTGTTCTTCTCATTTGTAGCACACTGCTGTCCCCATTAGCTAGAATAAATGGTAGGTAGAATGCCACAGTAAAGTCAGATTTCTGCTACCTTTAAAAAGAGACATATCCAAATTTTAGGAGTTAGTCTATCAATACATATTTTTAAAAATAATATTTTATTTTCCCCCCAGTAAATGTAAAAACAGTTTTTGACATTTGTTGCTTTTTTAAGTTTTGAATTCCTAATTCTCCTTCCCTTCCTTTTCCCCTCCCTGAGATGGTAAGCAATCCGATATGGGTTATGCACATGCGATCATCAATACATATTTCTTATCCAGACACAATGGACAATGCATAAGCCCCAGAATTGAAGAGAAGGAAGAGAACAGGCTAAGTTACATTGGAAAAATTACATCACACTTTCAACAATCTCAGGTTAACATCAATATTCTCTTAGTGATGCTACAAATTATGGAATACTACCATCCCTAAAGAGTCAAAATTGAAAAAAATAAAAAAGAAGTTTTTTACGAAAAAAAAATCAAAATTCAGGATGACCCAAAGGTTGATAGAGAGATTCATGATGAATTTAAGTAAACTATCCTATATTACCAACAAACATTTGCTTGCAAGAAGTGAGGTAAACAACATAGGCAAAAAGAACAACAAAATGAAACTGTATAATTACAATGACAAATTTTGGCATCAGAAGAGATAAGGAAATGCCTTTCCATCCTTTCATTGGAGAAGGGGGAAGGATGGTGGAACACTGAATACAATGTCAGATTCAGTCAATATTTCAGAAAGTTTTACTTAATGAGTCTTCTTTTTCTTATTATAAGGGAAGACTCATTGCAGCATGGGAGGTAGAGGAAAAGTACGTCTAGTAATGGTTCCAGTGTAAAAACTGAAGACATCAAGAAAAGTTTAAAAGTAAAACAAACAAAATAAGTCTTACAAAAGACATCACTGAGGATATGTATGACTGGAGAAAGAAAGCTATGTTCCAAGAGGGAGAGATAATAGATGTTATGCTGTAAGAAATGATGAAGAGGATGGTTTCAGAAAAACCTGGAAAGACTTGTATGCACTGATACAGAGAATGAGCAGAACCAGGAGAACAATTTCTATCATAACAACAACATTGTGAAGACAAATAACTTTGAAAGACAAGAACTTTTACCAATGCAATGAAGAACCAGGATTTGAGAGGACTCATGATGAAATATGCTACTCCACTCTTTCTTTTTTAAACTTTTTTCTTTTTTTAAAAGTTAAACTATTTTATTGTTTTTTTTCATAAAACTAGTTCCTAGTTTTATTTATTAGTTCAATATTTTAAATTTCAATTTTAATAATCTCTACTTCCAGGATTTCTAATATGCTGTTAAATTTGGGATTTATAATTTGTCCTTTTTCTAGTTTTTTTTTTCAGTTGGATGCCCAGTTCAATGAAGGGCTTCCCCCCTCTTTTATTGAAGTAAGTATTTAGAGATGCAAAGTTTTCCTTAAGTATTGTTTTGGCTGCATTCCACAAATTTTTGCATGTTGTCATATTATTCTCATGTTTAAAGAAATTTTTCTTGTTTCTATGAATTCTCCTTTAAGATTAAATTATTTTATTGTTTAGAACATTATAATGAGACCGACTTTTTGTTTATCTCACTCAATTTGATTGTTATCCCACTTTCTAACAGAAAAGGGGATAGATTCTGGGTATAGATTAAGACACATATTTCTTTGGACATAGCCAATACTGGAATTTGTTTTGTTTGACTATGTGTGCCCTTGTTACGAGGGTTTTCTTTTTCTTTTCAAGAGAAGAAAGAACGTAGGAGAGAGAAGATGGATTTTGTCCATTGAATTAATTTTTTAATGGAATAAGATCTTCATTGTGAAAAAAAAGAAAGAAAAGAGTTCTGAAGATGGAAGAGTAAATCTAATCTATGTCAGGAGGCTGGAGAATGGAAGAGCATCACAGGAAGAAAGAAGGAAGGAGGACCACTGTACATTTGAGACTAAAAACTAAACGTGAAGCTCTTCTTGAAGAGGAGGAAGCAGCTGCATATCCTCCAAGGAAAGATAAAGTACACACAGGTGCTGTCAGGTGAGAGATCATCCAGAAAGGATCAAGAAAAAGAAAAAAGATGATTGGTGACTTCCGGCTCAGGGGTATTGAGGCAGCTGTTTGTTGACCTGAAAATAACAACAGAGAGGGCTGCTATTTTCCTGGGAGTAGATGTCCAAGACCTCCTAACTGGGAACCTCCTCAGACTTGTAGAAATGAATAACTCCCCCTCCACTTCTGGTGATTCACATGAATACAAATGATGTTGCCAGAAGGATCCTGGACAGCACTTCCAAAGACTACAAAGTCTGGTTTTCCAAAAGCAGAAGAGTCTGCAAACTGTGTGAGTTTGACTTCAGTTCCTGGGAAAATTCTAAAATGGGTTATTAAAGAAATACTTAGCAAACACCTGGAAAAACGTGGCTATCGATCAGAAAGGAGCCGCATGACTTCATCGAGAACAGGTTATGCTGGTTTAAGTGGGGTAGACCACATGGCCAACTCTACCGATGTAACCAACATTATTCTCCAAGCCCTGATCTCTTCATCAGGTGAGAACACCTCCTTGAGTTACAGAAGCAATCAGTCAAAGGCGTAATATATGTGGGAACATTTCCTAGAGACCGCTATTGAATAAATAATAGTAAGAATAATTAATAATAGCTGGCATTTATATAGCATTTTAACAGAACTCTCCTAAAACACAGATGCTTGCAGTCTGCACTGGGTGCCAGTGATGCCAACGATCAGCTCACAGATCCTACAAGGCTTGAAATAAGTAAATAAACAATAACAATAACATAGCTCCCATTCATATGTGGCCCTAAGGTTCTCAAAGTGCATTATATACCATACCTCATTTGATCCTTACAACAGTCCTATGAGGCTATTATTCTCATTTTTACAGATGAAGAAACTGAGGATGAGAGCTATTAAGTGACTTGCCCAGAGTCATACAATTACTAAGTATCTGAGGCCATATTTGAACTTACCAGAAGGGACTTCAGCAGCCATCTAGCTGAAAGTCCTCATTTTAGAGAGGAGGAAACTAAGTTGCAGGAAGGGGAAGATATTTGCTCAAATACACATAGGATGCTAAGTCTAGAGCTGAAAGAGACATCAGAATCCAGCTAGTCCAACACACTTTCTAGATGAGAAAATCTAGTGCTCTATTCCATGAAATGTATTGAGATTGGTTGAAAGAGCTAAACATAACTCTAAAACAACATATATCAGAGACAGAGTTTCTAGCAGGAGCATTCTAGCAACTGTTTTGGGAATTAAGCTTTGGGAGCTCTTTGAGGAGGCAAATTCTATGAAGTAAATACAGAATAGGTGCCAAGTTAATTCTAAGATATAGCAAACATGAATAAATAGGGGAATCAGGAAAGTCTTTGGGTAGGAGGAAGTACCTGAGCTGTATTTTAAAGAAGAATATGAATTCTGAGAGGAGGAGATGAGGAAGGAGTGCATTCCAAACATGGGGGACAATCTGTGAAAAAGTAGGGAGGGAGGAGATGGGATGCTGGGAGGCCATTTGGCTGGGATGGGGAATGCATGAAAGAGAACAATATTATATTGGAGAAGTAGGTGGGAGCTATATTGTGCAGTACTTAAACTATGACACGATTAGATCTGCCTTCTGTGAATTTCTGGGTTTCTCAACTTCTATTCTTCCTACATTATAGCTACTTCTTTATACATATGTGTTGTGATATACATAGTATTTGTAATATATACATATATACTTTATGTAGACAGTTTTCTCTCTCGGTTCCTTTTTACTTTAAAGCCTTTTTGATTACATTTGCAAGACTTCAAGAAAATATATTTTTGCCAACCTTTGTTAGGTAAACTCCATCCTTGGCCAGGAACCTGTCATTCCTATATTTTAAGCTGCAGTTCATAAATCCAAAGCCTATTCTCAGACACCATCTTCTTAACCAGATGTTCATTTTCCAAATCTGCTTTTCTCCTCTGAATCCCTTGCCTTTGATGGGCAGTAGTGATGAAAATACCACCTGTGCCCCTAAGGTATTCAGTTTCTTGCCCAAGACTTCATAATCTCTAGCAAGGCTTTCTAGGTTCCTTCTGCTACTATCATTTATGCCCAGCATGAATCATGAGAAGTGGATAGTTATTATCCATTTTCATGAGCCTTGGGTGGTTTTCTGTTGTCTTGAATAAATGGCCAAGGAAGAAAGCAGGTATATCATTGTTAATAGGTCAACAACAGCTGCCTCAGTACCCCCAGTAACAATTTTTAACCACTTCTTTTTTTTACAAAGAGCCATCTGAGGGAAAGAATAAAGGAATACACACACATACCTCAAGAGGTGAACGGCAAGACATCACTGATCCAATTCAGAATTCTAGTTTATTATTATTTGGATGTGGAAGCATTAATTAACAGTTTGGATAAAGTAGCCCATGTGTTTATTATGTTTACTTCACAGGGGGCTGAGGATATTTTTTACTGCTTGGAATCTGCCTACTTAGCAGTTATAAATCAGTCTTAGACCACTGGACCATAATCGCTACTCTATTAAGGGGTAAACAGAGAGTCCTCACCTGTGTGACTGAAAACAAGAAAGTACTTCAGATACAAGAGGTCTCAATACACCAATGCATGTGCATCCACAAGATAACACCTGAGAGTCATTTCCTGATTTCTAGCATAGCAAAAGTGGACAGGAGCTTGTGGGTAAGTGGCTCATACACTCCTTGGTTGAGTCCTTGGTAAGTCTTCTTGCTTACCTGTCCTGGCCACTCTAGCTCATCTGGGTAACGTGATCTTGTTATTTCTCTTCTCTGGGCCTTGGTTCCCTCATCTGGACCTCATTACTTCATTGGATCCCATAGGTCTGTGTCCACTGGTAAAGATTGCAACCTCTCCATTCCTTCCAATCCCATGGGATTTTTGTCGATTTTTTTCTCAACATCCTCCACAGAAAATCTCAGTGTATTGGAGGACTTCCTCGATTTCTTTTCATTTTGTAGATAAAAGAACAGCACATGAGTTAACAATGGCTCACAGCTTGACTGGAGCCCCTTCTTTTCCACTCATCTAGGATTTCGATGATGTCTCTTACACCATTTCTCTTGTTGATGGTAAAATGCAATATCCTATTCAATCCCACAGTGAGTCTTTCTATTTCTGTATCTCTCTTTGGAAGCATTTCTATGTCCCTCCTTCAGGACAGGGCCTCAAAACTGACATCAGACCCTGTAAGGATTTAACAGTCAATCAGTAAGCAAGCATTTAGTAAGTATCTACTGTGTGCTAGGTAGGTACTGTGCTAAGTTCGAGAGATACAAAGAAAAGCAAAAGAAAAAAAAGAAAGGCACTTCTTAATCTCAAGGAACTCACAGTCTAGTGGAGGAGACAACATATCAGTAACTATGTTCAAGTATGATATAGACAAGTAGACTGTAGATAATCTCAGAGGGAAGGCAGCAATGGAGAGTCTGGGGAAGGCCTCCTACAGAATGTAAAATTAGAGCTGAGTCTTGAGGGAAACCAAGAAAGACCAAGAAGTGGCTCATTCCAAGCATGAGAGACAGCCAATGAAAAAGCATGAAGTTGAGAGAAAGAGTGGCTTGTGTGAGGAATAGCAAAAAGGCCAGTCACTGGACCCTAGAGCATACGGAGGGGAAATAAAGAGTAAGAAGACTGGAAAGGTAGAAAGGAGCCAGGTCATAAAGGGCTTTAAATGCCAAACAGAGGATTTTATATTTGATCCTGGAGGTAATAGGGAGCCATGCAAGTTTACTGAGTAGGGATATGACATGGGCAAACCTGTACTTTAGGGAAATCATTTTGGCAACTGAGTAGAGGATGGACTAGAGTAGGGAGAGACTTCAGGAAAGGAGACCAACCAGCAGGCTATTGCAGTAATCACCAGGATGGAGTGTGTGTGTGTGTGTGTGTCTGTGTGTGTGTGTCTGTGTGTGTGTGTGTGTGTGTGTGTGTAGAGAATGGAACATATACAAGAGATGTTGAGAAGGTAAAGATGGCAAAAATTGCTGACAGATTGAATATGTGGGGTGAGAGGAATGGAGAATAACACTGAGGTTGCAAGCCTTGGCCGCTGGAAGGATGGTAGTGCCCTCAACAGAAACAGGGAAGTTCAGAAAATGGGAGAGTTTGGAGGGAAAGATGGTGAGTTCTGTTTTGTGCATGTTGCGTTTAAGATGTCTATAGGACATCCAGTTTGCAATGTCCAAGAGGCAGCTGGAGATGAAGGCCTGGGACTCAGGGAGAGGCTAAAGCTGGCTATATAGATCTGGTAATCATTGGCATAGGGACCTCATAGAGTTATAACCTAACAGGGGGACGAGACAAACATAAATAACTATAATAAATAACAACTCATGTATAAAAGTTTAGGGAGCACCTTCTATGTACAAGATGTGCTGGTGCCTCTGCGTCAGGCACTGGGGGATACAGAGAAACACACAAAACCATCCCTGCCCTCAAGCAGCTTACAGTCTAGCACAATCCATGACAAATACAGAAGACGGGTGTCCCAAAATGCCATGGGAGTTGTGAGGTGGGCAATGACTGCCCCGATTGGGCGGAAGTCAGAGGTGGAACGAGCTTCCTGCCAGAGGTGGAACTCAAAAGGGGTTGTAAAGGCTAGGCAGAAAGGCCTCAGGCAGGAGCCAGTGAGTGAGAAACATAAAAGAAAAAGTGATGGCTCCCATCCTGAGAGGATTTGGGAGTTTACGCAGCTCGCTCCTCACCACAAGCCCCTGAAGTAGATGGTTCACATATTAGCATCCCTAGTTTACAGATAAGAAACTAAAGTTCACAAAGGATCAATGATTCACCCACCATTCCACAGCCATCAAATAGTGGGTCTGGGCCTTGAACCTTGTTCTCCTGACTTCAAGGCTAGCATTCTTTCCACTCTCTCATGCCGCTGCTCCATAAATACCAGTTTTATTTGTTTAAACACATGTCTGGACACTGGTCAGGAGGGTGGGTATAACAGAAAGAAGCCTGGCGATCACTGCACCTCCTCAATGGACAAGCGTTCATTAAATAACTTGGATGAGGAGCCCAGCCAGGTGGGAAACTACACAGGCAAGTTTGGACAGAGAGGTAAGAGAAGTCTGCAGGCAGAGGATAGGCCTAGGGCTGGCACCACAGTTGGAGGGAGGAAGGAGGAGAAGAGAGGGACTCTGTGTAACCAGGGCATGTGGACATGGGGGGAGAGGTGGCATTCAAACCCATGTCCCCTAAGTCAGGTGATCCTGCTTTAAACTCAGTCTGGCTACTTACTAGCCTCGTGACCCTGGCCAAGTCACCTCTCCTTCCTCTCTGGGCTTCAGTAAAAAAAGAGAGGGATTCAATTAGAGGATGTCTCAGGTGCCATGCAGCTCTGCCTGCCCATCTGTGTTCTGGGGTCTCTTCTAACTCCAATGGCCCTAATGGCAGCAGCTTGTCTCCCCTGCTCTTTTTCCTCTTCATGGTGTGTCCAAATTACATACAGTGCTTTTATTAGGACGGAGAGCCACAGGCCAAGGGAGGATGTTGGTAGGCTTTATGGAAAATTAGCAGTGTGTGACACCATAGACAAATCTTAGCCCACATACAACAGTGAAGGAGCTTATTCCTGCATTCACTGGGGCTTGATGTGACAAAGAAGCCATTATTTAGGTCCACATAGGATTACTCCAGCTTCAGTTGGAGGACAGGAATTCTCTCTTCTGAGTCAATTTCCTGTTATTCCCTTGTATGAAAATGTACTTTATGGAAGTATTATTTTCTTTAAAACACATACTTAGATGAAGTCACACACACACATCCACTAAAGGTGGACTGGAAGACAGGCCCTGAAGGCTGAGCCCAGGGCCTAATTCAAGTCCCTTCCCACCCCTCGTCCCCAACCCCCATCAAAACTTTACCTGTGCTGTGCTCTACCTGGCCAGGCTCATTGGCCTGTTTTCACTTAGGAAATGATCTGACAGAAGACTGCTGGAAAGGTGACCCAGTGAGAAGTTGCCAAGGAGCCAAACTCTCTAAGCTTCCCCTCCAAAGAAGGAAACAGAAACTCCCCAAAGAAACAAAGCTATCAACCTCCCCTAAAGAAAACAAGAAGCCCAAAGAACACATTAACAGCCATTTAGCCACCAGTGCCTGTACTCTAGCCATCACCCTCATCTCCCTTCCAATGGAACCTTGGACTCTACTCCTGGACGCCAGACTCTGTTGGGCCCAAATCAGACCTCCACACCATGCCTCAGCCATTTCTACACCATGCCACCTCATGTAACCTCTCCCCCTTCCTAGAAGGGAAACCCTTGGAGGGCAGGCACTATCTTGATCGCTTCTATCCATATCTCTCTAGCTCTTAGCACGATGCCTACACATAGCAAGTGTTTAGTAAATGCTTTCTCTCTCTCTCTCTCTCTCTCTCTCTCTCTCTCTCTCTCTCTCTCCTTCTCTTTCTCCCTCCCTCCTCTCTCTTCCTTTCTCCCTCCCTCCTTCCTTCTCCTTTTCTCCCTCCCTCCCTCCCTCCCCCTTTCCTTCTCTCTGTTCTTCTCTTTCTATTTTTCTCTCCTTCATTTCATTGGCATGGATCCTGCCCCAACAAATGCTGAAGCCAACCCCTCTAGAACTTGAGGTGTGGTCTTTTAGACTTGTGGCTGCCAACAAAATCAGCTCCCTGTGGTCAACCTAATGATGAGCCTCTCCAAACTGAGCTGGGCTGGACCTCAGGCAACAGACACACACAGTCCATCCCCAGGCCCACCCTCAAATTCTTTCCAGCTTGCTGAGACCTGACAGAGCTTAGGTTCCACTGGCAGAGCCTTGAAGAGCTCAGTTTGTTGAGCTCTGACAGGGGGAAAAATATTAGGGATTAAAAAGAAACAGAGTCAAAAACCCCAGAAGAAAAGGAGCTTATCTAGTACTTGGGAAGCAAAATGGCACAATGGAATGAATGAGTGCTAGATTTGAAGTCAAAAGACCTGAGTTCAAATCCTAACTCTGCTATTTCCTACCCATATGATCTTGGAGAAGTCATTTACATCTCTGGGACTCAGTTTCCTCCTTTGTAAATGAATGACTGAATAAAACACTTCTTGGGATACAAATAGAAACATCAGTCAGTACCTGCTCTCAGAGAGCTTATATTTTAATGGAGGAGATGCCACCTACAGAAAGGTTTCGGCTTCAAGTCGGAAGGAAAGGTCCCATGGTCCTTAGGTTGCAGTGGCAAAACAGATGATAAGGCCTCTTCTTCAATGTCATTTCCACTGATAAAATCCTATCTGCTTCTGAGGTTGAAATATTTGCCAGGGCCAAGGACCTTGGTGGCAAGATCTTTCCTTTCTGGGTCTTTAGTAACTGTGTGTATATGTAGCTCCTGCAGGAGCAATGACCAGGCTACATCTGCACAAGGGTTGCTTCTTAGGATGGTGAATGAGGGCACTGGGCTGGAAGCACCACCACTCCCAAGGCTCTTGGGTTACCCTGTCCTAGGCTGTCTTCATCAGGATCGAGGTGGTGGTGGTGGTGGTGGTGGCGCTTCAACTTGCCTGGCACATGCTGCCTCCTGTCTCCCCTCAAAGTACCTGCCTGCTTCAGCTAGGCTGGCTCATCTGCCCTGGGTGTGGCACTTGGTGGGGCTGTCTGGTCCCTTCTCCATAGGAGCCACCTCCCTAACATGAAGGAGTCATAACTGATAGCCTCTGAGTTGCTGTGATCCCATGAGTGACCTGGAGCAAGTCACTTTCTCTCCAAAGGCCTCAGTTTCCTCATCTCTAAAATGAGAGGGGATAGACTCAGTAGCCTCTGATGTCCCTTCAAGCTCTAGACCAAGGATCTTCTAGTTCCTGTTAAAGTGTTAATAGCTGATTGTCCATATAAGTCTTATCTCCACCAAGAAGAATTTTTTAATGGAGATTCATAGAAGCACAGGATCATAGATTCTCATATTATAAATGAAAACAATTGAGGCCCAGAGTGAGGAATGGACTTGTCTAAATAATGAGTGGTGAGCCAGGACCTGGGCTTTCTCCAAATCAACAGCTATTTCCATGACACCATATTTGTTCTCCACATCCCCTTTCGCCTTCATCCAGCCTTAAAAACCAGCTCAGGGAGCAGCTAGGTGACACAGTGGATAGGGCACTGGCCCTGGCGTCAGGAGGACCTGAGTTCAAATGTGACTTCAGACATTTGACATTTACTAGCTCTGTGACCCTGGGCAAATCACTTAACCCCAATTGCCTGGCCAAAAAAACAAAACAAAAACAAAGCCCAGCTCAGATGCCACTACCTCCAGGATGCTTCCTGTACCTTCCCAGTGGACAGCTCTAATACTGGAGTCTGAAAAGAATGAATGGCCAGTGGTGGAGTAATGATGGCCTTATTGAATATAAAAATATGACTTGATTTAAGAAATTAAGCTAATATAGATATACAACCTTGTTGCTATAGCAGCTAGGTGGCTTACTAGATATTGTGCTGGCCTTGGATTCAGGAAGACTTGAGTTTAAATTCTTCCTCAGACAGTTAGTAGTTTTGTGACCCTAGGCAAATCACTTAAGTTCTTCCAGCCTCAGTTTCCTTATTTGTCAAATGGGTTGTTCTTAAGGTCATGGTAAGGTAATGAGATAACAAGTACATGGCAAACCTTAAAGAGAAGATAGAGGGGCAGCTAGGTGGCGCAGTGAGTAGAGCACCAGCCCTGGAGTCAGGAGGACCTGAATTCAAATTCAGCCTCACACACTTGACACACTTACTAGCTGTGTGACCTTGGGTAAGTCACTTAACCCCAATTGCCTCACCTCCCCCCTCCAAAAAAAAGAGAGAGAGAGAGAGAGAAGATAGAGCACCTGATTTGTAGTCAGGAAGATACCTCAAAGCCTGTCTTAAATGCTTAGTGACTGTATGACCCTAGTTAAGTCCTCTCTAAGCCTCAGTTTCCTCATCTGTCAAAATGAGGAGATTAATAGCATCTACCTAACAGGGCTATTGTAAAGTTCAAATGAGATGAAGCACCTTGCCAACTTCTTAAGGCAATATATAAATGGCAGCTATTAGAATTATGATTTATTGGCTTCTTTCAATCCTCGTACAATCTGTGATATCATTGCTGGCATGGGTCCTTCTTCACCCAATGCAAATTGCAAGCACGCGGTATCTTAGTGGAATTTCTATTGCCCAAACCAATCCATCCATCAATAGCCTGCTGGCCAATCTTCTAGTAAGAAGCCTTTCCACACACTTGGCCAGGCTGGTCCTTGAAGGAAAGACTCGATTCATCCCTAAACGTAGACTCAAAGTCTCTCCAGCTCTGCATGAGCTCATGCTCCAAAAGCATCACCTTTCAGAATCCAAGGTCGCCCCTGCCCCTCGTGCCCATGATGCCTGCAGTTGGCATCAGTGGAGGACCTAAGTGGAGAATTATTCATTCATCTGCTCATTCATTAGACTTGGTGCCAGAAGGCCAGGGTTTGAATTCCAGTTCTTTCACATACTAGCTGTGTGACCTTAGTGAGATCACTGGGCTTGTCTGAGACTTGGTTTCTTCCTCGGTAACATGAGGTCAATGATACTTGCCGGGCCTACCTCATAAGGTGTTGTGAGTCATTCATTCATTTAGCTTCCTATCTATGAAAAGTTTAGGAAGCTTTGCTTTAACTAGGGCTCCAGGTATAAAGAATAACAAAAGAACTTTCCCATGCTCAATTAAATAACTCACCATCTCATTGGCTGCTGCTATATTGAGAAAACCCCTCAGTAATATATTTGCATGCCCTGTTTCTATGTATGTTGTCATGACATAAGAAATGTCATACCAGGTCAGACCTGTGATCCCTCCAACCCAATAGTTTTGCTCTTACAGGGTCACTTAGGGGCATGTCCTAGGAGGGTAGGGTCATTCTCTTAGGAGCCTAGATTTATAGCTAAAAGGGACTGTAGAGATTATTTAAGTTCCCCACCACCACCACTTTCTACAGGACAGGGGCTGAGGTTTACAAGATAAAGTGGCAAAGGCCCATAGGCTCTCAGCTGGAAGAGGCCATCTAGCATGGCCTCCTCATTTTCCAGGGTGGGGGTGGAACTGAGATTAAGCTACTTGGCCAAGGTCACCCAGGTAGTAAATGTAAATCTGGGATGCAACTCAAGGCCCCGGCCTGAAAACTGAGGACTCTCTCCCTTGTACTATGTCCACCCAAGAGTTATGGTTATATTCCAAACTTGCACAGTTGCTTAGCTTTTTCAGTATGGCACAGTGACGCACATTCATTAGACTTGGTGCCAGAAGGCCAGGGTTTGACTTCCAGTTCTTTCACATACTAGCTGTGTGACCCTGGTGAGATCTCTGGGCTTCTGTGGAACTTGGTTTCTTCCTCTGTAACATGGGGTTGATGACACTTGCCAGGCCTATCTCATAGGGTTTTTGTGAGTCAAGCATTTGGTGAACCCCAAAGCACTAGAGTTATTATTGTCTAACGGCTTTATCTCAGCCTTTGAATCTATTTGGTATTCAGCCTACACAACTTCTTGGGGGAGACATTCCCCAAGTGTACTGTTTGCCTTTTTGTTTGTCCTAGGTTTGACTCTTTCCACCACTAAGGAACGTAAGGGCTCCTAGTTCTACCCACCTGGGACTTAGTGGATACAAGTTAACGTTTGCTTTCAGGGTCACAACCAGAACGGCACCAACACGGCTTTGCCCCAAGGTGCTTCTTGGGGGGGCAGCAGGGAGGTGTTGCATCTGCCGCAGGACAGCTCTTTGCTCCCCAGTAACATCTGTTCCCTCCCCTCCGCTCGCTGTCACAAAGCTGTTCAACCAGCTCCAGGCCGCCATGCCTTCTTGCATAACCCATGATGGGCCCCTCTCTTGTGGTTGGCCTCTCCGTACACATTGCTGCGCCTCTGCATCTCTATTCCCTTCCCCAATCTGCTCAACTGCGTGAGGTCAGGATTTGGGGGGTGGGGTTGGGCCCAAGCTAAAAAAAAATAAATTCTTAATTTCAGTTCTATTTCAGAGTATAGATTCTGATCATGAATCCTCTCTGGCTTCAGCTTTCCAGACTGAAGAGACCTAGACATTTCAATGGCAATAGCTGACGTTTCTATAGCACTTTGATAATAATAGCTAGCATTTATGTAGGGCCTTAAAGTTTGCAAAGCACTTTATGTATTAGTATCTCTTTTTACCCTCACAACAGCCCTGTGAGGTAGGTGCTATTACTCTTCCCATTTTACAGATGAGGAAACTGAGGTACACGCAGCTGAAGTGATTTGCCCAGGGTCACGCACAGTTAGTAAGTGTCTAAAGCAGGATTCAGCGAGGTCTTTGTGACTCCTAATGCTGGACTCTGTCATCCATACCAGCTAGCTGCCTTTCAAGTTTGCAAAGGGTTTTCATATCATTTCATTCTATCCTCAGAACAGCTTAGTGAGGTAGGTACTACAGATAGTCATAGGCTCCTAGATCAAAAAGTGGAACGGACCTCCAAGGCCATTGAGTCCCACTTCAGAGAGAGGCTGACAGAGTTAGCCTTGCCCAAAGTCACACAAACAGGATTTGAACTCATCATCCTCCTAATTTTAAGGCTATTGCTCTCTCCACTTACATAATGCTAGCCCATTGCACATATGAGGACACTGTACCTCTGAGAAGTAAAGTGACTAGCCCAAGGTCATCCAGCTGAGAAGGAAGGGCCAGAGACAGGACTGGTATCCTAGCTATACTATAAAGCACTTGAAATCGCCTCTAACTGGACTCAGAAATCCCTAAACTGGAGCATCAGGGAATCGAGGAATTGCTTAAGGAAGAGAAATTTAGGAGAACCAGATGGCAGTGAATCCTGCCCTCACTGGCTGCAATATTCTAGATGGGTCACTACTCTTCTTTAAGAAATCTGGGCCTGAGCTTCAAACAATTAGCAGCAACCGAGGCTGGTGGAAAGTCAGGCCTTTAGATTCTCCATAGCTTGTTTTACAGTGAAAATATCAGGGGCAGAAGGAGTTAATTATGTGAGAAAATATAATATCCCTCCTTTTATCGACAAAAAATGCATGCTTTTATAAACAATGAGAAACTTCGTGATGAAAGAGAAAAACATATTAAATGTCAGCACTGATCAGTTAATGCACTGACTGAGTCATTGAGGTGAATCAGTCTTATTAGTCATCATGTTGAGAGCTGTAGGGGCCTTGAAGCATTATCTATCTTATTCAGCCCCCTCGGTTTTCGAGGGTGGGGGGAGAGGGAAATGGCGGCCCAGAGAAAGGGAGGGGCTTGCCAAAGGCCACACACACACACACACACACACACACACACACACACACTTAGGAGAGAAAACACAACTTGAACCATGGTCTCCACTCTCCAAATTCAGTGTCTTTCCAAGATGTCAAACTACCTCTCAAAACTACTTTCTCTAATACCATGATAAATGATCAGTTGAAATATATTATAAATGCTATTACCTTTTAGATGGAATAAAAATTCAGATAAGAGGAACACCAAGCCAAAGTTGTAATAATCATTTTTTAATTAATGTTCAAACAATTCAAACTCACCCTTGACAAATAGGAATAGGCCCATAAAGTTTGTTATAGGCCATGATGTTTAAAGACAAGATATATCAGATTGGAATAATGAGACACTGGAACCCACTGTTACCACAAGGGTATGTGATGGAAAATTAAGGTGGAAGACCAGCACTGAGTCCTTATGCCTTTATCTGTCTATCTATCTATCTATCTATCTATCTATCTATCTATCTATCTATCTATCTATCTATCTGTGTTTTAAAGTAAGATGCAAATGAGTTGTCTTCTTGGGTAGGCCAAAGGGCAGTTGCAGCTAACTCTGGAGTCTCTCTTAGCACCACATTCCCTCTACTGTAAGGGAGAAGGCTGAATGGCAGAAGGTACACGTGTTGGCTACCAGGCTAAAATTAGCAAATGCTTCCAGCTTGACATTTTAAACCTGAAAGAGTTTGCATGTGGCATTTGCTGCCACTTCGGATTTGGGTTGGCAAGGCCAGCCCAAAGGGGGTTGATGTGTCTTTCCTTTTAGGCGCGGTGCCCACAATTCAAGCAGTTGCCAGGGTTGGTGAGTGGTAGTGCCTGGGGTAGTGTCTTGCTGTGTAGACCAACCAGCTAGGCTGGTAGATAATAGAGAGAGTTTCTATGTTAGCCGGGCAAATATGGTTTTCTACAAAAATTCTAGGAATATAGTAATATAGTTAATGACATATTAATTTTAGGGTTAGCAGGTTGTCATTAAAAGAACAATGGACTAGGAGTCAATACTAGACCTGGGTTCTAGTCCTAGCTTGGCCACTACCTAGCTGTGGAACCCTGAGCAAGATTGATGGATAGATAGACAGAAGATAGATAGAAATAGACAGATATATTTATTAAGAACTTACCATGTGCCAGGCACTGTGCCAAGCAATGGGAATACAAATACAAGGAAACAGGATAGTCCCTACCCTCAAGGATCTTACATGCTAATATTCAAATGGTAGAGGAAGAAAACTCAGTAAGAGGAAGCTGGAAAGATAGGGAGGGAAAAGAAGAAGAGGCTGCTGGAAAGGAGATGGAGAAGTCCAGAGAGCAATTTGAGCAGAGTAAAGTAAGCCTGACTGGGACCCCACATAAAACTGTGGTCTGGGCCAGAGTCAGGGCTGGTGAGCAGGTAAAGTCTGGAAATTTAATTGAACCAGGAATGACTCTCTCTCTGGGACTCAGTTTCCTCATTAGTTAAAATGAATAGACTACACTAGGTGTTTGCTAAGTTTCCCTTCTGCTCTGATTCTACTACTATTCTACTCGCACATTTGTGTGAGTTTTAAAAAGACAACTACACAGAAAGATGTCAAAAACTATAAAGCCCTAGGTGCAAGTTCTTCAAGTGGGCACTTAGGTGGGGCTGCAGGGGATAGAGGAATTCCAGGCTGAGAGTCAGGAAGACCCGAGCTCAAATCCAACCTCAGACACTTACTAGCTGCATGACCCTGGGCACATCACTTCACCCTGTTTGCCTCAGTTTCCTCATTTGTCAAATGAGCTGGAGAAAGAAATGGCAAACCACTCCAGTGTCTTTGCCAAGAAAACTCCAAAAGGGGTCACAAAGAGTCAGATACAACTGAAAACTACTGTACAGTGAGTTTTTCCTGTAAACTTCACTTGCTACCTATCTGTGCTTAACCTAACACTGACTCTCCTTTTTTTGCTTAAAGGAGAACCTTTCACTCATCTCAGTTGTAGTGTGTGGTGGGTGTTGAAAAGCCTTCCACAGTATTTACAGCTATGGGTGACTTAAAGTAATAATAACTGTATCAGACCAGAGGCCTGGATTTCTTTTTGTTTACTGTTTTCCATTTTTCCCACAGGAAGAGGGTAGATTCAGCTCTGTCATACAAACTTCACGTATGGGAGGGGACAACTCTGTAGAACAGAAGGGCAGAAGGAAGCTTTTTAAGTAATCTCTCAGAGGACTCAAGGGCTTATGACCCACTGATAAACCAAGGCTCCGACCATTGACAGCATGGGTTCCAGATCGCTAGCACAGGGAATTCCCTGTCACTGGAGCTCTTCAGGCAGAGGCTGGATGACCATCTGTTAGAGATACTATAGAAAAGACTTACACTTTCAGTAGCAGTCAGAACAGATGACCTCTGAAATCCCTAATTCAAATATGGTACTTTATATGCCCAGGTTCAGAATGAAAATCATTTGACTTCTCTTTTGTTGTTGAGTCTTCATTTTGAATCTCAGGAGGCATACACTAAGCCCATTTTGTGCCATATGACCACTCGTTGGAATGTTGTAGAGGAGATTCATATTTGGGGTAGGGGTCAGCCGAGAGGACCAACTCAGCAATTCTAAAATTCTCTAAAGGCAGTGTAACTGATCAATGCAGCAGGATCCCATCCTCTGTCTTCCCCTGAGGCACCTTGCAGCCAGCCTCTCCATATTGATCTCCATATTGCAAAGCAAATTCGGTCATCTGGAGGGAGAGCAGAGCCAGAGAAGACCTCTTCAGGGCTAGATAGTACAGTTGTGGCACATCTGGATACCTGGATGGGCTTCCAGCCATATCTGTGTTTCTGTTCCCTTTCCTAGTCTCTCACAGTGGGCTAAAATGCAGGCTCCCATAGGTCTTCAAGCATAGCGTACCCTAAAGGGATTGTATAGGCTGTCACGAGACCAGTGAGGACCATGTCCTTAACACGCCTCCAGAGCCCTTGCTCATTCTCCCCGCCATTCCTTTGTCCTAGGTCTAGAGACCCCAATATTTTCCATACTCTCTATGGAAATGAAATCCCTTAGTCATGCTCACAGTTGTTTATCTTAGATCCATAGCCCCAAACACTACTTATGCATCACCAAATGTATGCATGGGAAAAAACACAACTGAATAACATTCAAATGTAACGTTATGCAAGTTCACCTTAAATATTTTATTTTGCCGGGAAGCATTTTTTAATAACTCCCGATTTTAAAGCCCAGATACAGTTTCTTCAGCTGCTATTCAAATAAATGAACTTTCCACTCGATATTGCATTACTTTTTTCACATTTTGGAGTCTGGTAAAGAATAAGAATGTTATACCATTTTGTTTCTTTTCAATTGTGTGTTTCATGAGCTAAATTTTATCCTCCAGGACATGGAGAATATCCAATTCTCTAAATGCGCATAACAGAAGCCTGTAGATTTTCAGACACAAAGGTCACATTAAATTAAAAATTTAAGAACTGGTATATTTCAGTTTCTCAGAAGAAGAATGAACCTTTATACTTCTTAGTTCCTATTTCTATGGTGCTTTAAGGCTAATAAAATATGAATTTCCCTATGACAGGCCAATGAGACAAGCAGTACAAACATTATTATGCCCATTTTACAGATGAATAAACTCAGATTTAGAGATGCAAAGTCCTTTCCCCAAGCCACAGCAAGTGAGCACCCTCCTTACATACATCCCTCTCCCCCAACCAGGTGCAAGCAAAGCCTAGTGCCCAGGGGCAGTGGGACAGTGGGGAAGAGACCTTGGTAAGAGATTTCCTTGGGACCTAAGGACCCAGTGGAAAGGATGGGGAGAAAACTCCAAGCACCACCACATAGAGGGGGAAAAACAGAGATAGCAGAATACATTCAGTCTGCAGCTGAGAAGGCCATAGATGAGGGAGCTGTGCAGGGTCAGGGCAGAGCCTGGGAGAAACTTGCTTGTGAGGGGTAGATGGCAAGAGACAGGGATTGGATCCCGCCTTGGTGAGTGAGCACAGCCAGTCTTCATCTTCCTAGCCATTAGGACACAAGAGTTCAGACCTTTCAAATAGGATTGGAGACAATATGCTGGAGAAGGAGTGGCCCATTCCCCACAGAGTCCAGGCCATGCCCCCAAGACCCTCAAACTTCTGGAAGGTAGCCAAGAGGAGGAGAGGGGCACAGGATGAGGGAGGCAAGACAGTAGTAGCACCCTTCCATCCTAAGATGGGAGAATATGTCTGCAATGAGATGATTGGTCATTGGCCTGTAGGAGAGGAGAACATTGGTAACAAGGCTATCAGGGGATGGTGGCTCAGGGTTACATGTGAAACTGAGAGAAGAACCATGATATGGCCCAAGCGGGAGAAAGCACCCTCATCTTCATATTGGGCATCCTGAAATAAGCCTAGTTACAGCTGTGTGTGTCAGTATAATGAGGGAGAACACATGGTCCAGGGCCTCAAGCTCTGGGCTTACAAGGAGCAGGCCAAATTTGCATTCATATCACCGTATAAAAGATCTTTGGTTTGTATTCCTTCCACTCAGAGTTCCTTCTAGGAAATCTCAGCATATAGTTCATGTCTAAATCACCACAAACATGGGCAAAAGGATTACCAATGCCTATGCAAAGCAGCCAGGGTAACAATGCATACTAGGCATAGGACGGCCTTTAGTTTATCCCATAGAAAATGCAAAAAGTGTAGAAAGGATTCATAGTAGACCATAAACAATTGACAGCATTCTCTTCTCTCTCCAGTGAGTACCACTTTCCCCTCAGGGTCCCATTTAGCAGTGGAATCAAAATCAAATAGAAAGGGGGTAGGGGAGGAACTAAACCACACATAAGGATTCCTACTAGCCGGATGGTGACTTTGAAAATCACAAATTAATGTTATCTATGTTATATTTTAAAATTAATTTTGTTAAATATTTCCCAATTATGTTTTTTTCTGGTTTGGGCCTGCACTTGGAAGTGTGGGTTGCATGCCCTGTGTATCTCACATATAGTAGCCTAGACTCATTGTGCCACCCTATGGTTTGGATTCCCCTGAGAAGGGAAACAAACTTAGGGTTGCTAAAAAAAAAAGAAAGCAGCAACCTTCAAAAGTCCAGTGAGTCCCACGTTCATCTCAAAACCAGCTCCAGCCATCAAGCTACCCTGGCGGCTTGAACTTCCCCTGGAAAGCAAACTACCTTGGGATTGTGAAAGAAAGAACCTCTTTTCCATCAGATCTGCTCTGCCCAAGTAGCCCAGGGTAGTAGCAGGGAGCAGAGTTCAGGTCTCTTGCTCTCCCACATGAGGATCAGCTCCTAGTCAAATGGGCAATCTTCACCCCAAGGCTAGCACTGCCAGAACCTCTCATTTCTTTCTCTTTAAGGTTGGGTCCCCAAACTCTCCAGGGACTCACTATTCTCCAGGAAATCCCTCTTCCTCTATTCCCGAGCCTGGAGCTCAAGACTTCCATCACTAAGCTATATGAGTCCTCCCTCCAGAGCTGCCTTCTCTATGGAGCAGCAATGCTCTTGGAGCTCCATGATTGAGAGACTGGTCTCGATACCTCGTAGTCGGGGCAGACAAGGGTGGGAGAGGATCAAGAGGGCATTTACTCTAGCTAGGCTGCCTTTTGACAAGAAGGAAAGACCCCTGAACGAAAACATGTGTTTTATTAGAGCATTGGGCAATTGGATGGCACTGCAGTGGATAGAGTGTTGGGCCTGGAGTGAGGAGACTCAAATCTGGCCTCAGGCACTTACTAGTTGTGTGGCTGTGGGCAAGTCACTTCACCCTGTGTGCCTCAGTTTCCTCATCTGTAAAATGAGCTGGAGAAGGAAACGGCAAACCACTCCAGTATCTTTGCTAATGAAACCCCAAACAGGCTCGCAAAGAGTTGGACATGACTGAACGATAACAAAATGAAAGCATTAAAAATACGTAGATCTCTTTTTAAAGTCTCAGGTTGTGTCTATTACTAGTTTCCCAAATTTTTGAAAAAGGATGATTTCCCCACATTGGCCATAGTAGTTAGGGCTGGAGAGCTTGGAGGCCATCTAGTCCATTCTCTTCATTTTATAAAGGAAGCTGAGTTCCAGAGAGGGAAGGCCACTTATCTAAGGTCACACAGATACTGACTCCAGATCCATGGCTCTTTCCATTATAGCACACTACCTCTTGGTTTCTTCTGATCTGGCTTCCAGGCAGTTGGATGCTGCCCTACACAATATGATAAATTCAAAGGATGTGTGAAATTTCATAGGAGCCTACGATCTACGGCTGGAAGGGCCATTAGCCATCACCGAGTCCAATCCCTTTATTTTAGAGAGGAGGAAACTGAGGCTTTTCTGTGTGTTTGTGGGAGTTGGGGTTGGGGGAAGCTTTCCCAAGGTCACATGACACAGACAGGAAGTAGCAGAATCTGGATTCAAACTTCTGCCTTCTGCCCCCAGGCCTGGTGTACTTTTCAATGCACCAAAAGTATCTTTCAGGAAAGAATAGAGAAAGCAGAGGGAATAACAGAAAACGATTGAAAAATGTGGGGAAATTGCAATGAGTATGGTCGTGCCCTTTAGCAGCTGACAAATGCCCCAACTTTGCCAATAATCTGGGCTTTAAATGTGAATAAGCAGCTCCTATTTTTCTTTCCACTGGAGACGACCCCATCTTGGCTTTCTGAAAGCAGGCATGCTTGTCATCTCCCACCTCATTTTCTTCTGAGTGTAGGAGGGGAAATATTATAATACAAACTGTTCTGGCTCATGATAATCTATTTTACAGTTGCATGCAAGAAAAAACGATCCCAGAAAACCTGGCAAAATCCCAGTCAAATCTCTCCACATCTGTTTGTGTCCCCTATTCTGACTCTTACTTTATGGTCCCTATCTTGTATTCAAAAAGCTCTCTGTGTGTGTGTGTGTGTGTGTGTGTGTGTGTGTGTGTGTGTGTGTGTGTGTGTGTAAGAAAACAGTTATAGTAATAGACAAAACATCTTAGAGCCACCAGCTGGCCATCTTTGATTTCAAAGAAAGTGGGGTATCTTACTGACCAGAGTGGGGAAAAGGAAAGGATGTCTGCAAGGAGACATTG
This sequence comes from Phalanger gymnotis, assembly GCA_028646595.1. Classification (NCBI taxonomy): domain Eukaryota; kingdom Metazoa; phylum Chordata; class Mammalia; order Diprotodontia; family Phalangeridae; genus Phalanger; species Phalanger gymnotis. Next base: position 33,590,659 of record CM053628.1, on the reverse strand, counting down.
GTCGGACCTGTTTGGGTCTCATAGATAGGATCGCTTGTGTTGTCTTGCAGATTTGGAAGCAGAAGGCCTGTGTTCAAATCTTGTCTCTGCCATTTACAACCATGGGTAACTTTGGGCAAGTCCCTTCTCTCTATGGGCCTCCGTTTTACCATCTGTAAAGGGAGGAGAGGTTGCATCATTAAGGCTCTTTCTTTGAGGTTTCTTATAGGGAGCTCAGTGGTAAAATCTAGAGAGCTCTGGGCCTGGAGTTAGGAAGACCTGAGTTCAAATCCGGTCACAGACACTTCCTAGCTGTGTGACCCTGGGCAGATCATTTCACCTCCATCTGCCTCAGTTTCCTCATCTGTAAAATGGGGATAATAAAAGCACCTACCTAACAGGGTCATTGTAAGGATCAGATGAGATAATATTTGTAAAGCACTTAGCATGGTGCCTGGCATACAGTAGACACTATATTAATGCTTATTACCTCCCTCTCTCCTTCCCTCCTCCCCTTCCAGTTCTTGATAGTACGAGATGAGAAAAGTAACTCTTGTTTTGTTTTGGTTCTTTCTGCCCCTTAAAGATATAAGTTGGGTAATAGAAATGCACATTTCAGAACACAGGGGAGGTCTATGAGATTTCTCTTTAAACACACACACACATAGACACACATACACACATAGACACACACGCAGGCACACATACATAGACACACACATGGACACACTTTACAAATATCTCATTTGATCCTCACAACAACCCTGGGAGGGAGGTGCTGTTATTATCCCCATTTTACAGATGAGGAAACTGAGGCAGACAGCAGTGAAGCGACTTGACCACAGTTACACAGCTAGGAAGTACCTGAGGTCAAATTTGAATCCAGGTCTTCCAGATTCCACACCCAGTGCCCTTTCCACTGAGCCACGTAACTGCCTATAATTAGTCTCATTAGTCTCAGTAACAACATTGCCATGGTCCAATAAGAAAAACCAGGAAAGTGATATATGCTATTATATTATATTGTATTGTATTGTATATTAAAGATATTATATGTGTGCTCTGTGACCTCATCCCCTGTCAGATGAGTGTAGCCCGAGGGAACTCTGTATCCTTAGAAAAAATGGTGACAGAGCCACAGCCAGCGAAAAGGAAGTAATTTTGCTCAAGCGCTTTTCTTAGGGGTCCTGGCAATAACTTCCTTTTTCTTCCAGTGTGAGCTGATGACAGTTGCTTCCCACTGAGTTCTAACTGCCTGTTTTTTTTCCTATCTGTAATTGCTACAGAAGGCTTTCATGTTATCATTTAGGCCTATGTCTACCGGGTGCCCAAACAATTGTTCAACTCAAATGAAACAATGGAAATAGCTCACAGATCACACTGACGTTTGTAAAACACTTTGTATACTTCATGTGTGAGATGCTAATTAAGATTAGATGTTTGACCTCATGTTTTATGTCCTTCCTTGTGACTAAGAGGGTACAAAGTAGGTCCCTAAAGAAGCAGTCTTTGTGCCATACAATTCAAGGAACATTTATTAAGCACCTACTATGTGCCAGGCAAGAGACAGTGCAGCGGACTAGCCTTGGGATCAGGAAGACCTGCCTCTGAGCCATGCTAGTGGGGTGGCACTGGCCAAGTCGTGGGATTCATAGGGGCTGAGCTCTAGAGGTAGAAGGCACCTCATTTTCATTCCAACTCTCATTTTACAGAGGAAGAAGCTGAGGACCCAGGGAGGGCAAGTTGACCTTCCCAAAGTTCCACGGTGAATAAGTGGCAAAGCTAGAATTCAAACCCAATGCCTCTGACTCTAAACCCATTATAACATGGAAGCCTTCTCAAGGTTAAGTGGTTTGTTCCAGGTCATACAGCTAATAAGCTTTCAAAGTTGAAATGTCACACAACCTCTCAGTGTCTCAGGTAACTCTCATAAGACTACATGCTGCTGAGGGCCAGCTTGGGTAGAAGGAATTACCTCCACTGATGTAAGCAAAGGTCTGGACCCAGGAAAAAAATATTCAAGGCATAAGCTAGGGATCCAGTCTCCCTGAGAGTCTTTTCATGATGACACATAAAACCTTTTGTTGAAAGCCATTCTTTGCATTAAGTATTTTTATCTTGAAGCTCAGGTTCCCCTGAAACAAAAAGATTCATAGCAGAGTGCAAAGAAGGCTAGATCTGGAGTCAGAGGAAGTTGGTTCAAATCTAGCTCTGTTCCTTACTCCAGGTTTGAATCCTGACTCTGTCTCATGACCTTGGGCAAGGAACCTATCCCCTTTTACCCTCAGGTCCCTCCTGGGTAGAAGGAGGGGACTGGACTAGATGACCTCTGAGGTTCCTTCCAACTCTTATTCGCCTCCCTGGGCCTCAGTTTCCTCATCTGTAAAGTGAGGGGGTCAAAGTAGATGACATCTGAAGTCCCTTCCAGCATTCTGAGCCTCAATTTCTTTCTCCGTCAAATGGATCACACCACTTCCCTCACAGGGCCACGGTGAGAGAGAGCCTTTGGCAACCTCAGAGCCCGAGAGAGACAGGAACGGCTGTTACTATTGTTAGAGAAATGGGAGCTATTCTTACACCTGTCACTTGTGCAAGTGAGTGGAACTGGCCTGAGCCTGGTGAGCCCTCTGAGCTCACCGGGAAGGCATTGACTAAAGGAGCGCTTGGAGACGGACGCCTGAAAAATGAGTCCGTTTCTAAGCAAGGAAATGTTTGAGGCAGGAAACCACTTTCTCGGCGATTGCGTGGGAGCTTTGGGCCCTTCCAAAGCACCAGGAAGTAGAAAGTGACAGAGGAAATTCTGCCCTGAGGAACCTCAACTATGTGAATGAAGAAACTACCCAAGAGGATCCATGTGCTCATGTAGGCCCTGAAGAACCTGAGCTATATATAGGCCAACTCAGTAGGCCTGGGGATTTAGTGTTCCTTGACCTAGTGATGTCATAGGGCCTTTTTCAAGACACTCTATCCCAGAAGCAGTATCTGAAGGCTTTTTGGTTCAGCAAACATTTACTGAGTAGCTATTCTGTGCAAGGTCCCCGATAAAGCCAGGCCCTAAGAGCATGGGACAAAGAAACACAGGTTCTAGGATCTTAGCTCTAGAGCTGGAAAGGAGCTCACAGGCCCTCTAATCCAACCCCCTCATTTTACAGAGGAGGAAACTGGGGGCAGGAAGGAACCTCAGAGACCATCTAGTCCAACACCCTCATTTCACAGAGGAAGAAACTGAAGCCCAGAGAGGGGAAATGCTTTACCCAAGGGCACACAGTAGGCCGGACTAGAATGACGGACTAGAGCACAGCACGGTCACTGCCCTTAGGGAGCTTATGGTGTAGAACACGAACACAAGTAACTGTAAGATGTGTGATCAGTACTTGAAACGAGACAAAGTGCTGCTCAGAGGACAGAGAAAACACGCCTTTCTGGGCTTCTGTTTCCTCATGTATAATATTAAGAGGTTGCAATGGATAGTTTTTGAGGCCCCTTGCAGTCCTTGATCTATGAGTGCTAATAAGTCTGTTCCAACCAATCACCTAGTATTCACCTGTGATGGAGGAGGCATTTGAACTATGTTTTTGAAGATGAATAGGATTCCAATAAGCAAAGGAGGGGGGGAAGGCATTCACGCAGAGAGAACAGTTTGATCATAGGCAAAGAGAGAGAAAAATAGACATTTCAAGAACACTGAGCAGCACCCCCTTTAGCCAGAGCCAGCACTGGGGTGCAGAGGATCAAGCAGAGATGAGACTGGGAAAACAAATTGGAGCCAGGGCCTGGGGGCCTCTGAATTCCAGGCTAAGGGCCCGAGACTTGTTTCCATAGGTGATCCAGAGCCACTGAAAATTTCCAAGCAGGGGAACGACAGGGCCAGGCCTGCCTATTAGGAAGATTAATTTGACAATTGTGTGCAGAGTAGATTGGAAGTAGAAGAGGCTGGAGGCAGGAAAACCATTTAGAAGGGTTTTTTTAATTTTTCAATTAACAAAAATCGATCTTCTCTCCTTCTTTCCTCCCTTGGGGAAAAAAACCACCTTGTAACAAACACGTTTTAATAGGCCAAATGAAAGGTAATGGGAGCATGAACCAGGGTAGGAGAATTTTAAGTGGAAAAGTGAGGATTTTTAAATTTGCCTTTTCCACTCTGCTATGGTTTTTTTTTTCCAAGGGTGAACAACCAGTATTGTATTCCTTTTTGAGTAATAGAGGAAAAATACCGTATGTTAGAATAATGGTTTCTATTTGTTTCCAATTGTCCTCCTACTAATTCATAGGATTACAGATTTAGCGCTGGAAGAGACCTTAAGGCCAGCCAGTCTAACGTCCTCATTTGACAGAGAGGTAAACTGAGGCCCAGAGAAGTCAAGTGACTTGCCCAAGGTCACCTCGCTAGTAAGTGTCCGAGGCAGAATTTGGATCGAGCTCCTCTTGGATTCCAACTTGAGAGCTCTGCTTTTATATCACAACTGCAGTTCTGGTCAACAGATATTTATGGAATGCCTACCAACTCCTATTTGCCAGGTTCTAAGGATTCCATGATGAAAAACTCCCCAAACCCAGATACCCAGGGAAAGCCCCCCATGTAATCAGACTCCTTAGAGCTACGGTTCTGCCATAGAAAGGTCTGGCCTGGTCAGCCTTCTTGTTCTCCCTCTGCAGTATGAGGACAAGACAGCATGGGATCCCTTTGCTTCTGCAGGCTTGGCCTCAGGATGCCTTTAGGTGTTCCAAAGGCTGCTATCAGTCCTCTGTCAAGATTTGGGGCAAAAGCTGTTAGCAGCCTTCCTACTCCCCAGAGCTCGGAGTGTGCTAATGCTCTCTAACATATGAGTTATTCTTCTTCTTCGTATTGGTTAGTAACGGATAGCTGAGAGCCCATTATCTTTTAAGTTTACTGTGTACTTTTCCCTAAATGCATTCCCTTCCGTTGGCCCACGCTAAAAGCTCTTCTGTCATTTTTTTCCCCTGCTACATTTTATTTATGAACCTGCATTGTTTCCCAAGCTACTTACATTTTATAGCTTTCAATAAATATTTATAAACCTGAGAAGACGTTAAAAATGTTTAACATTAAGACTGCGTAAACCTTGAGAAATTGAAGCCCTCGATTCTCTTGCTGAGTACATTATGGTGATGTTTTGCTGGGCTAAGTCTGCTAACTTGGGATTTGCTGGCCATGCTCAGTGGGGCAACTTGACTTTTATTTAATAATGAGGTTCCGAAGGAGTGAGAAAGAGGCAGGGCATTGAGGACAGGCTCTGGGAGCAGGAAGACCTGAGTTCCTTGGCCCATCCAAGACAAAGTCACTCAATCTCTCAATGACCTGCTAGTAACTATGTAAGACTAGAAGTTACATTCCAGTTGTAGAGGGGGTTTCTATACTGGGAAAGCCCTACACTTTTGAAATCACAGGAAAGGATCAAAAAATCCAAAAGTATCTAGAACACCAGGCAGTTATAGTCAATTAACACGTGTCTACGCTTAGCACTGTGTGAGCTTCCATTAGGAATACCAAGAAGTGTATGGATCTAGATCTAAAGAAGGAAGGGCCCTGCAGAGGCCATCTAGTCCAACTCCCTCATTTCACAGATGAATAAACTGAGTCCTGAAAGGGGAAGTGATTTGTCCAAGGTCGTATAAGTCACAAGTTGTAAGTAACAGGACTAGGATTTGACCCAAGGGACCCTCACTTCAGGGTGGCTAGGTGGTGCTGCAGTAGATAGAGTGCTGGGCCTGGAATCAGGAAGACCTGAGTTCAAATCTGGCCTCAGACACTTACTACCTTAAGTCACTTCACCCTGTTTAACTCAGTTTCCTCATCTGTAAAATGAACCACAAAAGGAAATGGCAAACCACCCGAGGATCTCTGCCAGGAAAACCTCAAATGGGATCCCGAAGAGTCAGGCATGACTCAACAACATCAACAATGATGTCTCTCACTCCAGACACAGTGCTTTCCCCCACTATACTATATGCTACTTTCTTTATCTTACCATGCAGTTAGACTGATTCTTATCAAATGTAGTAGATAGACTACAAGGCCTGGGCTTCACAAACCTGGGTTCAAGCTCCAGCTCTGCCACTTACTGTGTGACCTTGAGAAAATAACCTAACTTTCCTAAGCCCCAGCTTCTTCATCCGTCGTTCTATGCAATATAAATAGAGGGCTCAGTATACTTTGACACTATAAAATATTTCCCCTCTAAAACATTAGACAATACAACAAAAACATGCTTGATGATTTTTGCAGGTCAAGTTCTAGTTTGTTCCAAAATTTCCTTGACAAAAGCCCTCCCCCTTTTCTCTTTGGGTTATTTAATGTCCTCAGATCCCCTGGGCCAGTATTTATGGGCTGCTGTGGCTACATAAGTTTAGGAAACACTGTTGTAGGTAATGGGAAGCTCTTATAAATTCTGAAGAGTGTGGTCTTTTAGAAAGCATGTGTTTCAGGATGATTAATTTCAGATCAAAGATGAATTAGAGGTGGGAGAAACCAGTCAGGGAGACCAGCTTGGTGACTATTCAAACTAATCTAAGTTTGATGTGACTAGGGGTGGTTGAAGTAGAAACATTTACATCAAAAAGAATGGTCTATCCAAGTTAGGTAAGTAGGTGTGAAGTCTAGCATCACACAAGGTTAATTTAACATGGAGTAAGGAAAACCATATCCTCTATTAAATACATATAGAAACCAAAGGGAGCTAGATTTGCTCTCAAAGGACCTTGGTTAGAATCCTAGATCTCACTCTACCTATGTGACCTTACCTTGGGCAGGGGAGGGAAAGTTGGTGCATCACTTTTTGTTCACATATGATTGTGCACTCAATGCAGCCTCTGAGGATGACATGCAACAATGTATGGATTGATTCTGTGCTGCTTGTGCTAATTTTGGCCTAACAATTAACACCAAGAAAACAGAAGTTCTGTACCAGCTAGCACCACACCATCCATATGTGGAACCATTGGTTACAACAAATGGAGAAATTTTGAATGCTGGAGATAAATTCATTTTCCTTGGCAGTATACTTTCCAGGGATGTGCACATAGATGAGGAGAGGTTGACACACTCATTGCCAGAGCTAGCTCTGTGTTTGGGAGGCTCCAAAGGAAAGCATGAGAGAAAAGAGGTATTAGGCTGCCTACTAAGCTGAAGGTCTACAGAGCCATTGGGCCGACCTCATTGTTGTAGGCCTGTTTTCACAGGGCAGTCTACCAGCGCCATGCCAGGAAACTGAATTGTTTCTATTTGTAATGTCTTAAGAAGATTCTGAAGAGCACCTGGCAAGATAAGGTACTGGACACTGAGGTCGTCTCTTAATCTGAACTGCCAAGCATTCAAACTCTACTGCAGAAAAAGCCCGACTCTGATGGGCTGGCCAAGTTTGAATGCCAAAAGTACATTTGCCTAAAAGATTATTTTATGGAGAACTCACACAAGGCAAACACTCACTTGGAGGTCAGAAGCAGTGATATGAAGACACTCTCAAGGTCTCTCTGAAGAACGTTGGAATGGATTGGGAGACATGGGAGACACTGGCCCAGGAGCACCTAGCATCAAAGAAGGTGCTGTGTTCTATGAGCAAAGCAGAATTGCAGTAGCTCCAATTAAACATAAGACATCTCTATTCCAAATGTTCACATGGTGGAGCCTTCTGAGCAGCCAGCAGTCAGACACACTGTACCTTGATCCCAACATAGCTATGGCATTTTGGTCCTCTTTGAGAATGAGAGACAACAACCAATCACCTTGGGCAAGTGACCTCACATCTCTAGGCCAGAGTTTCCTCCTCTGTCCAATAAAGAAGGTCTCTTGGGCGCAGCTAGGTGGTACAGTGAGTAGAGCACCAGCCCTGGAGTCAGGAGGACCTGAGTTCAAACTCTGCCTCAGATACTTGACACGCTTAGTAGCTGTGTGACCTTGGGCAAGTCACTTAATCTCAATTGCAAGTTGCTTAACCCCAATTGCCCTGCCTTCCCCCCTGAAAAAAAGGAAGAAAAAAAAGGTCTCTTTCAGCTATAGATCTGTGATCAGGTGATCTATTAGGAACCTTGATGTGTCCCAAAAATCTGAACTCCCTCTTCTTCCTAGTAACCCTTCCATATCTTAGCAGACAACCTTTATGCATTGCTGTGGCCAAAAATGTCATCGAGTGTAGTCAACCTTTTGTTTGATGAGCTTTTAGTTAGGCTGGGCCTTCACATTTAAACTACAGGCCCTTTATTGAATTTGGTTTTAAGTTTCAGGCTTGTTAGTACCTTGTTCTGCTGGAATAGTTTTTGAGAGTACTGGGGTCACCTGGGAAATAAAATTTTATCCAATTGATCTTAAAAATGCCTGTTTTCTCTCAAGTGTGGAATTGAGGTGGTAAGAATGAGGTCTGAGCAAAGGAGCTATGCTTCTCTGTGTGTTGCCTGTGTCTGTGTGCTCCTAGTAATCTTGCCCATAGATGGTGAGGTCCTCTAGCTACTACCGTTTGCTGGGGAAATTGTGCTGATTGCATCCAAATTGCCCAGCATTAGAGGCCTTTTTCAGTGAGATGCATGGTCACTCAAAAGAGGTCAGCCTAACAGTTTGGAGAATATAAACCAAATGGATGAAAAATGCTTATTGTCCAGATAACATGCAGTTGGATGGCCTGTACATTAAGTCAGTCCATTAGCAGATATATCCTATACCGTTATGGGTGCTGCTGACTGACAATAACTTGAGCCCAAGAGAAAAAGAGTGGGCTGAATTGCATCTGGGAAATTATATAGTGCTTTTAAAGACTCTAAGGTGCTATATGGTTAAAAAAAATTATTTTTAAAGACCCTTTTAGCATACACTAGAATAGATGATGGTCTACTCTAGACCGAAGAAGTGTCCTGAGGGATATTACTGAGTCAAAGTATGATCAGAAAAGGTGTGAGCCATGTGGTGGGAGCCAGGGTGATCTCACATACTTCACTGGCATAGCCAGATGGCACAGAGAAAGCAAGAAAGGACCCACACCTTTTGCAGGTCGGGTGGAATCCCTGTGGTGGACCTATGGGAGGGCATAGAACACAGCAATACAAGATGGGCAAGGGTGGATCAGTTGTGATCAGCACTGTTGGAGAGAATACCCCATATAATACTCCTGCCTATTGCAAAGTGACCCTGGACAAGTCACTTGTTCTCTGAAAGCCTCGGTTTTGCCCTACTCTAAAATGAGGGGGAGCTGAGTGATCTTAGCACCCAGTCTCATGGCACTTCTTCACTCAAAAGCCCTGACAGGGGGCAAAAGAAGGTCACGGTGAGGAGGGCTCTTCCACTCCAGTTGGGCCTTACCAACTGGCCTGGAAGTGGGAGAGGCTGAGTTTGCTAAGCCAGGGGCTCAGGTCTGCCCTCCAGGCTCCGGCCGCTCGGGCGGCTGCAGCACTAACTCCGCCTTAAGATACTGCCCCTAGAGGTGACTCCGCAACACCATGTCCCCTGTCCTCCGGACTCCTGACCCCTCCGCCGGTCTCCCCCCTCCCCGAGGTCCAATTTCCTGGGAGCAGCCTGAGTCAGGCGCTTCTTAGAGTCCCTCAAGCGCCTAGGGGCATCC
>CM053628.1:33560335-33581014 GCA_028646595.1 Phalanger gymnotis | reverse complement strand
GCGGCGGCGGCGGCGTCAGTTACAGCGGCGGCGGCGGCGGTGGCCGTAGCCGCAGCGGCAACAGCAGCGGCGGCGGCGACTGCGCAGGGAGCTCGCCCGCTCCCCCGATCGAGCGCCGTCCCCGGGGCACGCGGACTCGGCCGCTGAGGAGACTGAGGCGCCCGCAGCCGCGCAGCGCCCCTCACCTGCGCAGCCCTCCCCTCTTCTCTGTCCCGGGCCAGCCACCGGCGACACGCCGCGCTCATCCGCCCCCCCAGGCCGCGGTGCCGGCGCCGGCGCCGCAGCCGCCAGGGCAGGCCCGCGAGGGAAGCCGGCCCGAGAGGAGCGCGCCGCCGCTGCAGCCGCCGCCGCCGCCGCCCCCGCCATGGCGCACTCGCCGGTGGCCGTGCAAGTGCCCGGGATGCAGGTGAGGAGGCCCAGGCCGCCGGGGCGGCCCGACGCGGCCCAGGGGATCGGGGGTGTCTCTGGGGCTCCCCGCGGGGAGGCAGGGCCGGGGGTGGGAGGACGGTACGAGCGAGGGGGCGTACGACGGCAGGGGATGGGATGCAGTGGAATGGGGCCTCAGTTCCGGGCACCTGCGCCCACCGTGGGGCGAAGGGAAGATCGGGGGGCTGCTGGCAGGAGGCTGCGGCAGCCCCTCGTTGCGGCTTGGGCCCCACGGCCCTTCCCCGGGAGGCGAGGCGGGCCGGGCCGGGCCGGGCCAGGGGTGGTGGAGGAGACGCTGAACTAACTGGGCTCTTCCTGTGGGTAGAATGAGGTGACTCTCTCTTTTTCCTTTCATTTTGGAGCTGCTGCTTCAACAGTGAAGTCTCATCCCCCTCGCCACCTGGAAATCCGAGCTCCAGCCCGATTCAGAGGAGCCCTTCTCCGCCCCTACCGGGTCCCCCACCCCTCCCCTCACCGTTTCCTAAGGGAAAGAGAAGTTTGTGCCCTGGGTTATAGAGGACGCGTGTGCCGGACGAATATGTATTTCTACTTTATCATTCATCTTGCACCCTCCCCTCCCCCCCCCTTAAAAAAAGAAAACAACCTACAAACCCCTTCGCTTTCTTATAAAAGCAAAGTTGTTAAGCCTTTGGAAAGCAGTTGAGGAAGACAAGACATTTAGGACACTGCCTTTCAGGATAGTTAGTGAAAGCTGTCCAAGTCTGAAGTAGTTTCTCTAAATAAGCATACACCTCTTCCCTAAACGCTCCCCCCCCCCATTGCTTCCAGAACTCTTTTCAGAGGCCAAGATCTCGAAAGCCTCAATCCATCCGCTTGTAACAATAAGAGAACTTTTTAAAGTTCAGAAAAATGTGTTGGACTAGTAGGCAACCCATATTTCCAGTAACATTCCTGGCCATGGATTTTCAGCCACCTGTAAAGTTTCCTTTAAAGTTTTATTGAGGTTTGAATGTCATTTTGTTTAGTAGTTAGTCCTATTTTATGTAAGTTCCCAGAGATTTCTTAAGTCCTTCAAAAGGAAAAGCGATTTCTATTCTGCATATATCTAACCCAGGTTTACTAGCAGCGTTTTCTAGTGACTAGGCCTTTTAGACAGATTCAGGGAGAGTTCAGTGCCTAGTCTCAAATTTTTATTTCTTATGTTTTAGAAAATAAGAACAGATTGAGCTCTCCTGAATTTAATCGTTTCGCATCTTGTAATTTGCTCAGTCATTTCTTTCAAAATAAAATGATTTCTACTTTGGTTTATATGAGCATGGGCACCTTTTAGCAATTCCCTTTTTATGCCTTTGATTGTTATCATTATTCATAAAGTTTGGGAATCTTTGAAGTTCAGTAAGTGCTGAGATGTTCTGGTGAAGAGTGGTTTCCAAATGGCTTTAAACTTGTCCTATAAATTAGCCACTCATTTTCAGTGTTTGTCCTTTTAGCTGATTTGCCAATACAGTGATTCAGATTAATATTCCTTTTTTCTCAATTACAAGTCGTGCCCCTCCATTTCTCCCCACAGAGATTGTAGTCTCATGAATCTTAAATTAATTTTGACCCCCAAATCAGTACTAGGAACACAAAAAGAATCGCTTATCTGCCTTGTTTTCCTTAATGAAATTTTAAGTTCTCCAGTCTTTCCCCTACCACCCCCAACATAGTTCTTAAGCTCTTACTTTCCACAGTTAACTTTGTAACACTGCCCTAAAAATAAATATCTGACAGCATGAGCATAGCTCTTAAGTCCAGGTTACTTTGTACATTCATTGTACAATATTGTAGATAAAATACTCCCATAGCAGGAAGGTTGTTACTTTGTAAAATACTGTTAGAGAGGTGTAACAAAAGGTTTCAGAATACGGTACTAAAGAAACTTTAAAGTTAATTGTGTGCTTTAGAAGCTACATTTTTTAAAAAATAAGATTGAGATAATTGCTCTTATAACTTTTTCCTTTAAATTAAAAAAAAACAGTTTAAGGAAGTTAGGAACAAGAATCTTTCCAGAAAATAAGTGCTCCTGGTTCACTTACTCCCCTGGTCCCAAGCTGGACTGTTCTATCTGTTAAGTCTGACGGACATTCCTGACTTTCAGACAAAGGAATTTGTGTCGTTGGTTTAAAACAGAAAAAAAAAAACTTTGAAGAAGACACAGGAATAGCTCCAATTCTGACACTTCAGTTGGTAAACCTCATAATACTTAGGTTGTTTGACCCGTTAATCTTTTCTTTTTCCAATGTCATATAGAATACCAAGATAGTACTTTAACTTTTGTACCATCTCTATAGGTCTTCTTAAATTTCAAGGGTTTTTTGGGGTCTCACAATTGGAAGCATTTTTTCCCCTATGTTGAGAACCTAAAAGTATAGCATCACTTTTATTATTAAAACAGTGTCTTGTTTTTACTCCAGTATTATTCGTTTAACCTGTACTTGCCAATCTATACTTATAGATGCATTCTGTAACACAACTTTCCTCTGGTTCTTGAGGCAACAGGTCATAATGGTTATGGTTCTGAGAATTAAGAAGACTGATTTGAAAGCTGCATTGAGATATTAGCTGTATGATCCTGGACAAGTCACTTAATCTCATTGAGTCTCAGTTTTCTCTTCGGTTAGCGAGTAGATAACAAGTAGGTAATCTCATTGAGTCTTAGTTTTCTCTTCTGGTAACAAGTAGGTAATTAGAGTACCTGCCCTATGGGGTTGAAGTGAGCATCCAGTGAGGGAATGTATGTAAGTGTTCTCGCCAACCTTAAAGATGTGTGTAAACAGGTACCATAGAAAAGGAGCCAAAACTATGGCCTGTGCCCTCAAGGAGCTCACAGTCAAATGAAAGAGCATGCTGTATCTGGGCACATACAGGATGCACACACATACAGTGTAAATGGCGAGTCATCTCAGAGGGAAGGCGCCAACAGTTGGCGGGACTGAGAAAGGTTGGGAGCAGGAGGCTTGGAGTTCAGGTGGAGGTGCTGAAGGAGAGCAACGGTCAGGAGATGGGAGAAGTAGGCCAGTGTAGCTCCGAGGATCATAGCATGTGTGGAGGGGAGTAGTATAAAAAGACAATAGCAAGGGGCCCATCTTGAGCTTTAAATGATAAGGATCCACTGGTATTTACACTTTAGGAATGTTTTTCCTAAAGCAAGCAAAGAATCCAACAGGGTAACGGGTTAGATATGGGGGCCGAGTGAGAAGTCAAGGATGACGTTATTATTACCCTCATTTTACAAATGAGGAAACTGAGGCTGACCCAGGTGACTTGTCTAGGGTCATGTAGCTAGTGTTTAAGGCATGCTTTGAATTTGGGTCTTCCTGACTCCAGGAAGGCTCTGTCCATTGAACCGCCTACTTGCCCTTGGTAGCTTTGGAGAGAGCAGTTTCAGTTGAAGGATGGCGTTGGAAACTAGATTGCAGAGGGTTTAGAAGAGTATGAGAAGAAAGGACAGGGAGGTTCCTAGTGTAGACAGCTTTCTTGCTGTTTATTCTCCGTCCTTTCTTACTGAGTCTCCTTGCAGGTCTCTCTACAAAACTCTGTCCTTGGACGCTCATCCCTTTATATTCTCCCTTAATGATCTCATTCCTACTGTTTTCTATCTCTGTGCTGATGACTATCAAAGGTGTGTTATATATATATATATATATATATATATATATATATATGCATATATATATACCTATTTATATAAGTATGTAAGTTTGATGACCAGTCCTTCTCTCCATCCCTGCATTTGCAGCCGCCTGCTCTCTCTACATGGATGACCTCCAATTCAATATGTCCCAAACTAAGCTCTTAATCTTCCCTCCTTTCCCTCTTCCCAGCTTCCCTAGTCAATCCTGTTAATGGCACCACTGTCATCCCATTCACTAGAGCTGGAAACCTTCAGGTTATCTTTGCTAATTTGCTTTCCATATCCCTATCTCCAAGGGCCACCTCAGGTGCCACCTCTTCCATGAAATCTTCCCTGATCCCTTGAGCAGAAAGTAATCTCTTCTTCCCCTCATGTTGCTACTACCTTAATGAAATCTCTCACAGCCTATATCCTGGATTATTGTAACCATGTTCTAAGTGTCCTCCTTGCCTCCAGTCTCCCCCTTCTCTCATCTGTCCATCATCCCAATACTCCTGATGCACAGGTCTGACATTCGCTTACTCAAAAATCTTTAATGGGGCCCCATGCCTGTGGGAAAAAACACAGATTTCTTAGGCTGGCAATTAAAGGCCTGTACGGTCAGGCTCCAACCTCCCTTTACAGCCTTATTCCGCATTACATTACAACGCCACCAAACTGGAATACTAACTGTGTCCTGATGTTGTTTTCTTCTCTCCTATCTCTGTGCATTCGTGCAGGCAGGAGCTTCGGCCTCATCTTCCTGGAACACAGTAAGCACTTAATAAATGATTTTTTTTCATTCATTCATTTCATTCATTCACATTTCTGCTTGTTGAAATCCTTCTCTTCCTTCTAAACCAAGTTCAGGCACTACCTCCACAAAGCCCTCCCTGAGCATGCACTTGAGAGTGATTGCTCCCCTCTCTGATACTCATAGAACTTTGTGCCATCTCTCCTTTGTCCTCATGCCAATCTGTTTTGTCATGCATCATTGTTACTTATGAGTATAAACTCCACCCCCCCCCATTCTGGAGGGAAGAGACTGATTTTTTCATCTTTGTATCTGTTAGTGTCTAGTGTGGTGCTTTGCACATAATAGGGGGTTTAATAAATAGGTATAGACATACCCAAGGCTGGTGGTAAGGTTTTTTTCCCCCTTAGCAGCCTTATTCATTTTAATGAAGACAAATATGCAGATCTTGTTTGTTTTCAAAAATGAGTCTTTCCTAGAATGTAGAGTTGTAATGTTGGATCCATTTCAAGTAGTAACTTTTATTCCTTGCTCTATTCAATCTAATATATTCAGTGGTAAGAAGGGAAGCCTTTATAGGCTTGGTTGTTAGAGGCGGTGTAGTTTTACAGTGGTTATTTTAGGGTATAGAATACATTCTTGTTTAAGGATAACATTAGCTAGCATTTATGTAAGACTTTAAAGTTTGCAAAGCACTTTACCTATGTTAACTCATTGGAGTCTCACAACAGCCCTGGGAGATAGGTGTTATTATTATCACCATTTTACAGGTGAGGAAACTAAGGCAGACATGGCCCGGGGCACACAGCTAGTAAGTATCTGAGGCAGAATTGGAACTCGGGCCCAGCACTCTGTCCACTGTGCCACCTCGCTGTCCTACTTCACATTCTTATGGTGATTTAAAATTTACCAAGTGCTTTATAATTTCATTTTACTTGATCTTCACAACAACCTTGTGAGGTAGCAGCTGTCTATCACCCAGGCTCCCCAACCCATTCTCGTCCTTGACTCCTCCCTCACTCTCACCCCACCTCCCTGATCTGTTGCCAAGTGTTATCGTTCCTGTCTTCATGACATCTTTGGTTTATGTCCCCTTCTTTGACTTCACACAGTACCCACGTCCCCTCACCTGGGCTAGTCGTGAGTCTTCCTGGCTCAAGTCTCTCCCCACTCCAGTCCTTCCCCCACTCAAAGTACGGCTCCACCCATGCCACCTCTCTACTTAGTAAACTCCTTCAAACCTGTGTCTCCTTCCTAAGTTTCCAGCCTCCCCCTCCCCAACTCAACTTAGCCATGTATAGTGCTTAGCACAGTCCCTGGCATATAGTGAGTGCTTAATAAATGTTTATTTCCCTGCATGTATAGATACATATATCTTGTATGTCCCTAGATGTTGACTTGCAGCCTTCCCCATTGGCGTGTGAGCTCCTTGAGGGCAGGAATCACGTTTTTTGCTACTTTAGTATCTATTCTCAGTTCTTAGCGTTGTGCATACCACATAGTAAGCGCTTAATAAATACTTGTTAATTGACTAACCAAGGTGTCTTGTCTCACGAACTGGAGTCCTCAAAGACAGAAACTGTCTTGCTGTTTCATTTTTTCTATGTTCAGCGCTTATCTCAAGTATCTACAGTTTCATCAGTGTGATAACACCTGCCATTGATGTATATTGCAGCCTCTCTATTGCTTAACCTTTTTGGTCTCCTACACCCTTTTGGCAGTCTGGTGAACCAACTCTACCGACCCTTCCTGAAGATAATGGTGTTACCTATATTCATAAGTGAAAGAAATACAAAATTTCAGTTGAAGCAGGGGTTTTTAACCAAAGCCCATGAACTTGTCTTTTAAAATATTGTGATAAGTATGTTTCAGTATAGGTAGTTTCCTTACATAATCCTGTGTATTTTGTGTCATGCATTTGGAAAGACTTTACTAGACCACCACAGGGTTCCACAGCACAAAAAAGTTTATTAGTAAGCAGTAACCGGAATTGGAAGTTAATGAACATAAAAAATGTAATTTTCCCCCATCAATGTTCATTGACCCCTCCCCCAAATGAATGAGAGGGCCTTCTAGAATTTGTGGTTGGAAAATTGGCCACCTTAGAGCCAACCAGATGATGATCCTCTCTGGATTTAGCTAGCTTAGTCATTGGACAAGTAATAAATATTTGTTAGGTGGACTAGACTTAGATGGACTTTTCCAAAATCAGGTATTAATCTTATTTTCGTAGTCTCTTTTTTTATGAGTCCCTTTCATTTAGGTCAGATTTGCAATTCCTGAAGTCTCATTCGTCAATAGGAGTGATTTAAGAGTGACAGATAAGAGATGTCTTACAAATATTATCAATTTGTATATACACAAAAACATCTCCAAAAGATAGCCTAGAAATAAGCCAGTTGTCTCTATACTGAAACCATTTACTTGACTTCCCTTGACCTTCCTTTTTTGTCCATTAAGGAGAAAGACCAACCTTAGGTAAAATTGGGAAGTAACCTGGCTTTTCTCTGCCTCCATACCTAGTACCCTAAGTACTAGATGTAAGTTGTTGGTTGGCTTTCCTCTCATTATTACTTCAGTTCCTGTGATTTTTTTTCAGGGTTTCTTTCTACTCACTTCCCCCCTTTTCCCCCTTCTATCCTTCCTTGTTATCAAAACTTACCAGTTATAGGGCTCATTTCCTAACCCAGATGTTAAGTTGGAATGGATGTAATAAACTACTTGCCACTTAATAGTTAAAATACCTGTCCCTCTCAGGTTTTTGCATTTTTAAAAGTTAGTAAGTCTCTACTGGTTATTTTTTTAGGATCATTGAAAGATGGTGGGATTCTGATTTTTTTTTCCTTTT
Organism: Phalanger gymnotis; assembly: GCA_028646595.1. Taxonomy (NCBI): domain Eukaryota; kingdom Metazoa; phylum Chordata; class Mammalia; order Diprotodontia; family Phalangeridae; genus Phalanger; species Phalanger gymnotis. Next base: position 33,573,370 of record CM053628.1, on the reverse strand, counting down.
TAGAAGGGCGGCTCAGGTTGCCGTGAATTTTGTTCCCCCACACCCCCATCAAGTCACGTCCTACGGTGAAGCCTGAATCTTTTCTTTGTATTCGATTGGCCTTTCCCTTCACCTGTCCCCTACTGGGGTAGAGACAGAGGATGCTCCTCCCAGTTACCTTTGGGCCTTGAGCACACTAGTTACTTTGCCCGCTTGTAGTGGTCTCTCCTCTAGGTAGAGAATAGGGAGTTGAAGACTTGATTGTATTTTAAAGGGGTGTAAGAGACTTCAGTGTATTGTGGAGCATTAGATAGAATAATTAATGTTCATGAAAGAATCTGAATAACAGATAACAGTAAGTATAGTTTGGGTCATGATATCAAAATTAGAATGAAGGTATGCTCTGTCTCTCTAGAACCTTAAAGAGTTGAAAAACTGAATGATGTAGATGAGAGATGTACGTAAAGTATAGTGCAGCCCCCCACCTCCCCCCCGCATAGTGTCTTAATATTCTTAATTGGTTTTTTTAATCAAGATCCCATAATATAAGAGCCTGTAGAAGTAGAAGGAATTGTTTTAGTAAATGTTTCTACTGATGAGCAGAAGTTGTTGCATTTATTTACTGTCCTTATTACTGAGTTTTGTTTTCCCTTTCCCCTAAAGACAAGGGAAACATAGTCAAATGTGATCAATTTAAAATGCCGAGAACTAGAAAAACAGACTTCGAATCAACTGGAGCTGGATTACTCAATATGTTTATTAATGAACAATATCTAGTTGAGGCATCAGTTGCTTTGAATAACAAACAACCTCCCAGGATCAACTTAAATCAGGCTTTACTGTATTTGAAATTCATACTTTATTAGATTTGTTAGGAAATTTCAAGACTAAAATGTAGTATATTGCTCTGCCATGTTTAGTGCCTGGTATCAATCTTTGGAGTGAAATTTTGGCTGTTGGGGAAAATACTTCAAAAATATCTAGAAGCATCCAGAAATTTTTAAAGATATTTTCGAATGTAAATGGCCGGTGCTACTTTATTTTCCCTTCATTTTCCTTTAAATAATTGGCATTGGGATGTATCCCTTGACTCCAAGAAAGGTATGTTATCCTAAGGCAGGACTTTACTTGGTGGCTGTTTGGTATAAATAAAAGGGTTGTGGGAGTGGAGTAGCCAGGATCTACAATCAGATTGGTGCAGAAGTTGCTAATGCAAGTAAAAAAAAATGAAGACCAGAGATCAGTTAGAAATCATTTAAACCATAGGTTGGCAGCTTAGTGGTGAAGTGGAGAGAGCACCAGCATGGAGTCAAGGAGACCTCAGTTAAAATTTGGTCCCAGACACTTAATAGCTGTGTGACCCTGGGCAGGTCACTTAACTTAGGTTGACTTCAGTTTCCTCATCTGTAAAATGGGAATATTCCAGGGTCCTTGTATGGCTTAAATGAAGTAATTGTGTGCACACGTGGTAAGTGCAATATAAAGGTTAAATATTATTATTATTATTACTATTATTATTATTATTATTTGTAAGGACCTAGTTTTTCTATAAACCTCTGCTTCATCATCATTGCTGCCCACTGGAACTGAGAAGGTCTTAAGACTGTGGAATCATTTCCTATTACCTGCTTTTCCTTTAAGCAGAGGCAAGGAATAAATTAATCAACAAATCATACATTCATACTTTGGTTTGGTGGCAGAAAGTTTGCCTTTTTCTCCTAGTTGGGGGAATAGCATTAATATGCCTTGCTGGCCTATGAAAGGAAGCAAATTTCAAATCTGTACTTGTTCCCATGGCCTCTTGGTACATGGATACTAAGGGTATTCTATGTATGGGGAAGAAAGATTCGCAAACTCCATGAAATAGAATCTCTCTATGTGTATGTATAATACAAACATGCACATGTAAAATTGTTGACTCAAATTTCTGATTGTACATAGACATCCATGAAATATGAGTGATTACTTGAAATATTGGTCTCAGAATAATCATCTAAAATACCTATCTGTTACATTGATAGTAACTAGTTTTTCATGCCTTTTTAATACTTAGATAATATTTTCGATACCTCATTAGCTAAATTATTGGACTGTTACTCAAATCAATTCCATATAGGGAAACATCAGAAATAATTATTTGTTCCTGGAAAGACTTATATGAACTGATGCTGAGTGAGGGGAGCAGAACAAAGAGATCATTATACATGATTACGGACACATGGTATCTGTAAGGACTGACTTTGATAGACTTGGCTCCTCTCATCGATGCAAGGTTCACAGCTCCAAAAAGACTCATGATGGAAAAGCACATCCAGAGAAAGAACTATGGACTCTGAATGCAGATTGAGGCAAACTATTTGCTCTCTTTTTTCCCTTCTTTTTTGGTTTTGTTTCTGCTTTCTCATGATTCATTCCATTGCTTATAATTCTTCTTTTCAACTCGACTATTATGTAAATAAGTTCAATGTGAAGGTATATATGGAACCTACATTGGATTACATGCCATGGTGGCGGGGGGGGGGGCAAGAGGAGAGGGAGGGAGAGAAAATTTGGAACCAAAAACTTGTAGAACTGAGTTTTGTAAACAAAAACAAAAAATAAATTTCTTTAAAAAATGATTTGTTGAATTTGAATTGAATATTATAAATTGTTTTTAACAAGTTTTCCAATTCTTTGCTTAATTTTGCCTATGGAAGCTTTTATATTTTATAGTTGCTCTGAAGATGGTACTTCGAATAATTATAAGTTAGTTTAAACGTTAGCAAAATGAAAAGCTGCTGTACAGCATAGCTTTGGTATATGACTTTGGGGTTCCAGAAATGCCTCATCATTCTTTTGGTGTGGGCACTTTGGAATACAGATTCTAGGGTGGTGGGGAACAGGAGAAAATAGAGCATTGAATTCAACTTTTAGAGACAAAAGGAGCTTTGTACCTGGAGGGCTTCTGTTTATAACTGCTTATCCCTCCATGAAAAATTGTAACTGCAAATGAAAGAAGCCTTTCTTCATCCTAGCTATCCCAAGCTGCCCAAAGGGCACAGAAAATGATAAAGTGGGATTTGACTACTTATTAAATGAATTAATATGAAGGTTTTAGTAGAGGTGTTACTTTAAAAAAAAACCCACCATGATTCTTGGTAATAGAATGAAACTTAATCTAATCCATACTGCACTTTTCTGTGACTCATCCCTCTGCAAAGGTTCAGACATAATGATCTTTGGATGCTGCTGAGGAAACCTTGCTTAAGGAAGGGAGAGCTTGTTTCTTAAAACCAGAGGATTACAAAGTTTCTTAATTTATTCTGCTAAAATACTTTTTTAAAAAAATTAAACATCATATAAGTTTTATAAAGGGTTTTTTGGGTTGGAGGAAAGCTAGTGAGAGATGGGAAAAGAGGTGACGTCATGCGGGTGGTGACTTCAGCTGCTTTTCTACTTAAGATGTGTTGTTTTGGCTGAGTCTATCCTAGGCCAATAAATTGTTTCTAGACCTTTAAGGCTATTTTGTGCGGCCTTTTTTGTCTATAGTCGAAGTGAATTAGCACTCATTAGCCAGTGAAAATTTCAGAATATTATTGAATTCTGTTAGGCCAATATGGGTGGTTAGTTATGGAAGGAGTAGGGAAGGAGGGAAGATAGAAGGTTCAGGAGAAAGACCCTAATTCACTCTCAAGTGTCCTGGATTAATATTAATATCACTGTTATTTTCCCAGTATGGGCCTTGCTTGACCTTAGAGGTTTCCCTCAGGGGAATGAGTAACACAGCACTTGAGCTCATTTCAAGGTCGACTTAATATCTCCTAGTTCCTTTAAGAAATTTGCCTAATGACTTTTTAACACTATTTGGTTAATGCTTTGGAGTTGAAGGGATGGTGGTAATTTAATTACTTTTTTTTAAAAAAAGAAAAACCTAAGCAATTCTAAATGTTAAAAATGATTTTCAGTTGTTGCCTTTTAATAACCAATTATAACTAAATGTACTGTTTTTAGTATGCAGTATATTTTCTTTTGCCTACTATTTTAAACTGATGCATCATGTGAGTTGGGTACAAGTTATCTGTAGGTATTTTACCTGAATTCTCAAATTCTCAATTATATAATGACAATGTGCAGAACAACAGACCTGATGTCAAAGTGATCTACTGGTCGGTGGTACTAGTTAAAGTATGTATCCTTACCCTTCTTGCCAGAGATTATGGTTTATTCATTGTAAAAGAATAATATCTTTATAAAATGTGATCAAGTTAGCCTTCAGAATGTTTTAATTTTTTCTCTCAGTATTGTTACATTACAGACCTTTTCAAAGTAACTTCGTTTTTATGCCACTACACTAAGCAAAAAAAAAAAAAGACAAAACAAAAAACCATCCCTCAACAATGCATGCATGTGTAATGAGAAATATAATTCTTCAGGTTAGTAAATTTGGGTGAACTTTAGAAAATTGTCATTTTTTTCCAAATACTGTACAGCCACCCACACCCCCATTTCATTTCCAAGTTAATTTCAGTTGCATCTGCTTTAGCTGCTTGCTCCCACACTGAGAGTAGAAATTGTTAATTTCAAGTGTAATTGATTTGCTGCTGAGAGGTGGCTAAGTTAAAACATCTGGCACATGGTGTACAAAAAGAGGCCTCTTGAAAATTTGGATTTATGTCCTCTATAGTCAATATAATGTGGTCTTTCTTGGGATGAAGGTAGCCCTTGTTGAGTTGTTTTTCCACTAGCGTGGTGATGGGTTTTCATTGCGCTTATTCTCCCATTTCCTTCTCTGGCCATCGGTACCTGGGGTTGGGGGGGGGGGCAGGGGTATACAATGTGACTATAGAACAGTTTTTCTCTATGCTCAACTGACTCATGATCAGTTCTCAGATGGATTATACTTTGGTCTCAGTAGAATACTTAACCAAATGAGCCAAAGACTCTAGGCTAAAGGAGGTAGATATTCATCTGTTTCACCATTTTTATTGAAATTAAGTTTTCTATAGTTAGTAGCAATGGTGAATAATGATATAAACTTGTCTTTTTTCTTAACTTTTTCTTTAAAAAAATTACTTAGGATGTGGGAAGGGGGATTTCTAGTTGTTCAAATAAGAAAGTAAAGAAGGGATGCTAAATATCAAAGAAGGAGGGAAGATCGTAATAGCATAACTTTTTATCAGCATTTTAGAAGAAAGGGTATTTCTATTAGGGAAGGAAAGCTAATAGGCAATGTTAAGTGTCAGATGTAATCACATTTGCCTCTTCATTGTAACAAATGAGTGTCTTCACCCCACAATTAGCATCTTGGGCACTTTGTCAGCAATAAGAATAATAGTATTAATCAAGGCTTTAAAATTATTAGATTACAGGATATGGAATAATTAGGTTCTAGATGAGTTAGACTCCTTGGTGATTTAGGAGGGTCATAAAGATAGAGGAATAACCTTCTTCCCTTCCCTCTGCAAAAAATAAATAAATAAAAGGGTGAGAAAAACATGCCACAATGCAGTATTTGGAATTTGTTGACTCTGTTTTTCTTTCCCCATCATCATTTAGTTATGAAGCTCTGTCAATTTTTTTGCTCCTACAAAGTGTCTCACATGTATCACTTCTGCCACCCACCCCTAGTTCTAGCCCTCATCTCACATCTGCCTCCCAATAAGTAGGGCCCCTTGGCCAGGCTCTTCCCTCTACCATTCATCCTGTACTTTTGCTGTCAAATTAATCCTCCCTTAAATATTGATTTCATCTTATCAGTCTCCTCAAAAGCCTTCACTGACTCCCTATTTCCTACAATTTCAAAACCCATTTCCTCTGCCTGACTTTGAGTGCTGAAAATTCAAAGTAGTTAAGAGAGGAAGCAGTGAGGGCTTAGGATGGGATCAGAAAGGCTTCATGGAGAAGGTGGGACTTTGAGCCTTCAAGGAGGAATTAGTGGGGAAGATGTTAGAGGTGAAGGCGGTTAAATCACCAGACTTGGCAGGGATAAGGACACCTTTTCAGATTGTTACATAGATGATTCTTTGGGTGTGTTTTTGTTAGGTGAGGAGTTTCTTCTTAGGTGTTGATTCTAGGACTGGTGGGGACTGTAAAGTGATAGGGCATGGATCAGGTCAGGTTCTAGATCTCATATCTTATAGTGTAGCAAACTGCCCAAAGCATTTTAATTACTTTGTGAATGAATGACAGTTTAGTCTCAGCGCCAGTAATTCACAGTGGTAATGAACGCGCTTAGTAGTTTGTTTCTGGTGGAAGCTGACTGAGCTTCTTTACCTTTATAGCCCCTGCCACCATAGGCAGGTATACTAGCAGGCAGAAATCATTCCTTTTTTATTTTTAAAATCTTTTAAAAATTCATAAAATCTTTTTCCAAGTCTACAATCTTGCATTTGGATGAAACCTCTCAAATATAACCTAACATTTTGGGGAAGAAAACCTTTTTTTCCTGGTTTCTTTTATTATGGTCCAGATCAGTGATTTTTGTCCACATAGGGAACTCTCAGTGTGGAAACTCCTTCTACTGATGCAGATTGGTAAAGTGACTATGCCTATGGTCTCACAACTAGTTTGTGTCTGAGTTAAGACTTGAACTCAGGTCTTTCTGATGCCTAGGGTGACCTTTCATCTACTGTGTCCTCTTGCTTCCAGATGTTATTAAGAATATTTTAATAGTATATGATATTAAAGTTCCATATGCAAATAGCTCAATACCTGTACATTATTAAATATGCGAGTATAAGAACTGTTAAAATTAAGTTCCGTATGTAATTACCTTGTGTAAATTACCATCTGTAGAGTACCTTTGCTTCCTCAATATAAATTAAGGGGGAAATAGACACTTGCGAATGCTTCTATTATATAGGAATCTTCAGACAGAATTCATTATGTTGCTGTAGATATATCAACAATGCAGGCTTTCTGAGGGCGACATGGAAATAGCTTTGTTAGGATTATAATGGTATTTGCTTTTTTTAAAGGTTCTGACTATTAGTTAAATGCTGTTATTTAGGCCTGACATATTAGAAGCTTTTATTTTTGATTGTTTGAATATCTGATTTGTCAGTTTTGGTGTGTTAGTGAAGTGAGAAGATTTCAGCTTTGCAGTTCCATGCCACAATGTAGGACAAAGTGAATCCCCTGCTTGAATATGAGTAGGGGAAAGCTGTCCTACTAAAAACTGGTGGGATTCAGAGTATTAAGAGTTATCACGTAGGAAAGATTGGTGTGGAGGGAGGAGGGGCTGGTACATAGCAGGTACACAGATGTAGCCTTGCACCTCCCCTGGAAAGTGGAAATAAAAGAACATTTTAGGTCTGTTGCTTAGCAAGGAAATATGATATTCATGGAGCAGGGAGAAAAATGAGAAAAGGACCAGAGCGCTCATGGAAGGAAAAAAATTGGTTATTATGGGATGGATCTAGAGTGACAGAAAGCTAAAATTCAAGATTCTACTGCCTAATTAATACAAGATGCCTGGTCACTTTAGGCCTGAGACTCCATATGATTGGTTATATATTCAAATCTCAATTGTCCCTTTGGTTAATCTTGCTTTCAATTTCTTTGTGACCTTGGGCCTCCTGGGTGTTTTTTAAGCTTTATAAGGATTGGGAAGTTTACAGTTGTATTTAGTTGGGTCTTCCCTCAGTGTGTTTAGAGGGGAGCAAAGTTTTAAAAGATAAATTTGATTTTGTAGAGTTAGAAACTGGTTGAATTCTCAATATGGCAATCTTAGTTTGTGTTTTGTCTTAAAGGCTCTGTTTTTAACATCAAATAAATGTTCAGTAACACCAAACTCACTGGCATTTCTTTCATTAGTTTATTCAATAAATTACTGGGGCAGCTGTTTTATACAAGGCATCCCTACTAAAAACACAGCCCCCCCCCAAAAAAAAAACCCTTTTCTTTTGAGAAAAAGGTAGAACCATCCAGATTTAAAAGTAAAAATGGATAAACATTTTCAGAATTTGTTAGTATCCAGATTTTGAAAATTCCTTTTCTCTACAATTTTGAAAGAATAATAATACTTCATCCCCAGTTTTTTAAGATTTTGACACATTTATTCCTAACCCATTGTAAGGTAGCCTAAATATGATGTTATGGTCATATCTAAAATATAAGTACTTGTCCTGTGATAATAAAAATAATCAAATCAAAAACAGAGGTCCCAGTTGTCTATTAAAAATAATTGTTATAGGAATTTTTACAAGTATTACTTATTGAATAACTGTAGAAATTAAGTTTTAAAAGGAAATTATTCTGCTCCTCTCCTCATCTCTTCCGCCCCCCCAAAGACTATCTCCCACTCCACAGGACATTGTATTTAAATCTTGATATCTAAGGCCTGAGATATTAGAGATAACATGTGGTAATGTGACTTTGGTATTTTTTTCAGTCAGAATTCTAATATTATTAAGTCCATTCACCTATATTATAATAAAGGATCCTAGATTCAAATCCTGCTTCGGATACTTACTAGCTAGGTGACCCTGGCATGTCACTTGACTTCTCTGGGCCTCAGTTTCCTCATCTGTGAAATGAGAATGTTGGATTCCTTGGCCCCTAAGATCCTTTTCGGCTCTGACCTGTGATTCTATAAAGGTAGTCATCTGTGACCATCATCCCTTCCAGAATGAACAGAGATGGGATTTGGGGTGAGGGCAAGCACGTACTGAACTATTCATGTGCTATGTTGTACTTTGAAGAACATGTTTTGGATTTCAGCCTGCGTACAGGTGACTTCTGGTAGTAGTCTGTGGCCTTAACCATCTTCAATGAGGGAAGACTGTACTCTGGTGCAGTGAACCCCACATCCTCACTGCCTTCTGAGAGGATAGTGATTTCTTACTATACTATGGCTCGTATTTCTTAGCTTCTGAGCAGCATCAAATTGGTCATGTGACCAGTTTCCTCCTCATCTTTGATTCATGCTCTAATAAATGGGTGGCAATGAGAGATAGCTTGGTGCAGAGAAAAGAGTGTGAGACTCGGAGTCAGAGGAGGTGGGTTCAAATCCTGGCTCTCTCAGCACTGTGACCTTAGGAACATTCAGTTTGTCTGCCCCTCACTTTTCTAAGTTTGTAACATGAGGGCCTAGACTACATGACAGATAACTCCCAGCCTTTACATCTCTGATCTCTGTTGGTGATAGATGGAAAGGAAGGTAGACTGCGTTGAAACCTACCTTTGTTTCCAAATTTCTTAATCTTTGCCTCCCAAACACTTTCTGGATGAGCCCAGCTGAGCCACCTTTACCTGACCCTTCTGTTTTATCCTGCTCCTGACCATTTGTGAGAAACCTCAGCTTATGTTTGTGACTCTAGAAAAGTCACAAACTTAGAGCCAGATAAACTAGGCAGTGCTTTGACATCTCCCATTCGTTTCAAGTGATGGGCCTGTTATTGAGGAGAATTGGTTTAAGAGGAGAAGGTGATTTGTTTTTAATTAAGGATTTTAGGAAACTCAAGATCAAATAATGATCTGCTTCCTTTCATTTGAGAGGTCTGTCCAAAATATGCTGGGTTTCCTACCTTTAATTTAAGGAGCTGGTTTTGAGGGAGATTCAACTTTTTTAAATGGTTACTATTGCAAGCTTCTAGAAGATGGGGAAAAATAATGGTCCATATTCCAGGTATGAAGAGAGGCGGCATAAGGTGTAGTGGCTGTAGAGCCAGCCAAAGCTGGGTTTGAGTCCCATCTCTTCACACTTATTGGCTGGGTGAGCCCAAGCAAGCCACTTGGACTTTCGGTGTCCTAGGCAATTGTCTAAGACTGCTGCACTGCAGAGAAAGTGCCTGCCTGTGTTCATTGGTGGAGAGAGTTTCCTCATCTGGGAAATCCCTACACTAGGTATGAAGAGCCCAAAGACTGGGGCGGGTTGAGAATAGCCACAGAGAACTCCCAATCCCGTACCAGTGTTTAGAACCATATAGAAATAAAAATGTGCAGAACTTTCAGTCTAGTAAGTAGAACAGTGTGCTGGACACTGGGTGTGGTGGGGGGGGCCTAGAAGATGCATCATTTAGATAAGATCTAGGGTCTATTCTCCTGGAGCTTCTAGTGTGTAGGGGGCCACATATGACATACACAGATAACTGGAAGACATAAATTCCTAGCAGAGGCACAAAACAAAGTGCTGTAAGCCCATGAAGGAAGAGGTCATTACTGAATGGAAGGGCAGTCTGGGAAGCTTTTGTGGAGGAGGTGCCATTTTTCATTGTCCTTTAAATGTTGGTAGAGGAGTTTGGTAAGCAGAGGGGGTGGGGAGGGAAGAGAAGGCAGTCTAGGCCTAGAGGACAGGGTGAGCAAAGGCCAGAGGCAGGAACTCATGGGGCGTGTCCAGGAGATGGAGAGGAAGTAGTTTAGTTTGCCTAAAACATAGACTATTATAGAGGGCAAATAGTATGAGATAAGGCACTTTGGCACCAGATGGTGGGCTGCCTTGAATGGTAGGCAAAGGAATTTGAATGTTATCTGGGATTCGTGGGGGAGCTACTCAATATTTTTGAAAAGAAAAGTGATACGACAGAATCTCTGAACAAGAGCAATTTGTCAGGCGAGGTGTGAAGGGTGGTTTTGGGAGATGGGAAGGGATGGAGGTGGTAGTCCAGGTGGGCATCGCTAGGGAGCGCCAGACTGAGAAGGTGGGCTAGAGAGGGCCTCACAACTGATGAGCTCTTTCTCTTGTGACTCATAGGCCAAGATAACTTGGTTTCCAGCATGAGAGATTGACAGAAAAGTAGTGAAGGCCCCAGGAGGAACAAGTTTGAGGGAAAAGATGCCAGTGAGCTCTGTTTTGCACTTGTTGACTGCGATGCCCAGACGGGATTGCCTGTAGGCAGTCAGATTTGGCAGTCGCGAGAGAAGTGAAGGATTCCGTTGCTTTTGTGGTTGCCTAGACTGCTTGGACATGGGGAACGATGTAATAAGGGAAGCAGGCTGTAAGCTCCTCGAGGAAAAGGATTTTTGTTTTTATCGCAATCCCCAACACCTAACAGTGGTTAGCATCTAAAATAATAACAGCTAACCTACTAGTATCTACTATGTGCCAGACATTGTAGCAATCACTTTACAGCTGTTATCTCATTTGATCCTCACAACAACCCTGGGAGGGAGGTGCTATCATTATTATCCCTATTTTATAGTTGAGGAAACCAAGGCAGATAGAGGTTATGATTTGCCCAGAGTCAACACAGCCAGGCTGGGTTTGAACCCAGGTCTTCCTGACGCCAGGCCCAGGACTTCATGCACTTTGGTGCCCCAGCTGCTTCGCCTTTCTTGCATGTAACAGGTGACTAAGGTTTACTGAATTGAAAGCAGTGAAAATGTTCCTGCCTTTGGCAAAAAAAAATTGTAACTTTGTAACTATATGTGATAGAATCTGTAAAAAGCAAAAGAAAGAAGAAACACTTAATTTTTTATTGTTCTTGTTAATTTTCAACATGTCCACCATCATTACTAATACAAAGGGTAATACGATTTGTGGAAAACATTTTCCAGCTGATTTTCAGTAATGCCAGCAATCACATCATTATCCTAGCTTGCAAGTCTTCTTTAGATTGAGGTTTGGTTGAATAAACATTAGTTTTCACATATCCCCATAAAAAGAAATCCAATGGAGTCAAATCTGGCAAACATGGAGGCCAAGAAAATGGTAGACTTTGGACAGCGGTGGTAGATTTTAGTTCAGCCAACCCAAGAACACAGTTTACTTTCTCTTCTAGTGAAGCCATGGGTCAACAGTAATTCTGAAAAATAAGTAATTTTAAAGTTGAATTTCTAAAAATAAACATAAACATAAAATTTCTAAAGACAAAAGTAAACCAGATACATGAAGCTTTCTAATCCTTGTTATAGATTCTTTCTATCACATATAGTTACAAAGTTACAACTATTTTAAATTGCACATGGACTTTATGGACACCCTGTATTTTAAGCTATTCCTTTTTTGTTAAAGATGGAGTTACTTCAGGTCTAAAAATCAGAATGAGATTATTAATGCCACTATGTATTCTTGTTCTAGTTGAACAATGTTAATGCAAAACTATACTAAAACAATTGTTAAAGAAAATATTTAAAATTTGAGGGACATATTTAAAAAATAGGAATGAGCCCAGGACCTGTATGAACACAATTACAAAACATTTTTCATACAAATAAAGTCAGATCTAAATAAATGGAAAAATGTCAGTTGCTCATGGTTTGGCCAAGCTAATATAATAAAAATGAAAATTTTACCTAAATTAATTTACTTATTCAATGCCTGAAAAACTACCAAAAATTATTTTATAGATCTGGATAAAATAATAGCAAAATTCATCTGGAAGAACAAAACGTCCAGAATGTCAAGGGAATTAATGAAAAGAAATGCTAGGGAAGGTGGCCTAGCCATCCCAGATAAAGTGGCAGTCATCAAAACTACTTGGTACTAGCTAAGAAACAGAGGGGTGGATCAGCGGAATAGGTTAGGTACATGAGACACAGTAGTCAATGACTATAGCGATCTACTATTTGATAAACTCAAAGAATCCAGCTTCTGGGTTAAGAATTCACTATTTCACAAAAACTGCTGGGAAAATTAGGAAACGGTATGGCAGAAACTGGACATAGACCAATATCTTACACCATATACCAAAATAAAGTCAAAATGGGTTCACGATTTAGGAATTAAAGCTGATAATATAAGCAATGTGAGAGAACAAGGAATAGTTAACTTGTCAGATTTATGGGAAAGGGAAGAATTCATGACCCAAGAAGAGATAGAGAGTGTTACAAAATGCAAAATGGATAATTTTGATTATGTTAAATTGAAAAGTTTTTGTACAAACAAAGCCAATGCAACAAAGATTAGGAGAGAAGCAGAAAATTGGGAAAGAATTTTTACAACCAGCATCTCTGATAAAGGCCTCATATCTAAAATATACAGGGAACTGAGCCAAATTTATAGGAATACAAGTCATTCCCCAATTGAGAAATGGTCAAAGGATATGAATAGGCAATTTTCAGAGGAAGAAATCAAAGATATGTATAGTCATATGAAAAATGCTCTAAATCACTATTGATTAGAGAAATGCAAATCAA
>CM053628.1:33517245-33559835 GCA_028646595.1 Phalanger gymnotis | reverse complement strand
AAATGCTCTAAATCACTATTGATTAGAGAAATGCAAATCAAAACAACTCTTAGGTACCATGTCTCTCCTGTCAGATTGGCTAACGTGACAAAACAGGAAAATGATAAACGCTGGAGAGGATGTGGGAAAATTGGAACATTGTTACATTGTTGGTGGAGTTGTGAACTGATCCAGCCATTCTGGAGAGCAATTTGGAACTATGCCCAAAGGGGTATAAAAATGTGCATATCCTTTGACCCAGCAATACCACTTTTAGGGCTGTATCCCAAAGAGATCACACAAGTGGGCAATGGACCAGTATGTACAAAAATAATTATAGAACCTCTTTTTGTGGTGGCAAAGAATTGGAAATCAAGGGGATGCCCATCAATTGGGGAATGGCTAAACAAGTTGTGGTATATGAATGCAATGGAATACTATTGTGCTATAAGAAATGAGGAGCAGGCAGACTTCAGAAACATCTGGAAAGACTTATATGAATTGATGCTGAATGAGGGGAGTAGAACCAGGAGAAAGAACATTATACACCATTACAGACGCACAGAATCTATAAGGACTGACTTTGAAAGACTTGGCTCCTCTCGTCAATGCAGGGTTCAAAGACAGCTCCAGAAGACTCACGATGGAAAAAGCTATGCATATCCGGAGAAAGAATTATGGAGTCTGAATGCAGACTGAGGCAAACTCTTTGCTCTCTTTTTTTTCCCTTTTTTCTTTTGGTTTTGTTTCTTCCTTCTCATGATTCATTCCACTGTTTATAATTCTTCTTTACAACTGGACTATTATGTAAATAAGTTCAATGTGAAGGTATACATAGAACCTACATTGGATTACTTGCTGTCTTGGGGGAGAGAGGGGAGGAGAGGGAGGGAGAGAAAATTTGGAACCAAAAAAAATTGTGGAACTGAGTGTTTTAACCTAAAAATAAAAAATAAATTTATAATTTAAAAGAAAGAAAGAATAGGAATGACAAAATAATTGGATGTAAAAACTGGCTTGTGGGGGTCCTGACCTGTGAATTCATCACCCAGAGGAGTCCAGATGCAGCTTAGCAGTTAATGAAACTGAATATTGCCTGGAGCCTGGAGAGGTTAAGGGTTACACAAAGTGGTATGTGTCACAGGCAGGCTTTGAACCCACTGGCTGTGCTTCTATCCACTGTAGCACAGTCACTGCCTCTAAGGCGTAGTAAGTACTTTTTATTGTCAATAATATTGCTGAAAGTGAAATTACTGTGTTACGTATACAAAAAATATAGTTTAAGTTCCATGACTTTAGTGTTTTGCCAGTGGGAACAGGCTGACATCCCTCTGGGGGTGGCAGGTCTTTGAAACTGCTTTCTAAGTGGGAGTGGCAAAAGAAAGAGGCCCCCTTGTGAGCTGATAAATGTTATCATCTAAAAGGAAGTGTGTGCCTATTTAAAAAGAACATATAGTCTTAACATACTTGTAACTTAGTCTGCACACACAGTTAGGAATTCTAGCTTTACTCAGAATTTTGAAAACAACATTTAAGAGACAGAAAGATGTAGATAAATGCAAACATCCCATAAAAGTAAGCAACCTGGGCATTTACTCCTTCAGAGACTATAGCCACCATCTATCGCTTTGTTTCTAGAGAAAATATATTCTGAGTTACAAATGAACTTTTAGAATAAAACTTGTTTACTGAAAATGGGCCCTGCCTATATTTCTAAACAGCAATCCACTTGTGCTAGCTTGCGGGCATCATTTTATATCTCTTTAATCACGACTCTTCAGTTGTAACCCCTGTCTTTCTTTGTTAACTAGAAAAGATTTCCCATGTAAACATCTGACCTGCAAATGGCCTGTACACACACAGACAAAGGATTGTATTTGGCTTCTATGCCCTTCTACCTGCCTCCCCTCCTACCCCCAGCTCCCCCCCACCCCAGCCATGGGAAATAAGATTGAACATAATAAAGAACAAAAGTCATCAACCTTTTAAATCATCATCATTATTACTGTTATCATTTGAATGGTACCTAAGGTTTGCCAAGCGCCTTTCCAGAAGCCCTCTTTAAAATCTCCCCCCCCAAAAGGCTCTACTTCATTCTCTTTTAAGTCAACTTCAAGGTTCAGTAGCCATAATAAAATTTTTTAAAGGCTTCTATTCAAATTAATTTTCTGTTTTGTCAAATTGATCATATCATCGGTACTATTTTTCATGGTAAGTACATAGTATTTTAGCTATACTATAGTTTAGTCACAGCATCTCTTGTGCCTCAGTTTACTTGACTGTCAAATGTGAAAATTAGATGATGTCTAAAGTCTCTTCAAACTTGCAAACAACTTAAAGACCTAAAGGAATCAATATATACAACTTAGACCCTTTCTTAGGCTTCTGTCTTCATTTTTTACTTGTAACATAGAAAAAAATTTCCTATTATTTATAAAGAATATTCAAGATTAGTTTTTTTTCTTCTACTCTGAAAAATAGCATCGAACACTTAATAGCATGAGCCTGAGTTCAAACGTGAAGATGTAAAGAAGTGTATTTTGAACATCACATTTGACAAAAGGTTTTGGAAATCTTGGGAGTGGAGCTTCAATTTTCTCATTCCATTTCTTATTTTCAGGTTCAGGGAGAAGTCTTAGAGATTTCCCTGGTTCTGGATTCCCATTTCTGGTCATTTGAGCTCAGAGCTGCCAATTCTCGCTTCCTTGCCTAATATCCTTAGTTAGCAAGGAGTCAAGTCCCATATGTCTTGTTTCTCTAGGTTCTGTTATGGTTCTGGCAGAATGACTCTCTAGGCCTGTGTGTATGACTCACAGATTGAATTGTGGCACCAAACACTCTCGTAGCTACCCATTCCCCGTTATATTCTTATTCTGCTATTCTCTCACTCCTTTTTTTCCTTCCTATTATCCTTTCTGCTATTCCCTTTCCAAAACCTGGCTTCAAACTTAGACTTTACCGTAAACAAACATCTTCTTTTACATAGACTATACTGTAGCATCCTGGGTGTAAGACTACATAGACACATTGGGGTGAGGAACCTGTTATCATCATGGGGTCCTAGGTAGAGAACCAAGGTTCTTAACCTTTTTGTGTGTCACGGACCCCTTTGGCAAACCTATAGATGGGCCCCTTACCAGAATCATGTTTTTAAATCCATAAACTAGAGTACATCTCATTACAAAGGAAATAGCTATATTGAAATAAAGATGTGATTTATTCCCCCATCCAAGGTTATGTTCCCTGTCCTTGAAATCTGCTCACAGATCCCAGATTAGAAATACCTGATCTAGAGCTATAATGAATATTAATGTATAGCCCTCGTTAGGTATGGCAATTGATTTTTTTTAAATCTTGGTTTAATATCAAAATGATTTAGAGGAAGAATTTCTCATTTTTCTCCTACCAAAATCAGACCTTTTTATCCTTAATCTCCAGGTTGTTTCTGTCCTGAGGTACGTTAACTTATAATAAAAGCTGTGCTTGCCTTCAGTAAGTGATGCTGCCAGGTAGTGGGCTCCTTATTTTATATCTGCCATATTTGGCTTTTATTATTATTTGTCCAAAGAGAGACCAGTGAAGCTCTATCCTTTGGACTTCCTCCCTGCAGTTCCTTCCTGAACAAGTGCTTTTTGAGGATTAGGTTAGTAAAACCCACTGTCCCCACCATACATTTATGACAAATTTACTTGGAGTTTTAGGGATCGGAATAAAAGACTAAGTAGGTGAGAAGGGAAAAACATCTCAGGTTGGACTTGGGTTTCAGCCTTACTGTGCTACACATTTAAACACTGCCTACCAGAAGGGTATTAATTTATTTCTGTGGTTCTTCCACTTCTCTGCCATTACTCAGGGCTTAGGGTTGCTTCATGGGGCTCTAACCTCTAAGCTGTACAAAAGGCATCATTCTCCCATACCACAGATAGAGAGAAGCATGTAGGCCCAGATAAAGCCCCTATCCTCCATGAGACTTAGCTGTTCCAGGGCATTCTGCTCACAATCCCCTTCTCTGGCAGAAACATCTAAAGGAGAGTGACTCAGTTCAATTCCTTTTTATCTAGTCCTTCTGGCTAATCTTATTAGGTTTCACTCAAACCACAGTTCTAAATCCTTCCGCTATTTTTTTCCATCCCAAATGCTCAGTCTCCTTATATTAATAAGCTTTTGGGGGGAAAGGCAGCATGGTTTGTATAAAGGGAAAACTTTGAGAAGATAAATAGGTATTGGGGTTAAAAGAAAGCAGTAAGAATAATATTTTTGTTCTGAAAAAATCCTACTACAATGTTATAATGTCCAAGGGTATCTTTTAAAAATGAAGCGTCATGGAATTTCTAAGTACTGTTGTTATGGTTAAGTAATGATCTTCAAACCCAAGCAGCAGAGGGTAGGCCTCTGTGGAGAAGTGATGGACTACAGGTACAGGATGAGGGATATGCTGTCAGTTTGTTTTGTTTTGCTTAACTTTGTCTTTTTGGTAACAAAAGGTAATGAGAGGGAGGTAGATGATATTGGACAATAACATCATTGTTTATTTTTAAAAAAAAAACTACTTTTCAAAAAAAGAAGCAAAGAGATATAAAAGAATAAATAGGCATTTCCAATGTGAACAGAGGTATACTTCAAGAATCAGTGTAACCACCAGTTGTATTTAATCTTTTAATAAATGGTATGGAGAAGGAATATACTCTGTATCCTCCAAGGTTTTGTAGAATCATTCAATAAACATTTACCGAGTGCTTAAATAACACTAAATTCTTCTGGATATTGAAAAAAATCAAATTAGAGAATATTAAAGTGTTAAAGCCAGAAGGTTACTAATAAAATCTGAAATACCAATTTGGGACAGATAAAAGGAAATGGAATATTATCTGGAACAAAACATTGGAGCTGGAATCAAGACTTAGGTCTGAATTTTAGTTTGCTATTCCCTCACTTGTGTGAATTTGAACAAATTAGTTGATGTCTGGGATTTGCTTTCTTTCTTTGTAAAGGTGAGAGTTTGTACCAGATAATCTCTGTGGTTGCATCTGACTCTCAAATCATAGAGAATTTCAGTATTGAAAAGGATTTCAGTGGCCAGTTAGTCCCACCTGAACCTACAAAGGAACCATCACTAAAACCTGACCTGTTAGTGAGGGGGAGTCTGCCTTGTATGGGGCAGCCCTCATTGTTGGGAAGCTTTTCCTGGTATCTAGACTAAATTTGCCTTTTTGGACTTTGTCCACTGTTACTGGTTTTGCCTTCTGGGGACAAAAGAGAGCAAACCAAATCTCTTTTCCATGTTTTGGCTTTTTATATCCTTGAAGAAAAACTATCACAATTGATCCTCATATGACACAGGCTCAGGGCTTTCGCCATCCTGCTTGCCTTCCTAGACCCAGCAATCTTTCCTGAACTGTGATGCCCAGAATTGAACAACATAGACCAGGGTAGAGTACAAAGAGAGCATCAAATCAAGTCACCAAGCATTTGTTAAGTGCTTAGTAGGTATCAGTACTCTGCTCAATGCTGGGGATACAAAGAAAGGCAAAAACATGGCCCCTACTCTCAAAGAGCTCACATTCTGAGAGGGGAAACAATATGAAAACAACTACGTGTGTATGAGATACATATGGGTATAAATGGAAGGTAGTCTCAGAAGGAAAGATATATATATATATATGGAGAAGGGACAGAAATAGCCTTCTGCAGTAGGTGGTAGGGTTTGAGCTAAACCCAAAGAAACCATGAGGCATAGATGAGGAGAGAGCATTCCAGGCGTGGGGGACAACCACTGCAAAGGCCCAGACTCAACAATATGGAACTGGAGCATAGGGTGATTGAAGGGAGTAAAATGTAAGAAGAGTAGAAAGGTAGGAAGGGGCCAGATTGTGAAGAGCTTTAAAAGCCAGAGAGGATTTGATATTTTATCTTAGAAATAATAGGGAGCCACTGGAGTTTGAGTAGGGGAAAAGCTAAGAGGGTTGAAAAGGTCAGACCTGCACTTATTTAAGAAAGTCCCTTTGGCCATTGAGTAAAGTGGGGAGAGACTTCAGACAGGAATTCCAGTTAGACTAGGTGAGAGGTAATGAAGATCCATACAAAGGTGATTAGAGAGGAAGGGATATATACAAGATAGGTTGTAAAGGCAGAAATGGCAGTGTTTGACAATATGTGTGGGGTGAGTATGGTAAGATAAGGTCAAAATGGGTACATGATTTAGACATAAAGGGTGATACTATAAGCAAATTAGGAGAGCAAGGAACACTTTACCTGTCAGATCTATGAAGAATGGAAGATTTTATGAGTAAATGAGATAGAGAACGTTATAAAATGGAAAATGGAGAATTTCGATTACATTAATTAAAAAGGTTTTGCACAAACAAAGCCAATGCAACCAAGATTAGAAGGAAGCAGAAAGCTGGCAAACAATTTTTATAGCCAGTGTCTCTGGTAAAGGCCTCATTTCTAAAATATATAGAGAACTGAGTCAAACTTGTAAGAATACAAGTCATTCTCCAGTTTTCAGAGGAAGAAATTAAAGCTATCTATAGTCATATGAAAAAATTGTCTAAATCACTATTGATTAGAGAAATGCAAATTAAAACAACTCTGAGGTACCACATCACACCTATCAGATTGGCTAACATGACAAAACAGGAAAATGATAAATGTTGGTGGAGTTGTGAACTGATCCACCCATTCTGGAGAGCAATTCAGAACTATGCCCAAATGGCTTTAAAACTGTGCATACCCTTTGATCAAGCAATGCCACTACTAGGTCTATATCCCAGAGAGATCATAAAAATGAGAAAAGGATCCACATGTGTAAAAATATTTATAGCAGCTCTTTTTTTGTGGGGGTGAAGAACTGTAAATTGAGGGGATGTGCATCAATTGAAGAATGATTGAACAAGTTGTGGAATATGAATGTAATGGGATGCTATTGTTCCATAAGAAGTGATGAGCAGGCAGATTTCAGAAAAACCTGGAAAAAATTAAATAAACTGATGCTGAGTGAAGTGAGCAGAACCAGGAGAACACTGTACACAGTAACAGCAACATTGTGCCATGTCCGACTTTGATAGACTTAGCTCTTCTCAGCAATGCAGTGATCTAAGACAATTCCGAAAGACGTGTGATGGAAAATGCTAACCACATCCAGAGAAAGAACTATGGAGTCTGAATGCAGATCAAAGCATACTATTTTTACTTTATTTTGTTGGTTTTTTTCCCTTTCTCATGGTTTTCCCCTTTTGTTCTGATTCTTCTTTCACAACACAACTAATGTGGAAATATGTTTAATAAGATTGTACATGTATAGACTATTTTATATTGCAGGCCATCTTGAGGAAGGGGGAAATTTTAGAACTCAAAATCTTATAAAAGTGAATGTTGAAAACTAAAATTAAATCTAATTTAAAAATGTGTGCGGGGTGAGAACTGGAGACTCACACTGAGGTTGTGAGGGTGACTGGGAGGATCATGGGGCCCTGACAGAATGGTTGAGGTTTTGGGGAAATGGTTAAGAGTTCTGTTTTAGATGTGTAGAGTTTGAGATTCCTTGAGAACATCCAACTCAAGATGTTGGTGACGTGGAACAGGAGCCCAAGAGAGAGATTAGAGTTGGATAGTGAAAGAATCAGTTGTACAGAAAAGAACCTTGTGGGCTGATGAGCTCACCAAGGGAAGTAGTATTAGGGAGGTCCTTAACCTGAGGTATGTGATCTGGGTTAAAAAAATTGATAGCTGTATTTCTATATAATTGGTTTCCTATGTATTTTATTTCATGCATTTAAAAACATTCTGAGGAGTCCATAGGCTTCACCAGACTTCCAAAGGGGTCCATAACACAACAAATTTTAAGAACTCTTAGTATAGAGGAAGAAGAGAAGAGGGCCAGGACTGAGCCTTTACATGGTTGATGAGTGTGACCTGGATAAAGGACACAGAGGAGTGGTCAGCGGATAGGTAGAGAACATGGAGAGACCTGTGTCACAAAAACTTAGAGAAGAGTTAACTGAGAGAAGAGGAGATTGACAGTGTCAGAGACTTCAGAGAATTCAAGGTGGATGAGGATTGAGAATTTGGCCATTAAGAGATCATTACTGACTTTTAAGCGAAGCAGTTTCAGTTGAATGAGGTTGGAAGCCTCCTTATTCCCAGAAGCTATGTCTGCCTTAATGCAGCCTAAATCACTTTGGATTTTTTTTTTTGCGGGGAGGAGGGGTAGGGTGTAGTTGCCATATCATACTGCTGATTCTTCATTTGACTTGCTATCTAACCAAGTCTGTCCTGTCTTGTACTTGTGGAGTTGATTATTTTCATTCCAAATGCAAGACTTTCTAGTTATCCTTACTAAATGAATTTCATCTTAATTCAATTCAGTCCAGTGTGCTATCCTGTCAAGATCTTTTTGGATCCTGACTGTCTTACAGCGTGTTAGCTATCCCCTTCAGCTTTCTGTCATCTGCAAATTTGATAAGCATCTCATCTATGCCTTTATCCATGGCATTGTTAAGAAATCTTAAGCCTGTGGAAATTATCTCAGGAAACAGAGTAGACTAATAACAATTTATTCAAAAAAGATCTTGACAGACTTTAATGATGGATCTGTAGTGCCACTGTTAGAGACAGAATATTGGGCTCACTGGCCAATGGGTGGGATGTCTTGATGGTAGAGTAGGGATTAGCCAAAGTTCATCTCTTGCACAGTTTACACAAGCAATGGATTGCTTTCCTTGGAGAAGAACTGTCCAAGAGACTATCATAGTTGGGGACCAAGAGAAGCATTTCACGTATAGGATTATTTTATAGAACTTAGACCCATTTCCATGGGTCCACACTGCTTTTATATCAGTAAATATATGAGTTCATCAATGTGAATGTTCTCTCCATCAGCGCAGATGGCAACGTATGAACAGCCTTTGCATCCTGTGAAATTATTGTGTGTATTTTCCCAGAGATCCTCATATAAGTATGACATTCCTAAGAAGAGTCCTGAACTTTCTAGACCATGTTGCCTCCTCTCTAGCCTTTATCCCCACTTACTCCACGTCTAAAAACTTTTACTCCACCCCTGTCTTATCTTGCCCAGATCTATGTCTTTACCTCGCTTTGAGGGCATCTCCAGATCATGTAACACTGAGAACATATGCATACCTCTCTACTTTTTAGAACCCCTTTATGTATTGTCTTTTGCCATTAGAGTGTAAGCCCCTTGGAGGGGCTGGCTTGCTTCTTTATATTTATATTCTCATTGGTTAGCAACAGTGCTTGGCACATAGTAAGCATGTAATAAACGCTTATCTCAATTTTAGTTCATACCCTTTGACCCAGCCATTACAGTATAATGGGTTTACACTACAGGAAGGTTATTGATGATAGAAAAAGAGCCATCTGTACAAAAGTATTCAGAATAGCATTAGCTGTAAAAAGAAAAGTTGGAAACAAACTAACCACCCACTGATTCGGGAACTGCTGAATGAAATGGTATGTGGATGTAATGGAATATTACTGTACCTTAAGGAATGATAGTTATTAAGAATCCAGGAAAACATTTGTATGAAGTGATATATAATGGAGAGCCAAAAGGGCAAATATGCAAAATTATTACAGTAACATAATTGAATACAATCTCAAATGGCAACTTAAAGTCAGATCAAATGTAAACTGGGAAGGGCCATGGACTACTAGTTGCTGCTATCACAATTTAGATAATATTACTTAATTGTTTTCCTGGGAATGTGCTTTGTGGGGAATGTCTACTGTATCAAAACAGTATTTTTAAAAAAGATGGGTTTTTGTGCTAGGAAGTGTCTTTGGATCAATGAAAATACTGTAAGTTGAAAGTACAGTTTCCCAAATGCAGTCTGAACCACTCTCCTATTTAATTCTGGGCCAAACTCATCCATCTTAAGCATTTGTTCCAGTGGCCATATAATCTCCTATCATTGTCTGGACAACGAGCATTTTTTTATCCATTTAGTTTACAATGAAAAAAAATGCCAAAAAATGGCATTGGGGACCCTGAGTTTGAGTCCCAGGCCTGCCATTTACTACCTATGGGACTTTGGGCAGGTCCCTTAACATCTTTGGGCCTCAGTTCCCTCTTTAAAATGAGGGAATTGGCCCCAATTGATAAATGGTCAAAGGATATGAACAGGCAGTTTTCAGAGGAAGAAATTAAAGCTATAGTCATATGAAAAAATGTTCTAAATCACTATTGATTAGAGAAATGCAAATTAAAACAACTCTGAGGTACCACATCATGCACCTATCATATTGGCTAACATGACAAAACAGGAAAATGATAAATGTTGGAGAGGATGTGGGAAAATTGGAACACTGATGCATTGTTGGTGGAGTTGTGAACTGATCCACCCATTCTGGAGAGCAATTCAGAACTATGCCCAAAGGGTAAAACTGTGCAAAATCCAGCAATACCACTACTAGGTCTGTATCCTAAAGAGACCATAAAAAAAGGGAAAAGGATCCACATATACAAAAATATTTATAGCTGCTCTTTTTGTGGTGGCCAAGAATCGGAAATTGAGGGGATGTCCGCCCATCAATTGGGGAATGGCTGAACAAGTTGTGGTATATGAATGTAATGGAATACTATTGTTCCATAAGAAGTGATGAGCAGGCAGATTTCAGAAACACTTGGAAAGACTTCCATGAACTAATACTGAATGAAGTGAGCAGAACTAGGAGAACATTGTACACAGTAACAGCAACATTGTGCCATGACCAACTTTGATAGGCTCAGCTCTTCTCAGCAATGCAATGATCTAAGATGGGTGGGGAACCTGTGGCCACCAGGTCCTCAAGTGAGGCCCTCTGACTGAATCCAAACTTCACAGAACAGATCTCCTTAATAAAAGAATTTGTTCTGCAAAACTTTGACTTAGTCAAAAGGCCACATCCAAGGACCTGGAATACCACATGTGGCCTTGAGGCTGTAGGTTCTTCACCCCTGAATTCTAAGACAATTCCAAAAGACTCATGATGCTATCCATATCCAGAGAAAGAACTATGGAGTCTGAATGCAAATCAAAGTGTACTATTTTCTCTTTTTGTTTGTTTTTCCTTTCTTGTGGTTTTCCTCCTTTGTTCTGATTTTTCCTTCACAACATGACTGATGTGAAAATATGTTTAATATGATTGTACATGTATAGCCTATATCAGATTGCATACCATCTTGGGGAGGGGAGAAAAATTTTGAACTCAAAATCTTATAAAAGTGATTGTTGAAAACTAAATTAATTATTTTTTTAAAAAATGAGGGAATTGGATTGGATGACTCAAAGCCTTTCCAGCACTAAATCCATAATTTTATGAGTAATTGTGGCTCTTATTTTGAGGCCCTGTATGTTCTTGGGGTTTGATGCAATTAGTGCAGTATCAGCAGCTGTGAGCAGCGGGAACATCTCACCATCTACATTGGAACCATACACAGAACAGCTTCTATGACAATGACAAACACCTGGATAACATATCTTCCTCTCTGTCTGACTTGGCAATAATAATTAGGTTCATTGAATAGTTGTCTGTGGAGATTCCATTTATCAACCAATTTTATATGATCTTAACATATGCATAAGTCCCAAGTTGTTAGAGGAAAGCCTTTATGGCTATGATTTTTTTCTATCAAGTGGATTTTTTTAAATCAACAAGCTTAACAGGATCTTGTATTCTTTATATTTTTGGTCAATTGTGTGACTGGAAAGACAAGGCACATTATAGAAAATTGCTTGTGGAAACCTGCCTGATTATTCTTTTCATCAGGGATAGCCTTTATTCTCATAAAGATATTAATATCATAAAGATATTTTATCAAGATATTATAAAAATGAAAAAGTAGCCCACTACTTTTTTAGTACTATTGAGTTAGTTATCGATGTTCTCTTGGTCACCTTTTAGGGTTAATATTGTCTGTGGGGTTTTCCCCATTATTTTTTCTCCCTGTTTGAGATACCATGTAAAATGATTCTGCAGTGCTTTCAAGATCGTCACTTTCAGCATGAATTTTCTCAGAATACAGTTGATGTGGACAGCCACTCTTCCTGCTTTCATCTTCTAAGGTCTCATTTCAGCTTCCTCATATCAAAGACTGGGGTATCAGGGTACAAATCTGGTGATTACACTCTTCCTGATGATGAAAACAGCCCAACAGATTTGTTCCATTTTCTATTTGTTAGCCCCCTGCCAGTTTCATATATATAAGTGCCCTTGGGATGAATTCATTCAGTTGGGTCTCATGCCAAATTTCTATAGATTTGTTTTCACTTCTACTGCTTTTCGCTATTTTATGAGGTGATGCTGCTCATGGCCTTTTACTTCTTTTGTATTTTACAAATCAATTAATATTCTAAACTTGTTGCCCTTGTCTGTAGTCTGTCTGCTTATCAAAGAGCATTTGCTGGTAACTTGGTTTCTGGGATCTTTGGACTCATGTTTTACAATGGTTCGAGTTTTACAGGAAATGGTAGTAATCAAAGCAATACCTTTGCCTTTTTTTCCATTTCCTATTTTCAGTATTGACAGCTACTTTAAATAGGTTAGATTGAAGTTGCTAAAATTGCTCATAGTGTCTTCTCATCTTTATATTTCTGACTTGATGATGTTTGACCTTTGCTTTAATGAGGCAGTGATCTGACTGTTTGCATAGAGACAGCTGATTCTGATATGACTCTCATATCAGTAACCAATTTCCTGTATGTTTATATAAATTCAATTTTATTTTGTTTTTAGTGTTGTTTAGTACTCACAATGTCCAGTGCCTTTCGGCACTCTTCTGGATGAAAATATTCGTGTGATAAAGGTCTGAGGCTTCTGAACAGTCTACAAGCTTGGGCTTCTTTTTATTTGCAAACTCCTATTTTTACCATCTGCTTTCTGAAGGGGGATGGGGAATGGGGCAAAGAGAAGAAAAAATACAAGAGGTCAGGATGAAGGGAAACATTACTAATAACAATCATAAGTCAATTGCTAGATCTTTACCCATCAGCAAATGAGATCAGAAAGAAGTGTACATACTCCTTAGATGTGTGTGGCACCTTTTATAAAATTGAGTGTGTAACAGAGGCATAAAAAAGCCACTAAAATGCAGAAAAGCAGAAATACCAAACACACTCTTGGCTGATCAAAAAATAAAAATTATATTCAATAAAAGGCTTTGAAGAATTAAAAATTAATTGTAGACTACACTTCCAAGTAATTATCAAATCAGAGAAACTATATAAAATTTCATCAAAGAAAATGACAACAGTGAGAGCATACCAAAACTTATTTGATGCAGCTAAAGCAGTCCTTAGGGGAAATTTTATAGCTCTAAACACTTTCATCAACAAAACAGAAAAATTCAATAAATGAGACATGCAACTGAATAAATTAGAAAAACAACAGATCAGACCCCTTCCAGCTAATACCAAAGTAGAAATTTTGAAAATCAAGGAAGAGATTAGCAAAATTAAAAGCAAAAACAGAATAGTATGAGATATTTTTATCAAATTTTTGTTAAAATCTGAACAGATTATACTCGTAGCACTCCTTTCTTCTGTTCATTAGTGTTTCAAAAAAAGGAAATAAGGTTAGCCTGGCATGACTCGTTTCCAATGAAACTATACTGATTCCTTGTTAGTAACTGCTTTCCTTTCTAGATGCTCACCAATCATCCCTTTAATGATCTGTTCCAGGATTTTCTCAGGAATTGATGTCAAGCTCACTAGTCTGTATTTTGTAGACTCATTACTTTTTAGAAAATAGAGACATTTGCCCTTTTCCAGTCTTATGGTTACTACTCCCTTTCTTTTTGTCACCTTGTGTTTGGGCCTTTGTTTATAGACACTTGAGGCTATTTACTTCCCAAATTATTTTTTCCCTTATGTTCTTCCTAATGTTTCTTAGCTTCCTTTTGGAAGTGTCATTAGTGCCCACGTGAATCATCAGAAGTGGCTAGTTGCCATCCAGTCTGATAAGTTATAGGGAGTTCTCTGTTTTGTCTTGGATACATATCCCAGGAAGACCACAGATCTCTGTTATTATCAGGTTGTCATATTGTTGCCTCCACATCCCTAAGCAAGGAATCATCAACTACTGTTATTTCTTTCTTTATCTGCATCCTACTGCACCATGATTTCTCACCTGACAGCTTCTGTGGTTCTACTATATCATTTTTGGGAGGAAATGCAGCTTTTTCCTCTTAAAGCATCCAGCTTTCTCCTCTTCAGGAAGAGCATCCCATCTATTTTCAAGGTCTCATTGTACAGATGTACTTTGTCTTCTTTCTCTCCTCTGTGTTACATTCTTTTGTTCTCTGTCATGCTGACAAGGATCAAGTTTTCCATATTCAACTTCAGAACCCTCTTTTCCTTGAAGCCTTCCTTCCTTTTCCTTTAGAAGCACTTCCTTCTTCCAAACAACCTAGAATGTAGAGGCATTCTTTGAGTCCATTTACCTTTAGGTCCAAAAATATAAGATAACCTACACGTGGAACATATGTAACAGTCATACGTCACACACTTGATGCAAATGACTATATAGTTTCCGCTTTTGCCCATCATGGTTGAGATTTTCAGCCTTGTTTTTTGACACTATTTGTGGGTGTTTATTCCTCAATTCTAAGCACCTAGATTAAAACTTTTTATAGACAGCCCTACTCATATTTCTTTGCTTTGTCTCAACAAGATCTCCAGTCACACCCTTCTCCTTTACCCTTGAACCAGTCTCTTTACTGTGTCACCACTTTGACCCCTTCCATAACCGTCAATTTGCTTAGCCTTTCCCTTTTCTTATTGAGCCTGCCTTGTTTTTCCAACTATCTTTTCCTTATCCTTCTTAAGTTTGACACTTCAGGTTCTAATCCCTGTTCTTACTTGATTCTCTCCTTAATTCTTTTATTTCCTCTTTAGTTGTCTTTGGCCCTATGTGTCTTCCAACCTGGAAGTAGAATCTGGACCAGTATCTGGGCCTGGAGATTGTTCTTCAAAATTTCTCCTTCCCAAAATCATCATCTGGCCTATTCCACTAATCCAAACTTCTCCAAAACACCCAAACTACTTTATTTTTTTTTTTTTGGCTCAAACTCTTCTGCCATCTCCCACAGATGCTGGAGGTAAAAATTTTAATGAAAGTCAATACCTATTCAAATGTTCCTTGCCATTAGCTCTACATCTGTGGATAGGTAATCAAAGCCTTGCCTAGAAGTTCTCAAAGCTGGTTCTTCTGACAATAGCTCACTTCTTCCCTCTGGATTTTGACAGGATTCTCGATCAGCAGGGAAGCACAGCCATCGGGGATGGACATTCCCTTTTCTATTATAGTCAGGGATTCTACTGCCTGGGCTTCCTTTCTTTCATATCCAACTCTGTACCTGACTTGAAATGAAGTTCAGCAGTTTTTCCTTCTCTTACTTCCTCTCATTGGATCTTTGGGAAAAATGGAAAGTTAGTATGTCCTTGTGGAAAGCTTGGAGACTTCTGCTCTGATGTACAAGTTTCACTTGTCACATTGAGCATATGTAGTGGTTCCCATTGCCTTTCAAAATTAAGAATAACGTAGAGTAAAACAAAAGTCATTGAACTTTTGCAAAACAGCATTCTCTTATGATAGCAGTAGAAGTAATTGCTGGTAGAATCAAAGGAAAATTTGCAGGTGGTTTCTGTTTGAATTACATTATTATTTATAAGTATATGACCTCTTCAGGAATATAAAGATTGTCTCTTACTTTCTTATAGTTTAGTAACAAATTGAAGAGCATGTTACCCTTGCAAAAGCATTGTAGTTCTCTTAATGCATTTGCTCATTCTTGATTTGGCTGGTACACGTGCTAGCGTATGTTTAGATGGGGTATTTGAGAGGTCAGAAGTTGAATCCATTTTGCTTGCTATAGGTAAATCAGTTGTAGCTTGTCTTAGCCTGCTACTAATCTTGCCTAGATAAGACAGTGACTGATATTTGGGCAGGAAGCGAAGTATTTTTGTATAGCATTATTTGTTGAAACAAACCATGATTGCTGCACATAGTGCACTATCGTACGGCAGTAGCTTACTTGTGTTGCATATTTCCTTGTAAAGGTGTCTGCTGTAATGTGTGCTATACTCTGTTCTGAGAAGATTATCAAGCGTTGCCTTTATTACAGTTTGCTTTTTTCTCCCTTGAATTCCTTTTTTGGTGCATTTTATTAGCCTGACATATGGTGCTCAATCTCATGTCACGCTCATAAAAGAATTCGTGCCGGCTTAAAAGTGTGTCTTTGCTGCTGTGAAGGTTTTGTTTCTGTTCAGACAAACTGCCAAAAATTAAGAGGAGTTCTTCTTTGTTGGTGGCAGCAGTCTCAAAACCAATGAAATAATACTGTCACTTTCAAGTTCATTATCTCCCATGCTGGAAAGCAAAAGGGAGTGAAGCCTTGAGGTACCTTGTCCTCTCTGGTGGTGGTTAGCTTCACCAAAGAAACACCAAAACGCTAATTATTAAAATGGCCATTAAGGCCACTGTGCAATCTGCCCATCCTTACCTCTTACTCTTTTAAACTGCTAGAATAAAATGCAGATTCACTACTGCCATAAGACAAGCCATCAGTTTCATCCCTCAAAAGAAAAACGGAAATTTGAAGACTTTTTTAAATGGATTGTAGGTGGGTCCAAAGTTGAAATGTTTGTGACTAAATCGTTGAGCTCGATCCCTAAAGTTTAGCCCAGCTCTCTGAAAATTTAGATAGGAAAACTAGCATTACTTGGGTTAATTAACTAAACTGGATTCACTTAGAAAACATTTTTTTGCTCTGACCTTGACATAAACCAAGAAACGTTAAAACCTCCATATACAAAGAACAGAAAGATGTGTGTGCACGTGTGTGCATGCTCTTTTTAATTAGCTCAAATCATTTGCTTAAAAGTTAATTTGAATTAATATGTAGGACATGTTTCAAGGATGTGCTAAGCATTCATTAGCAACCTATGGAGAAGCCTATGGCAATCAAGAAGCATTTAACAAGCACCTGCTATGTGGCAAACACTATGCTATGCTGGGGATGCAAAGAGAAAAAGGAAGGGGAAATACAAAACAAAAACAAGTTAGTTTAGGGGAGGATGACACAAACAGTTGGGGCTCAGGAGAGGTGTGTTGGAGATAGTGTTCGAGAGCTGAATCTTGAATGAATGAAAGGATTTTTTGAGGTGGAGGTAAAAAGGGAATGTATTCCATATACAGAGGTGAGATGAAGTATTGGATGTGAAGAACAGTAGGAAGGGGAGTTTGCCTAAACCAGGGGTGGGGAGCCTGCAGCCTCGAGGCCACATGTGGCTTTCTAGATCCTTGGGGTGTGGCCTTTTTGACTGAGTCCAGGTTTTACTGAAGAAATCCTTTTATTTAGGGGATTTGTTCCGTGAACTTTGGATTTAGTCAAAGGGCTGCACTTGAGGCTGAAGGTTCCCCACCCCTGAAACCACGGAGTGTGCAGATGAAGCTAGACAGGCAGGTTGAGGCCAATTTGTGAAGGGTTTTAGAATCCAAACAGAGGAAGTTATATTTGACCTTTAGTAGGCAGCCATTGTAGTTTATTGGGTAGGGAAGTGACATAGTCAGATCTGTGCTTAAGGAAAATCACTTTGGTAGCTGTATCAAGGGTAGATTATAGACAGCCACTTGAGACCAGTTAGAATGATATTGCAATAGTCCAGATGAGAGTTGAGAAGGCCTTGAGGTCAGGTGGTGGCTATGATAGTAGTGAGAAGGGGATAGATACAAGAGATGTTCTGGAGGTAAAACAGCAAGATTTGGCAATGGGTTGGCTGTGTGGAGTGAGGGAGAGTGAGAAGTTGAGGTTAACACTGCTGAGCTTGCAAACTTGGGTGACTGGAAGGATGGTGGTGCCATCTATGGTAATAAGGAGGTTTTGGTTTTCTAAATGGAAGATTTGAAGACAAAGAACTCTGTTTCAGAAATGTTGATTTTTGAGATGTCTCTGGTACATCCATTAAGAAATGTTCAGTTGTCAGCTGGCAATGCAGGATGGGACCTCCAGAGAGAAACTTGGGCTAGATCTAGAGACCTAGGAATTGTCTGCATAGAGATGATAATTGAACCCATGGGAGCTAGGGGGCTTGCTGAGAGAATGTGGAGAAAGGAGAGAAGGTGACCCAGTACGAAGCCTTGGAGTGTGCCCAGATTTGGCATGATACAAATGATGAGTCAGCAAAGAAGACAGAGGCGACATCAGAGATAGAGATGACCCAAGAGAAAGAATTGTCACAAATTCAGAAAAGAAAGGTGGTCAGCAGTGTCAGGTTCTGCAGAGAGGTCAAGAAGGGTGGGATTGAGCAAAGATCAAGTTTGAGAATTCTTCCATACTTTGGAAAGAGCAGTTTCAGTTGAATGATGAGTTTAGGAACCAGATTGCATAGGGCTGAGAAGTAAGTCAGAGGACAGGAAGTGGAAGCAATAAGTTTAGACAGCTTCTTCTAGTAGTTTAGATGTGAAAGAGAGGAGACATTATACTATGATAGCTTGAAGGGATAGGAGGGCTTAGTGAAGGTATTTTAAGGACACTTAGGAGACCTGACCATGATCGTAGGCAGCGGGAAAGGCACCAGTAGAAAGGGAGAAACTGAAGATTATTCAGAGAGGATGATTGAAAGGGCAATCTCTGTAAGAAGACAGGACAGTATGGGATCAAGGATATCCACAGAAGGACTGTTAGCCTGGCTGAGGAGCAGGGCTGCCTCATAATCAGAGACTAGAGGAAGGGAGGAGTGGCGTGAGGGTGATGTTAAGGAGTTTTGAGATGAAGGGAATGTGAAATGGGAGCTCACAGTGAATAGTCTCTTGCTATTAGAAGTCTGAGGTAAGGTCTTGATCTAAAAGGTCTAAGAGATTTGAGGATGAAGCAGAAGGTTAGGGACCAGCCTTTGTGGTGAACAGAATAGAGAGTCAGTTTGGGAAGATTACAAAGATTATCTTGCTGCAATGAAGGGTGCATTGAGGTCACACAACATAAATTGGTAGCAGATCCAATCGTCTTAGTTTTTGTTAACTTTCTCTGGCTCCTTCAGAAGCCCATAAGTGGGAGTGGAGGAGGTGGTGGAAGAAGTAATTCAGGTTTAGGGGGTTAGTGTGAGTGGTGCAATAGAGGACAATGAGGGGTTAAAGTTAATGGTAGCTTAGAAAATGAGAAGAGAGAAAAAAGAAGTTAGAGTATTACTACTAAGAAAGTATTAAGAGGTGGAGGGGTCGAAGATGATATGAGGTGGCCAAAGAAAAGGTCAGGTAGGGAGAGGGAGAGAGGGAGAGAGGGGGAGAGGGAGAGGGAGAGAGAGAGAGATTGTGTTCAAATAGAAGAATGTTAAGGTTTTTCATCCCAGAAGAGGAATATTTGTGGGTGATGGGGAGATCTAGGATGTGGCGATCCCTCTCTCTGGCAGAGGTAGTGTGGATAGATTGACACAGTAGAAGTTTAGCATATTTGAAGGGACCATCAACATGGACACTGAAGATCCCTTAGCATAAGGGCAGGAATTGGGGGGCAAGGAGACAGTGAGGCAGGTTCTAAACTCCTTGAGAAAAGGAGAATGGCCTCCAGACCTCCAGGTTAGTAGCTCTGGATTGGATAATGTTTTCTGAGTATAATTCAAAAGAAGAGAAGTGAATGATGTTAGCAAAGGGGGAGTCTAGAAGTAAAAGTGGGGAGCAAGCCCAGTGTGATAGAGAGGATAGGAGAAGATGAAGCCAGGGATGGAATAGATGAGAGACTGGGAATACAGTGTCACCTGGGGAGAGCTAGGTGTCTGAAAGGAGCATCAGGGGAAGCCCTCCAAAGTGAAGGAAGTTGAGAATTTCCACGTGCATAATTAAAGGGGTGGGGCAGAGTTAGAGTTGAGCATGGGTGGGATAGAGTCGAGGATAGATGGAGAGGATCGGAGTAGTGGGGGGGGGGGTAAACTCTTAGGTAGTAGGTAATTAAGTATCATAGGGATTTAGAGAGTCACAGTGGAGGGAATCTGCTACCCATAGTGGAAGTGCAGTGGATGGAAGCAGTCCTGCTAAAGATGGCAGGTGATTCAGTTAGAATGCTAATGGAGTCTTGGCTGGGGTCACTCCCCCTAGCCATGTGGCCCCCTTAGGCCATATACTGGCTGTGGTGAGATGGTCAGGGTTTGTCTGATCTAGGGGCCAAGAAATAACCAGCCAAAGATTTAAAAAAAAAAAACAACTGTAGATAATCCAGAGCAACAGACAAAGAAATTGAATACTGAGTCAATACTCTCTATGACTGTTTTGCATGATTTGTTCTCCTAAACCTTTGAACCATTTTCTAAAATCCTACTTGGGTCCCCCAACTGTGATATAGAAGACCTGGTTAATGATCTCAGGAGGGCTAAGCCTACTAGGCCTGAAAGGTTTCAAAGTCAGGCCTGGGGTAATGAGTATGTGCTGCCTGAGCCAGCCAGGCTGTTTGAGAAAGCCTTAACTAGAAGGTTGGCCAAAGGGTGGTGGATTTGGTTTTTTAACCTTGGCAGTTCACAAAGACTCTGCTAAGGTAGATATGGGAAGCAATCTGTATCTGTGGAGGATTGGAGCCACATTCTCAGGATCACGGATACTTGAAGGACTGAAGGAATCTATTATATTCAGCTCCCTCCTCTCCTTTTCCCTTCCCTTTCTCACTCTTTTTCTTCTTCCTTAGAATCAAAGAACTGATCCGGAAGAGTTGTTCACTAAATTGGAACGCATCGGGAAAGGCTCCTTTGGAGAAGTTTTTAAAGGAATTGATAACCGGACGCAGCAAGTGGTTGCTATTAAAATCATAGACCTCGAGGAAGCAGAAGATGAAATAGAAGACATTCAGCAAGAAATAACTGTTTTAAGTCAATGTGACAGTTCGTATGTAACAAAATACTATGGATCGTATTTAAAGGTAATGTTTTTATGTAAGTCATAAGGTAGTTTCATTATAGTTCTTTTTACAAAAGGCAATGCTTTAAATCAAGGTTTGGCAGCTGTGGGGCTGGCTACATCAAGTACAGTTAGTGATGCCAGACAGTCTGCTCTGGGATTAAACAGCTGGATCCTGACTCCAGCTTGGGGCTCAATTTCTGCACCTAAACTTTGGATTCATGTGGGAGTGGAAATGGAGCTGACCCCTGCAGCAAATGCAGCCTCAGGAAAGGGCTGCATCCTTGTGTTTACATTTACATGTATTGCTCGTAGTCCACAAAGATACTTATATACAAATCTGATGGAATAAGACTGGAACCAGGAACTCTCCCATCCAGCAAAAGTTTGGTTTTTGTTGGTTACAGGATAGTGTTGACAGTCACCACTTTCTAGGTCACCAAGTTGGGTTGGCCTCCTGAAAAGATGACCCACAAAATCCTATGCCTTTCTGAATTTTCTGTAGCTGTCTCAACACTTTTGCCCCATGTACCTGCTCTAAAGGATCGACAGCATTGTTTAGTCATTGTTAGCTCTTTGCCACTCAGGAGATTGCAGAGAGAGGCAGAAGTTTTGTTTCTCCCCTCCAAGATTAAAAGATTCTTAGAGGAAAGGCTTTCAGGCTATTTGTCTCTGTATCTCCCTTAGCACAAAGTAGCTGATGAGTAATTGTTTGATTTTAAGGTAGAAGAGAGGTTTGTTTTCACCCCATTATGCAGCACACTGGCATGACCTTTTTTGAGGGCTTTTCTGTGTTTGGCTCTTTGAGATAAATTGGATATGGGGGTCACAGCTTGTCTCAAGTTATGGCTCTGGGAAGATGTTTTTATCACTTCTTGGTGAATGCTGAGGGTCTACTGAAAGATGATCTGCTTGGGTCTGGGTGAGCTATGGAGTAAAGTCCTTGCCGTAATAAAGATTACAGTGAATAACTTTGATACAATGTGGCATGTGATGGATGCCATAAGAATTCGAAGTTTGAAAAGGGATTTTTTTTCAAAATAGTATTTTGCCCACCTTCAAAAAACACACTTCTGTTGCTCTGCTTTTGTTTTTGTTCTAGTCAGCATAAGAATATTCAGGCACATAACATTCATATAAGAGGTAGGTTTGTAGCCATTATGAGTTACCTTCTGCCCCTCCCCCCAGGCATTTTATGACCCCCAGTTTATATAAGGTTAAAAAGCAAGAGGGATTTGACCAAAGTCTCATAGGGTTAGAACTTAAAGCAAAGTCATTCTTCTTCCTACTGTACTGTGCAGAAAATGTTAGTAGCTTACCGTTAATAGTTATTTTTAAAATAAGCCATTTGAGTAGCATTACTTTTTATAAAGTCCACTTTACCTTAATAACAAATTATATGCCCATAGAAGGGAATAAAGTTTCTTAAAAAGCGTTTAACTTCAGCATTTATTTCTATATGGAAATCATTACTGTATTCCAGTGTATATGTACATTTTGCCATAATTCACTAACACATTACTTTGTGTTCATATAGATTAAATGAAGCAGTTGCTATTTTTAGAGAGTTTCATGGCTCTCTCCTAGCTTAGGAGACTTAAGAGGCTTGCTTGTAACAAGGCTGCTTCATGCTTGTTTTTGTACTCTGGGCTAAATTCTGCCATTTCCAGACCCTTAGACCTACTCGGGAACAAATAGGAGCAAACCTTTGCCATATTTCTGGGACTAATTTAAAATATTAAATGAGACCTATTTCAAACAGGCCATCCTATACAACACTGACAGATTGTCAGTGTTTGTGTTGAAACAGCTTCTGTTTCTATTGGTTTTTATTTGTGTAGTCTACTGAAAAATGAACTCTTAGTTCCCTCTTTTTACCTTGCACCTAATATAATAGACATCTGATCGATATTTTCTGAATTAAAGAAACTTGGTTTTTAAAGTTTTTATACAAATTTTATACTCTGAGTCCCTCCTGCTATTTAAAATGGTAGCGTCCAATATATTTTCAAAGAGCTACATTAAACAATCCTCATGTCAATAGCTAGTTGTTTCTATAATGTTTATTTGCTTCAATGGTGCAAGTATAGAAATATCCAGATGATGACAGTGATTAATTTTTATCCATTTGTATTGCATCATGCATATTGCTCTCCATGATCATTGATAACTTCTGTTTCTGTAGTGTTTAAAGGCTAATAAAGTGTTTCTTTCCCCAGTACCATGTGAGATTAAGTAGTATGAACATTATTTCCCCCATTTTGTAGATGACAAAACCTAACACTGCTAGTAAATGTCTCAGAAATTAGGTTTCCTGCCTTGAGGTCAAATAAATATTCTTTCTCCTATGTCCTGCATACTCTATACTCCTTTGCTTTTATAGCTAATTTTTTATTTGTATATTACATCAGTTTAAGTTAATTGCTTTTCCTGCCTTGATCAACTTCATTTCAATCAATATCAAAGGATATTGTGTTTTAAT
Source organism: Phalanger gymnotis (assembly GCA_028646595.1). Classification (NCBI taxonomy): domain Eukaryota; kingdom Metazoa; phylum Chordata; class Mammalia; order Diprotodontia; family Phalangeridae; genus Phalanger; species Phalanger gymnotis. Next base: position 33,536,497 of record CM053628.1, on the reverse strand, counting down.
TATTTTTACTTTGTATTATCTGCTAAACAAAAATCCAGAGTAGTAGGGGTCCAATCAATGCCGTTTAAGGCTATGCCCTGTCAGCATTCGGAAGCTGTGTTATTAATAGATGTACTACGCATGCCCATGCTACTCTTTTTGGAGATATCAGAAGGTCTTAGACATTGAACCCTGTTTATTTCCCCAAGTAAGAAATGTATTTTTAAGTTGTCCTTAGACCAAGACTACTAATATTTCATTGTAAATAGGAAAGAAGTGGGGAGGGGTGTGCCGGAGATAATTATATGTTCTTATGGAGTTGTAGTGACTTCCTTGGGATATGCAAAAAAATTAGTAAGTATTCATTTTGACTGAGCTCACGGTGTAACTCCATCTTAAAAAACAAAAGCAGAAACCATATAAACACTTCAGTATAACCACAGAGTTTTCCTTAAATTTGAGTCCATTGGCAATTTTCTTGGCTGACAAAGTTAGTTGTCATGAAGAGTGCTGAAGTTAGTGATCACATCCTTCTCATGTGACCTCATCATATTGGAAGGATCTTTCATCATCTTAAAGTATTTTTCTAGTTCAGTGTAAATCTCAGTGAGGTTCACTCAGGCATTAAATGTAATTTGAGTCACGCCTCTACTTGTTGTTAGAGATTGCCTTTAGCTTCCTATTGATGTTAAGGAAATATCTGTTACCCTACCCTCAAAAGAATGTCCTTTTTCAATTTCACTTAAAAAAAGACTGAAAAAATGTTCCAGAATGTTCTGCTTTGAAAAGAAGTAGTAATAGATTTGTACATTGTGATCCATTTTGATTTACGTTTTCCTTGCTATGAAGTGTAGTGTGACTAAGGATAATTTTAGGAAATTTTTATACTCCTTCGGGAATCTTTTGTTCATCTTTAAGTAGTCTAAAGAGTGGAGACTCTCAAAATCTCATTTTTAAATGCATGCAATAAAATACAGAGGATTACAAAGGAAGTCCAGTTATCTTGAAATAATGTAAAATAAAAAAAAGAACATTTACAGACTCCAGATTAAGAGCTCCTGTTCTAGAGGGTATGGTATAGTGTAAAGAGAAGTGGTTTTGAAGTTAGAGGACCTGGATTCAAAGCCTCTGTGTACCCCTAAGTAAGAGAGAGAGTTGAACTACATGGTTAAATCCATTCCAGTTCTGAATGTGTGATCCTAAAGCATTTGAATGATCTTGGATTCTCTTACTAGACCCTAAAAATGTCAACCTGTTTTAGAACTCAGATAATAATCCTCCTTGAATTACAAATACCTGATCTTAAAGCTGTCTTTTTTCCCTTCTTATAACTCTTACCTTTTTACCTTGGAGGATTGGGAATGGGGGAATCTTCCCCTTTCCATTTATCAGCCAAAAAATATCCATAGTTATGTGGGCAGCTAAACAGGGGCCAGTGGTACATATTTACCAAAGAAAAGGAAGGATAAAAGTTTTGAAGTTAAATTAGCTATGATGAAGAACTAGCGTCATCAACTTTTTCAAGTCCTTGAAAGTGCACAGAAGTCCCCTTCAGAATAATTTCAAAAGTCTCCATCTACCTCTTCATTATCTTTTAATTAAAACTGCTTTACTTCAAGTACCAGTAGTTATTTTTTTTAAAAAACCTACTTATTCAATTTAATTTTCTGTTTTGTCAGATTACTAATATTTAAGCCACATTTTAATACTTTTTGTTGCGGGAAGGCATATGATATTTTGCTGTGTTTTAGACTGTAGCCTCTCTGGGCCTCAGTTTCTTCTGTAAAATAAGTAGATTGATCAATACCATTTATTAAGTGCCTATTAGAAGGCAGCTGTGCTGCAATTTGGACAGCAGTGGCCTTAGAGTCCATTGACTTGGATTTGAATCCTGGCTCTGCTACTTACTGTGTGTTTGTTCTATAGCCTCCCAAAGCCTATTTCACCATCTGTAAGATGGGGATAATTGCACTTCTTCCCAAATAGGGTTACTATGAAGAAAGTGTTTGGTAAAACTATAGACATGTGACTCTCTTATGATAATGTGAGTTACTATTATTGAGAGTTCCTTGGACAGCAAGGAGATCAAATCAGTCAATACTTAAAGAAATTAATTCCAGGCTATTACTGGAACATCAAATACTGAAGGTGAAGCTTAAATACTTTGGCTACATAATGAGAAGACAAGACTCATTGTAAAAGACCCTGATGTTGGGAAAGATTGAAGGCAAAAGGAGAAGGGAACGGCAGAGGATGAGATGAAGAGGGAGTGTTGTGGAAGCAGTGAATGTGAGCTTGGACAGACTTTGGGAAATAGTGGAGGACAGAAGGGTCTGGTATGCCATGGGTCCATGGGGTCACAAAGAATTGGACATAACTGAACAAATATCATATCAAGAGAACTTTGGGTGGCACTGGGAAGATGCAGTGTTTAGATAAATGGACTATAAACTCCTCCATGGCAGCACTGGGTTTTGGGGTTTTTTTTTTGTTTTACCTTTGCATTTCCAGTGCCAAATGCTTAGTTGATACGATATGGAGTGTGCAGTCTCAGAGTGGAGTAAGGAACTCTGTGTAATACGCAAGATTGAGTGAATTTCAGAATTGTAAAAGAAAGTAACTAGTGAGGGCAAAAGATCATTACCAGTGCAGGGGATCAGGAAAACTTGACTGGGAGGTGGGGTGGCTTTCTGATTGGAGTTTAAGAGCTGGGTTAGAATTAAAAAAGCGTTTGTGGGGTCAGGTAAGGGTGTGCATAAGGAGACCAGAAAGCAAAGGACATGGTGGTAGACAGAATTGTGTAGGTGGACTGATGTCAAACATGAAGAGTGAATAATAGAAAGCTAGAAAGGTCAAGTAGCAGCAGAAGGCAGTGGGCTTTGATTGCCAAGTGTGAACATTAACCCAGCAAGCAGTAGAGATTCTCTGAAGACTTTTGAACAAAAGAATGACCTAGCCAGATCTAAGCATAAGGTAGGTGATTCTGGTAATGGTTTAAAGGATGTTTTGATTAGACAAGGGAAGAGCGAAAGCAGCAAGACTTGTTCAGAGAAGCAGGCAGGTCATAATGAAGGATCATCCAGTGAAGGGAACTCCAGAATAGGGAGGATGATTCAGATATGATGTAGAAATGGCAGGACTTGGTGACCACTTAGATTGGAGGAAATGGAGCTGGCAGAGTTAGAGCTAAGCCCAAGGCTTCAAAACACAGAAAAAGTGAAGTCAGATGAAGGAGCAAGTTCTGGGGGAGTATGATCAAATGTACCCAACAAACAAAAGAATTTGAGGAACATAACCCAGACCCAGACCTTCCTCTGAAAGAGAAAAACACCATTTCATAATCATTCATTGGCTTGTTCTTTACAGGGCACAAAGCTGTGGATCATAATGGAATACTTGGGTGGAGGATCAGCACTGGATCTTGTAAGTATTGGAAAAATACATGCTTACATACATGTATATGTACATGAGTATGTGTATTTATGTGTGTGTGTGTGTGTATATATTATATATATATATATATGTACATATCAAACGAAGTAAGCAATCCTCCTTAAGCAGGTTAATAAAATTTCAGCTAATCTATGCTAATGAAATCACATGGTGGGGGTGGGGGTGGGGGCAAACACTTTGTAGATCACAATGGAATAACTTCCTTGGGTGGAGGATCAGCACTGAATCTTGTAAGTATTGTTTGTATGAGTGTGTGTGTGTGTGTGTGTATAAACATATATGTATATATACACACATATATGTATATATACATAAAGATATATACATATTTATATATATACATATATATGTTTATACACATGCACTTTTCTATGCAAAATAAAGTAAGATGCAAGTGAGTTGTCTTCTTGGGTAGGCCAAAGGGCAGTTGCAGCTAACTCTGGAGTCTCTTTTAGCACCACATTCCCTCTACTGTAAGGGAGAAGGCTGAATGGCAGAAGGTCCACGTGTTGGCCACCAGGCTAAAATTAGCAAATGTTTCCAGCTTGACATTTTAAACCTGAAAGAGTTTGCATGTGGCATTTGCTGCCACTTCGGATTTGGGTTGGCAAAGCCAGCCCAAAAGGGGCTGATGTGTCTTTCCTTTTAGGCACGGTGCCCACAATTCAAGCACTTGCCAGGGTTGGTGAGTGGTAGTGCCTGGATGTATAGACCAATCAGCAACTGGTAGATAACAGAGAGAATTAGTACATGAGCAGGCAAGAAGTTAATGAAACACTAAATTTAGGGTTAGCAGGTTGTCACTGAAAGAACAGTGTAGTCAACACTAGATCTGGGTTCTAGTCTTTGCTTGGTCGCTGACTAGCTCTGTGACCTGGAGCGAGTCATTTACCCTCTCTGGGACTCGTTTCCTCCTCAATAAAATGAAAAGACTGGCTTCTGCTCTAATTCTGCTACCATTTGTGTACTTTTTAAAAAGATCTTGCAGAAAGATGTCAAATATAAACCTCTAGGTACAAGGTCTTCCTATAAATTTCAATGGTTACCTGTCCTCTGACTCATTGAAAAGCTGTTGAAAAAAAGCCTTTGATGTTGTTTACAGCTGCAAGTCACTTAAAGTAACAATGACTGTTTGCATAGGCTCAGGTTTCTTTTGGTTTTCTGTGAGCCTTTTTTCAGTTTGATATTCCTCTTCCCGTTTTTCTAGAAGAGAGGAAGTGGCTTTAGCTCCTTTATTCACAACCTATGGAAGTGAGGAGATAATCTTTTCAGACAGAAGTTAGCTCCAGATCTTTTAAATGACTCTGAGAGAGAGGATGTAGGCTCTAAAATTTGGGCCTGTGATAGCCATTGTTCTTGATTCTGGGCTGGGAAATTCTCCATCCCTGGTGAATTGGAAACCTTGGACCAGATGCTAGAGAGCTGTTTCTCAGGGATGTAGAGAGAATCCACTTTGGGTAGCAGTTGGACTGGGTGAACTACAATATCTGTGAAATTCCCTGATTGTCATGTAGTTCCTTATATACCCAGGTAGACAGTGAAAATTATTTGAGCTTTTTTGATGCTTAACCATCATCCTTCAGTCTTATGCATACATAAAGTATATTTTATGCTCTAAGACATGGGTTTTCTTGCATGGGTCTCCATTCTCTTTTTTGAGTCAGTCTTTGAGCACTTGTATCTCTGTTGTCTCAGCTGTAACAGCTTGAACCAAGAATTAGATAATCATTTAAATGAGATGGTAAAATGCTCTCCATGTGATGATTTACATTTTAATTAATGTCATAAAGTGGGTAAGACTGTTGCTTTAAGTTGGTTAATTCCTGTTTCACTTTTTCTTCAGATTTAAATGAACAAATGCTGACCACTATAAAGATCACAACAAATACAAATTGCTATCAGTACCTGAGAACCAGACGTCCATACAAATTCTCTTAAAATGACCTTTTGTAAAGTACAAGTCATGGTGCTGTAGTGGAAGGCTGGCTAGACTAGAATTGTGGAGCTGCCAGGTCTAGTTGAGGTTTTACCCCATGAGGATGTCCTCATCTGGAAAATGCATTGCTCTACTCTATATGACCTCTGAGATCCCTTCCTGCTTTCTTTGGATTTCACTGAAATGTTTGTTGTAAACAGTTTTGATTTAAAAGACTGTCAAATAATATTTTCTTTCTTATTTTTAAGTACAATTGAATATTTCTAGTATAAAGTTGTTTAAATTCCGGAGGAGGCACGTGTCTGCCAAATGGGCAACATTCACATCTCAGGAATGGAAAGGACCTTGAGCAAATTCCCCTTACCTTTTGTTTAGAGTCATATCTGAAAGTGATCCTTGAATCTCTTCATTGTGCATGAAGAACTCCAGGGTATTATCCTCCCCAAACTAGTCCTGTGGAGGCAATGTGGTAGTTAAGTCATGAATAGAGAGCACTGGATTTGGAGTCTGGGGATTAGGATTTGAATTCCTCTTCAAGTGCTTCCCCACTGGGTTTCCCCATCTATAAAATGATGCTTAATGTACCTAAAGGGTTGGTGCGATGGGGAAAACACTTGGTATACTTGAAGCACTATTGTATTAATGAGTTATTGCTTATTAATAATTCATCTCAGTATTAAACTTCAAGGTTTGTCAATTATTGCTTATATTTCATTGAAGTACTTTATTCTTAAGCTAGACTTCACTTCTTCCTCTTCTCCTTTGTGGAAAGACAAGCTTTATATTTTTGAAGGGGACATGGACAAGGATTGCACAGGCTGAGCAGGCACAGATAGGATGCAGTTTGCATCATTACGAAAGCATACCCACATTGAGGAGATCACGGAGCCATTGAAGTCTTTTCGAAGTCACCCTTAATTTACTTTGGAGAAGAGAGGACTACCTCTCATCTCCTTTAATCTCTTCTCATTGATAAACTGTCTTTACATACTCCTTATCAATTTTGTATTTGAGGATGCATTTCCAATTTGCCCAGGTCATCTTGAATTCTAATCCTGTCATTCAAGGAGCTGTCCATCTCTTCCCCCCTCCCACCCTCAAATTTTATGTCATTTCCAAATGTCATTGAGTATATTTTCTACTTAAGCATCAGGATCATAGGCTAAATTAAATATGCACACTGGCTTATTCCCAGCAATCTAAAGCCTGTGTCCCTCAATAGTAACTGACTCCCTTGGCCACCCTCCTTCCATTTATCTAGGATTCTGGCTGATTCTTGTTTATATTAAGTAGTCTGACACAAGAAAGGATCAAAAGCCTTTGCAAGCAGGGTATGTAGTAGAAAGAACACTGGGCTTCAACCCAGTTTTCAGACCCTTAGAAGGCCCAGTTACTTCATCTATAAAATGGGAATGATATTTGAAATTCTTCTCCCAGGTTATGTATAAAGATTGAGTGAGGTAATAATGTAGGCTATGATGAGAACCACTTAGAGGGGACTTTGGAAGAAATGATCAGTGGAAAGGATTGTGAGAAGAGGTAAAGCTGCTGAAAAGCATTTAAAACAAGGACAGGACAAAAGGGAAAAAGAGAACTTGGAATGGGCTGCTCAAAAAGGGAGGCTCAGCTCAAAGAGTTTGAGTCAGGGGCCAAGTATTCAGTACTCAGAAGGATAGTAGGCCAGTGGTTCCTGAGGGCAGAACCTAGAGGACACTGGTGAAGTTGCTGGATCATATGAGAGGTAAGTACTTTTGGCCTAGTAGGAAATTGGCTAGACCTGGCATCCACAGCCAAAAAGAATTCTGTTTCTGCAGCCTAAAGGAGGCTAAAAGAGAGGCCTGGAGTTAGAAGTAAGGGAAATAGTTGAGGACAGTGACAAGCCTAAAGAGGGCATCTGCTGAATCCGGGAGTAAAAACCAGTATGAAGTACTTACCTATAATGATGTGGTAGGAGCATAGGATTTGGAGTTACAGGACTGTAGGCTTGAATCTCATTTCTGATGCATAATACTTGTGTGATCTTGGGCAAGTCTCTTCCTTTCTGGGCCTGAGTTTCTTTCTCTGTAAAATGAAGGGGTCAAACTAGGTGACCTCTAGAGTTGAAGAACTAAGGTCAATTTGGAGCCAACAGATGTAGTTAGATACTTGTAACTTGGCTTGACAGTGTTTCAGATAGATAGGCCAAGCTATCCCTCTTCTCTTATAGAGATTAGTTATGTACATAGATGGACTCAACATGCTTTACTACAAGTGGGCACAGTAGGAGCAGCAATCTCCCAGATAATAGGAAGGCCACAAAATAAACTGAAGACTTACAACAGAATCCATCTACCCTTTTGGTCTTGAGTTAGTAAGGTAGCATAGCCTGAGATAGATATAAGATCCTTAATCATTAAAGAGTCATTTGTGTTCAATGAGGAGGAAATTTGTGTAACTAACCCACAAAGGCGAAACAAAGCTGAGCTCCAACGAGTACCCTAGTTAACTGATGTTTAGTACCTTGTTCTCAAATTGATTCTAGATGCAGTGTTTCAACTCTTAGTGCTTTCAGGACCATCCTTTTTCAAATCCTCAATAGAGAGAGCGCATTGGCTCATTCAGGCTTTTAGCTAGCTCTGTGTAAATTCCCCCAAGTGATTGCTGAGAAGACGGTATACTGACTAGCTTCCACCAATTCATAAATACCTGGAGAAGTACATGCTTAGCTCCTTAATGTCCAGCAGTGCCAACATCTGCTGTCTTAATAAGCCAAGAACTAGGCTCGAATATGGTCTGTAGACATTTCAGTGCCAGCAATGATTAAAATGTGAGTTTCTCACCTTCCCAGATGATTTTGAATATTAATTTAGAAACTTTCTTTTCTAGAATTTGATAGTTTTAAAAGTAAATGGATAAAATTTGAGAGCAATTTGTTGAACTCCAGAAGTCTGTAGAGTACATTGTATCCACAGACTGCAGTTAAACAGTAAAGCTGAAGCATAGGTTCTATTTTAAGTGATTTGAGTTTACCATAAAAGTGCTCTTTCTTGACTATAAATGCAGCATTCATTTCAGATTAAGTACACAAGGTGCCAGAGACCCATGACTCCCTTCGTGTGGCCAGGGGCTTGGGTTTTTTTTAACTACCTCTGCCCTCCCCACAGCAAACAGAACTCCACCCCATCACTGCCTCAACATTCCCACCCTTTCCTGTAATAACATTGTACACTTCACTGTTGGTACTTTATGAGGTACCAGAATTTTAAAATCACTTCTTTGAAAAGAGATTTTTCAGATATTCCATTACAAATTCTCCTAAAACCTAACGATTGCTTTCCTTGTTTTCCAGTCAAGGCAATTGGCTTTAGTCTAAGGGATGGGGAAAGAGGGAGGGAAATGTGTTAGATCTTCATGCAAAATCTGAACTCTGCATGATTGCATAGAAGTTTGTACTGTAAAGCATTCAATTGTGTGCCTTGTTCAAATCTTTGAATTTGGAAAGCCCAGTAGGGTCACATGATTCAGGGCTGAAAGGGACCTTGGAGATCATCTGGTCTAAACTTTTCACTGTAAAGATGAGGAAGAAAGCCTGATCCTCCAACTCCAATTCCATTGCTTTTTCCTAACAAGTTGGTCTATTCCATGTAGTATTAAAACAAGTTAGATGATAACAATTAGAGTACAGTTGATCTCATGAACGAAATGGTCATAAGTTTTGAAATTGGGTTGCTGCAGGATTTTAAAGCATGTTCCAATTTAATACTGTTTTATTTCAAAACACTCACATGTAGGTAGCTAATCTTTTCTGAAGCATCTATGTAAGTCAGTTACTTCAAAGTCTAGTGGAACAGCTGGTCTGGTAAGTGTTCTCACCCTTTCACAGTTCAGTTTCTTATTTTAAGACCTGTTTTGGCTTACTCGCCCTACTGAAAGTCCTTTTAAAAGTTTTAGGCATGTTTCTTAAGTATTGGTCTTTTAACATTGTGAAATAGCTTTTATGTAATTTCCTTTATTTCAAAGATAACTCAAACATTAATGTAACCTTTTTTCTTCCCCAAACCTTTGTGTATTGTGTGTGTGCGTGTGCGTGTTTTTGCCCCCTAAGCTTCGAGCTGGTCCATTTGATGAGTTCCAGATAGCTACCATGCTAAAGGAAATTTTGAAAGGTCTAGACTACCTGCATTCAGAAAAGAAAATTCACAGGGACATAAAAGGTGTGCAAAACTTCAGTATGAACTTGATAAAAATTGATGTCTTCTGAGAAAGGTAACTAATTGGAGTTTTACGTTTTCCAGCTGCCAATGTCTTGTTGTCAGAGCAAGGAGATGTTAAGCTTGCGGACTTTGGAGTTGCTGGCCAGTTGACAGATACACAGATTAAAAGGAACACCTTTGTAGGAACCCCATTCTGGATGGCTCCTGAAGTTATTCAGCAATCAGCTTATGACTCAAAAGTAAGACATTGCCAGCATAAAGTGTTTCTGTTGTGATTTTAGTTATAAGTGCATGCATTTGGATGGTTCTATAGTCTCATTGGTATGAGTGATCCTTCCAGACCTTTTCCTGGGCAACTCCTCTATAGGTCTTGGCATAATTCCTTCATTGAGCTTTCCTCCAAGGCACCAGAAGCACTTCTTTGGTCCTGGCTCTGAGGACTACTGTGGTACTGTTTGGGTGGCTGCTGTTATTTGAAGAAGGTAATTTGGGGTGGTTCCTTACTGAGCTTGGGACCCGGCTCCTATATTTGCTCTAGTTTCTAAGTGGAGATTCACCTTGCAAATATTGGACGTTCATTTGGAGGCCTGAAAAAGTTCTGAAACAATATGTAGACATTTCTCTTTCTCTAATACTGCCACCATCATGATGCAGGTCCTCTTTACTTCATACCTGGACTATTACAATAGCCTGCTGATGGGGCTGCCTGCCTCTCAAGTCTCTCCCATTCCAGTCCATCCTCCACTCAGTTGTCAAAGTGATCTCGTAAAGCATAGGTTTAAATGGCATTCCTTGTATTCAGTATATTCTAGTGGTTCCCTGTTTTGCTTCCAGGATCAAATATAAAATTCTCTGGCATTCAAAGCCTTTCATAATCTGTCCCACCCTTTTTAAAATCCAGTAACAGTGGCCTCCTTGCTAAGTTCCTTGACCAAGACCATCCATCTCCCAACTGTGGATGTCTTCATTTTCACAGTCCATCTTTCTCCTCCTCTCTGCTTCCTTCAAGTCCCATCTAAAATTCCACCTGATTCTAGTGCCTTCTGTCTGTTGATTTTTTCCCATTTGATTTATAGCTTGTTTGTACCATTATTTGTATTATAAGCTCCTCTAGTGCAGGGCCTGTCTTTTGCTTTTCTTTGTATCTGCAGTGCTTAGCATAGTGCCTGGCAAATTGTAGGTGCTTGATAAATGTTTATTGACTAATTGACCCTTGAGGACTGAGACTGGTTTTGGTTTTTATCTTTATAGCTCCTGGGACTAGCATAGTGCCTAGAGTGTGGTAGGTGGTGAATAAAATGTTTATTGAAGTGAAAGTACTTCTCCTAAGTGGCAGTTCTACCGGTTAACTATTATCTACAGGTGAAAGGATCAGCTGTTTACCGTGAGCCCAAATCTCTTTGTAGCCTCCATCATACCAGATGAGGAGTTACACTAGAAAGCATGGATGATTCTTCCCCCATTATTAACAGCTTTTTCTAGACCAAGGCTTCTTAAAACTTTTTCTCCTCTGGTTTCAGCAGTGTTCCTTGGGGCTTTGTGGTGTGAGGGCATGTGCTGTGCAAAGTGTGCTTGCTTTGTGTTCCAAACCAAGGTTGCAGTGAAGTTGTGAGATGCAACATGTGGCAATTTCTGCCAGAAATCCCTTGGATTTATTATGCATTTGATTTTGAATTCATTTGTGGTCATTTTGCCTTCAGATACCTTTTACTGTTGCCAAATTTTTCTCACCCGCACCAATAGTTTTTTTAAAAAGTACTGTTCTAGACCAGCTCCTCTGTAACAGATTGGTTTCATTCTGAGATAAAAGCACTTGTCCACCTAGGCCTTGAGTAGTTGTACTGTTTTCCTGATTTGGTAAGTTTTCCCAGAACTCTGAATGGCCTAAGAAAGCTGCCTTGTAAATGATAGATAGGAAGTGGCAAGGCTGTATGAAGCATTGGAGATACAAATATCACAAGCAAGATGGTTGGGCCCTGTCTTAAGGAAAAGATGATTGGTAGAAATGCTGGAAGGGGAATGGCAAAGTGTGGAAAAAAAGAAGATTCTAGAGGGAGTTGAAGTGGAATATTGATGTAGTCCTTCCCAAAATGGTTAAAAGGGGAGAGAGTTAGCAATGAGGAGAGCAGGGTCTCGGTGGATATAACTGTGATTTCATGGTTGCCATTTAAGCATTTCAGCCTAAAAAGGAGAGAGGTAGAAGAAAGAGGTTGTGTATACTATTCATATGATTCCCATAGTTCAGAAATGCAAGGAACTGTTGCCTTTTTACATGTTACTATATTGCTTTTTTCTTTTCTCATTTCAGGCTGACATATGGTCCTTAGGAATTACTGCTATTGAATTAGCCAAAGGAGAGCCACCTAATTCCGACATGCATCCCATGAGAGTTCTTTTCCTGATTCCCAAAAATAATCCCCCAACTCTATTGGGAGATTTCACGAAACCCTTTAAAGAATTTACTGATGCATGTTTGAACAAGGACCCATCATTTGTGAGTATCTATTCATTGATTTTTTTTAAAATTGCTTCTTATTAAGTTCAGAAAGGGAAAGGACATACATGTACCTTCCTCTGTGGGTATTGGGATAAACATGAAATTGTTCCATAGTCCCCTCTTTGCTTCTCTTTAGCTCGGTCCAGTCCTGTTTCTTTTCTCTGCTTTCCCTGTTCTATGCTGACAGTTTCTCCTTTCAGGACAGAGGAAGCATCTTATGTGATTTTATCACTTAAAGTATGTGTAATGTAACGATTTGGGGTTTAATGACATTTCTGTGTTGTGTTTGTCTCTTGTTTTTGAGGAGGACTAGGACATCAGAGAAATGATGACGTGACTTGCAGTTGACTTTGAGTGAGGGAGGGCTGTGGAAGGTCACCAGTCATACTTTCTCTTCCATAGCTATGTGGATCCAGTGAGCAGATATTCATCAGGATGGCTGGAGATGACTGAGGATGCAATGGGAGACCCTCGTTGTCTTAGGCTATTTCATGTAGTCACTTAGAATGAGGCAACGAAGGTGGGAGGGTCAGACCCTCATGTTTGGGTTTTGAAAGAGAAATAGATACCATCGATAGTCATTGTAAGGCCAAGAAGTAGAGCTTGGTCAGGGAGTTATTGTGCTGTAGTCTCTGAGTGAACTGGGGAAGGTAAGAGAGTGCTAGAAGAGGAGAAGGGGGAGAGGCAGCCTGTTGTTGTAAGGGACAGAGCAGCAGCCTAGGAGTCAGGAGGACCAGGGTTCAAACCCAGCCTCAGGTAGTTGGAAACGTGGTGAGGTATACTTAAAAAGGGAAGAGAGTGGAAGATGTAGGTTAAGGTGTGGGTGGAGAGAGGATTCGAGTGTTGAGTTTGGAGGAAAGAAAATTCTTTTAGTGTTTTAAAACGCAATGCCTACTTATACCCTTATTGACTAGGCCTTTTATATTTATTATATATCTGAATTCATAAGTGTCTTTTAAATGAAATATTTAACTGAAATTTGGTTTTTAAAGTCCTTTTCACTGCCACTTTGCAGATGGCCCAGCAAAGTGATCTCTGTACGTGCAAAAGCCTTTTCCTTCTGACCAGCTTCTATGATCCCTATGGGGGTGATAGCTTGCACTTAGGCTAGCGAATGATCTCTCCCCTGCACCCCCCTGAAAGGCATCTGCTGGTGGGTTTGAGGATGTGTTTCTTTTTCCTGGCATCGAGAAATCCAGAGTAAAATGTAACCGAGTTTGGGGACATAACTTGATTACAGTTGTTTTTAAAGTAAAGCTATCTACTGCTGACTTGCAGAAAGAAGCTGGCCTTACATATCAGCTATTCTGGTTACCCAAGCCTGGTTATGCTGCTTAAAATTTGCACATGTGCCTTATTCATATTGATAAAATGCCAATCATTTTTTGAGATCACTAGCCCTATGAACAATTAAGCTAACACTTCCCATTCTTTCAAGTACATACAATTATCCTTTTCATCATTTTATTGTTTTAAAGCTCAAAGCCTACTTAATAAAGGTGTGTTTTTTAATTAAGTACTTTGAACTTACTGTATATCTGAATTCATAAGTGTCTTGTAAATGAAATTTTGTTTTTTAAGTCCTGAACCAAGCTTTTTCCCTGTCACTTTGCAGGGGGGCTCACTAATAAAGTGATCTTTGTATGTGCAAAAGCTGATATTTCAAATTGGTACTAAACTAGTAAGCTTCCTTCCAACGTAGTGGTAGCTTCTGGGCCATAAAACCATTAGTCATCTGCTTCCATCAACACAGATCCACATATTCATGCATTCTTTGACTTAGCGTCCGACAGCTAAAGAACTGCTGAAGCACAAATTCATTATCAAAAATGCCAAGAAGACGTCATACCTGACAGAACTGATCGATCGGTTCAAGAGGTGGAAAGCCGAAGGCCACAGCGACGATGAATCGGAGTCCGACGGCTCTGACTCGTGAGTGCGGGTGCAGCCAGGGATTGGGGGTCACTTGCTGGATCACTCTGAAAGTCTTCTTAAATCAGAAATGATGTGGGACACAGACAATCAGGCCATTTGTTATTTTACTGAATCTCTCCTTCTGGCCCCTTGTCTTTGTTACACAAACAACTGGGTCCTCAGGATTGATTTTGAAAAGGAAATGAACTATAGATCTCTAGATCATCAGGGCCATCTCAAAATCAGCCCTTAGAAAGTTACCTGAACCTCACTTTTAAGCCCGTAGTTTAATCTCAGTCCCCCCCGCATAGGAATTGCTACATTTTGTTCCTACACAGCTTACATAATTAACATTTGTGTCAGGCTTAAGTTTTGCAAAGTAGACATTTTCTATATGTAGCAATACACATACTAAGTGTATATGTTTACATATTTGTATAAACCAGGTCACTTGATCAGACATGATCAATTCAGGATTATTTTTATTAAATTTCTAAATTATTTTCAGAACAGTCTCTGTTTAGCTATACCAAAAACAACCTTTTTTCCTTTGCAGAATGGGCACAATAGCAGAAATTCCTTTATCCAAAACCATCGTTATTCTCAAATTTTTAAAGGATTCCAAAGGTAGTTCCATAGAGTATATAGACCTACTCAATTAGAATTTCACTGAGTACTTTGGTAGTGCAGACAGGGGAACAACTAAGATTCGACAAAATGAGACCTATCTGGAATCTCATTTCACTAGCATTGTTTACTGACAATTATTGGAGAAAGAATCCTTGTTTTGCAAAGAAAAAATAATTGGTGAGGTTTTTTCTCTTAGGGAATGCAGCAACAAGGAAAATAATTCTCATCCTGAATGGACTTTTACAACTGTTCGGAAGAAACCTGATGCAAAGAAATTACAGAATGGAACAGTATGTAGATGGTCTTTCCTACAGAATGTGGTAAAATGATGATGACCATGAGTTGTTTGGCCTCAGTGGCAAACAACTCAGTTTTGATGGCTCATAGCCTTGGGCTCCTGCTAGGCCCTGCCAGGGTTTGGGAGGATGGTTTATGGGAATGTGGGTACATCAGGAGCTTGAGAGTTGAGATCTTTCTGCCCCAGGCAGGGGGGAGGGGGTTTGGGGAAATGGCAATAAGATAAAATCTCTGTCCCTCAGGATAAGGACATGGTTGTCATTTTTTAAACAAATGATCCTTTTGCCTGTTGTTCTGTTTTGCTTATGTTAAAGGAACAAGACCTTGCCAAAACACTGAGCTGCTTGTCTACAATAATCACACCTGTGTTTGCTGAAGTAAGTACTATTCCATTATCTCTGGCTCTGTCTTTCCAAGACTGTTTTTAAATCTGATAGTATCTCTGGTCTCTGATTTAGTTGAAAGAGCAAGACACAAGTAACGCAAGCAGAACAAAAGCAATTGAAGAGCTTGAGAAAAGTCTGACAGTGGCCGAGACTGCCTGTCCCGGAATTACGGATAAGATGGTGAAGAAATTAATCGAGAAGTTTCAGAAGTAAGTTTCCTGAGTCATCCCCTTCCTGCTCCACTCTTGTTGGGGGTGGGAGGGCCTCTTC
The DNA here is from genome assembly GCA_028646595.1 of Phalanger gymnotis. Taxonomy (NCBI): domain Eukaryota; kingdom Metazoa; phylum Chordata; class Mammalia; order Diprotodontia; family Phalangeridae; genus Phalanger; species Phalanger gymnotis. The sequence continues at coordinate 33,520,942 of CM053628.1, read as the reverse complement.
CTAGGCTTTGCCATCTCAGGGAATTCTGGAGAAACTCCTGTCTTCACCTTCCACTTTGGTTCCTTGGCTTTCCATTGGTAACAGATGTATAGTCACAATTTCCTCCTCAACCAAGAAATGATTTGTAGCTGCCATTTTAGAAACATTTGTTGACTGTCTCCAGAACTGAAGCTCTAACCAGAAGGAACAGTTTTTAAATCCAGGAGGTATGAATCGACCTTGAGACTGGTGCAATTTGGCCTGAAGATAGCTCCCATAGAAATGGTGTATGACCATTCGTACCCTATGAATTCAGAACATGTGAAAGGAGGGGATGAAGCTCTCAACAGCTGCCTCATAGATACAATATTCTCTAGGTGAAAAATAGGAGGAACAATTTAACCTTTTTTTAAATAAAAGGTTGTGATACAACAGGCAATTTTCAAGTCTCTTCCCTCTCCCCTACTTTTTTTAATTCACAAAACCCTTTCAATTTTATCAGGAAAACATGGAAAACCATTTTCCTCCCTTGGCAATTTGCAAATAACAGTTGCCTGAACATTGATTTCTGCCACCCATCAGATTAAAAAGGAATTTCAGCAGCTTGTTCAGTTAATTGGTAAGACAGATTAGAATTTTTTTTAAAAAAATTGTTCATTGATCCCAGTTTTTTTTTATTTATAGGTTTTCCGTTAATGACTCATCCTAAGAAACTTGCCATTATTGACTTCAGTTACATCCAGCTCCATTGAAATCCACCTAAACGACTTCAAGCTTGGCAGTGCTTACTTAGCTCATGAGCTCCCATGTGCCTTTTGGATCTTTGCAGCATACTGATGGTGAAGGATTTGGAAGAACCTACTCAACTCTTTTGTGAGGGCATATATGGTTTTATATTTTCAGGAGATGATTTTGTAAAGAAGTTTACTATCATAGTCTCATCTATGTTTATTCTGGTAAATGTTGAGCTCTAGTTTTGCTTTTAGGCATCATTATTATTTTTAATAGGATGCACAAGTTAGTAGTATGTTTTTTGCTCTTTGGTTAACCGTACACTGCTGAAACATACAGGTCTGTCATAGCAATCATAAGTGAAACTTTTGTCAGTCATCCTCAAGAAGTTTCAAAACCAGCTCTTTTCTCTCCTCCCCACCCCCAAGAAACAACCATTTTAACTGTCTCAGCAGGGAGACTGTTCCAGGTAGTACTCACCTGCATAGAACAAGAGTTTAAAGCACCAGGAAAGGCAAAGCATTTGAGTGCGCACTACCGATTCTGCTTTTGGACTAGGACAAACAACTCAATGATTCCCTCCATTTCAGAGCAATAATATAGTGAAATAATTTGCAGCTGATCTATGTAGCTACATCAACATCGCCTTTTGTAGAACAGGCTTTTTTCAAGTCATATTTAAGTCTCGTTCACGGTTAGAAACTTAGAGCAATACAGTTAGCTAGAGAAGGCTTTTGGCAATAATGTTCCAAATGCAGGCTGGTTGACCTTGTTGAAATGTTCACTATGCTTGGGTTTAGGGGGAGCTTGAAGAAGCTGAACATCATGTCACTAATACCTCCTCCACAGCCAGTATGAGCAGAAATCCCACCAGCATTTATGTGTGTGTATGGGGGTTAAGTTGGCTTGTGAAATGTTTGTTTTCTTAGTATGTCCATAAGCATCATCTGTTCATAATTTCTGAAAGGGTATTTTGAATATGTATTTCCTGTTAGTATGCAAATAACTGAGTTAGAGGTATTCTTTCCCAAAAGTAGTCTACAGTGGAGTAGAGTAATATTTTTTCCCTCATAAAAAGTAGGTAAGATGATACAATTGCTTTTTCGTTATATTTATGGTACTTATGGATCCAGTATGTATATTATGCTGAAATTCAGTACTTGTGGGATTGTTGGTGTACATTTATTTTTTATAAAGGTTCTGTGTTTATTGTATCATTTGGATCTGCACAATCTTGTTTTTGCACAAAAGTCTTGTAAAGAACCTGCATATTCTATCTGCCAAATATGAGAAAAAGGAAGGTGTGAAGGTGTAGGCAAACATGATCTGGGGAGTCAAATGGCCATTGGGTTGTTTTATATAAGACACCTGAGAGTCAGAAAGTGCAGTGTTCTTCTGTATACCAAGGATAAGTTCTTTTCAATGGTGCCTACAGTGTAAAAAAAATTACTTTTCATTCCTTGTTTTCGTGTTAAAGAGATGGTTCTGTTGAAATTTTCACCTGCTGTGTAACTGAAACTCAATTACTTACAATTTATATCTATAAAAGTCTGGAGGTCATTTTTGAAAACAAGAGTGTTCTGGATTAAAATATTTTTGTATAAGCAACAAGTCATAAACACAGTTATCTGAAGCTTTACAAAGTTCAAATAGTAACGTGCATTATCAGTGTAGTTAATTAAGTCTAACTATTTAAAGTGTATGTTCACCCTGCTGGGGAGGTTACAAAAATAAATATTTTAATTCTGTAAACTTCCGTGACTTGTACTGTTCATGTTTGTGGTGGGGAATGGTTACCTGTCTCTCCTTAGAGTCTCTGGCTGGCAAAGTGAAACCACTCTGAATGGCAGAGCACTTAGTCTTGCTTCTTATATTGGGCTTTACAGGGAGAACTATATATGACAACAGGGGGGTTACAAGTTGAGAAAGATCAAGGCAAAGCAATAGATTCTAATGAAAAAGATATTTCAAGTTATAGCTGGGGATGCAGGACACATGGAGTCCCCCACTAACTTGAAAATCCCTTTCCCCCAACCGCAGCAGAGGGAGGGAGGAGTGGAGGGGCAGGAGTAAATAACTCCACTGGGGACGCAGGGTGCTTTGCAAGGAGGTCGAGCGTTGAAAATATTTTGCCAGAAAGAAAAGTATTTTTAAAACTGGGTCTGTCACGCTAAAAAATAATTGCGTGGTTTCAGTGCGGTCCTGCCTGATTGAGCAGCAGTTGTAGTAAAAGACACCTCCTCATCTGCTTCATCTAGTTGGAGACTACCAGAAGACAAACGGATTCTGGCCATGGGCGATCTTGCCGTTTTGTCATACAGAGCGTAGTAGTCTGGGTGAAGCATCTCTGGTTCTGAATCACTGGATTCACTACCTAAATACTGTTCAGCTGCACTCTGACTCCTCAAGCCCTCTGGAAATTCCTGCTGGGCAAACATGTACGTGAAGAAATCAGCTTTTCGACTTAGAGCAGGGCAAGGCCCCAGGGGCTGGAACTCTGACCCAAAGGGAAAGCGGATGGTTTTCACATCTGAATGGCTGTGAGACCGTTTTGGGGTTTGCTCTTGAACCCTATACTCAAAGGCATCTTCCAGAGTTCTGTCATCATCTTCCACACCCATGTTAGGGCTGTCCCCACTGCTGGTCCTGGCTAGGGCTTCTTCCAGTTCCTGAAAGTCATGCTGAAAGGTATCCCTTCTGGCATCATGAGGACTTCTTTTGGCTGCCTTCCCTAAAGCGGCCATGGCTGGAGAGTGCCTGGGTACCTGTGGTGGCTGGTCCACGTAAAAAAAGACTTGTGGAGGTGCAACATCAACCTGCTGCCTAACATGGGGAATATAAGGTAGATCTGTGTAGGTTAGCTGCTGCCTTGGGGGGACGACCCCTCTTGTGTTCCCAGATGTGCTCATGTTACCTTCGGCAAACTTGGAGCTTGTGTGGAAGGAGTTGAGAGGGCTCTTCTGCCTGTAGAAGTCATCAGGCTCAG
>CM053628.1:33477042-33516745 GCA_028646595.1 Phalanger gymnotis | reverse complement strand
ATGTTGCCAGCCAACTTACTTGACCCTTGAGCATTTTGTCAGGGTATGACTGCTTGTAGAGAGTACTTTGTTCCAAGCTTGAGGGAATGTGCTGTTGTTTTCAGAGCTATTTCTACACAGCAAGCTCTGTCACACCAGAGCGCCTCCTCCCCCAAGAACCGCCAACCTGGACCAGACTCAGATCTTAAGCAGGCTCTGTATTCCAGCTCTGATTCGCCACTTAATTCTTCCCACCTGATGGGCCTGGGGCCAGATGCAACTGCAGCTGTAGTTCTGTAGCTGCACCACCTCCACTGCCTCTGGGGCGATGGCCAAACCGCGAACTGCTTTCACTCTGTCCCTGCCTTTTCCCACTAACCTTCTCTGTTGTCTTTGGTGTTTGTGGGTTGAGAAGTCTGGTAACTGTAACGGCTCACTGATTCAGGGCACTAGGGCCTGTTCCGCGTAGCTCCTGGTCTGGTTTGTCTGGGCGCAGCCCACAGTGGGCTCTGCCCCACTTCGCTCCCAGCTCCGTGTGCGATAGACCTTACCCAGCGACCATCCAGGCTGTCCTGGGCTGGAGCCCTGCTTCCCTCGGCCATTTCATGAAATTTGTTCAGAGCCATTTTTTATTGGTGTTTGGAGGGCCCTGGGGGAAAGTCCTAGGTAAGTCCCTGCTTTCCAGCTGCCATCTTGGCTCTGCCCTTTGTAGCTGGCATTAATAAAGGTTTGCTTGTATGGAGCAGACTATTCTTTTCCCTCTCTAGTTGGGAGGGACAGATAGATTTGGAGATAGAAAGGTAGGAAGGAAGCAAAACTGCTGTATTTACTACCCAGTACAATAACTGATTTTCATAGTAATGACAATAAATCATCAAGAAAACATTAAATTACTACACTGATTTGAACGCAAGGTACTTTCCTCTCTCCTTCTCTTGGAGACAAGGAGAGCAAGAGAAAAAGACTGATTTTTTTGAAAGGAAAATAAAATCTAGCTATATGCTGAAAAATAAGCCTGACTGTAGGCTGCCCTGAATTTTCTGTCTGATGAGAGGTCAGGATGAGGATCATGGCCTGCAATCAGACCAATCTCAGAATACACTATTTTAAAAAGGCAGAGAAGGTTTGATTGATGGTGGAACGATTCCAAAAGAGCATGTCCTGTGACTTAAGCTAAAAAGGAAGGTGTTTTGAGCTGCTCCAGAATAAGGCAGAAAAATCAATAATAATAATAGGTCACATATCTCTAATTTTACCAAAATACAATACTTCTGTGAGGCATACGACACAAAAATTATTATCCCCATTTTACAGATGAGGTCCAAAGAGTTGAAGTAACTTGCCCAAAAATCATACAGCTAGTGTCAGAGGTGGGATTTGAACCTGGGTCTTTCCTAATTACAAGTCCAGTGTTTTTTCCTCTTTATCGTTTTGCTTGAAAAGAAAATATTCCAGGAGGAAGAGAATGCTTGGTCACAAGACCGTTAGCATTTTAAGAATCTCTTAATGGAATTGAAGCAACTGGGATGTAATGGAAATAGTACTGAACTTCAGAGTGGGAGTTCACGGACATGGAATCAGAGAAGTAGAAAATGGAAGGGCCCACCAGTCCAACTTCTAAACAAAAGGAATCAAATCCAACAAACCTTAGAAGGGGCATACGTGAAGACGTCCAAGGAATAGGAACCCTCCACCTGCCAAGGCAGGCCAGCTCACTTTGAAACAGATCTCACTGTTAGCCTAAACCTGTCTCTTAGCTCCTTCTACCATGACATGCCCTTTAAATATAGTTACCATGGCCCACTTGAGTCTTCCCTTCTCCAGGATAAACATGCCCTTCAACTGATTCTCCTATGTCAGAGACTCAAGGTCCTTTACCATCTTGGTTGCCCTCTGGACACTCCATCTCAGATCCATGTCCTTAAACAAGAGGGCCTAGAGTAGAACACAATACTCCAAATGGGATTTGACTGACTCTGCTATTAACTATGGGACCTTAGCCAAGTCATTCTCTGAGCCTCAGTTTCCTCATCTGTAAAACAAGGAGATTCAAGAAGTAGTATGGTATGGTAGAAAGAATACTAGACATTGGCCTGGGTTCAAACCCCAGCACTGCTGCAAACAGTCCCTGGGTAAGTCACTTTCTTTCCCTGGGACTCAGCTTTCTCATCTGTAAAGTAAGGGTGTGGGATTAGCAGATGATCTCAAATGTCTCTTCTAGCTATGAAACCCTGTGATCTTCTAAAACCAAATCCTCCAGAGCTCCAAAGCCTATTTGGGAACTAGGTGTGAGGGAGAGATACCAGTATCCTCAGAGGAAAGGAAAATGCCCTTACCCGTAATACCAGCACTCCCATGTGGGCAACGGCCAAATGAATCTGAGTCCCTTCACCATCACTGGCAGGGTGAGGTCTGATCCCATACATTTCAAGCTTCCTTGCTATGTCCAGTAGTTGGATGTCTGATTCTGCAGGGCTCTTACCACTGCAAGGGAAAGAGATGTATGAACCTCCCAACTCTGCTAGAGGGACTTCTCCACCACTCCCTCTCTCCCCAACAGCTGGCCCACAACTCTAGGAGAGAAGCCCAAGCCCTGCTCTGCTATTTATCAGAGAATCCTGATCATGTTGTGAAGAGTTCAATGGCCTTTGCATAAGGAGGTCCTGCATTGGAATTCCATCTCTAATGAGAATTACTTTCAACTGGCCCCTTGCCCTCTCTGATCCTCGGTTTTTGAGCCTATAAAATGGGATTAATAATACCTGCCCTATCAACCTCATGAACATGAGGAAGGTGCTTTCTAAATAGAAAAGTGCCACTTGCTATGTGACCTTGGGCAAGTTCCAACCCTGCCTTAGATACTTACTAGATTTAAGACCTTGAATGTCACTTTTCCCTAGGCTTCTGTTTTCTTCATTTGAAAAATGTGGGAGTTGGACCCAATGACCTCTAAGGTCTCCTCTCACTTTACATCTAAGATCCCAAGTCACTGCCCCTCCCTGAGCTACTGTTTTCTCATGTCTAAAATGGAGATCAGAGGGTCCCATATTTAGGGTTACATGGGGCCTTCTAGGTCTACACGGACCAGAGATCATCTAGGCCTGTGAGGTCCAACTCAAATAGAAACAGGGGCCACTAAACCATACATAACGAGCCTGCGGGACACACACTGACTTAGTTGTAAAACATCACATTATCTGCATTTTTGTTTTGTTGAATATTTCCCAATTGCATTAGAATCTGGTTTGGGCCACCCTTAGAGTGCTGTAGGCCACAGCAGGCCTCATGTCTGACACCTCTGGTCTAGTCTAACCCTCTCAACTGAGGCCCATAGAGATGAAGTGGCTTGTCCCAGGTCACATAGCAATCTATCAAGCTGGGATGTGACAATGATACTCTAGTTGCTTACCTCACAGGCTTGTTGGCAAATGAGGTAATTAATATCCGTAAAGCGCTTTGGAGCCACAGAAACACCAGCTGCCTCTATTGTGCTTCTATCAGAGCCCCAAGCTGCTCCTTTTTCCAATTCTATTTTCCAAGAGTGCTTCGGACTGAGCCATTAGTTCAGAGCTGATGAAGGCAGGCACTAATTAAAGTACTCACATGTGTCTTTGATGAAAGTGCAGGATCTTGCTGTCTAAGCCACCCTGGTTAGGTAAGTAGTGGTTTTGTTCCAGATGCTTCCTGTCTGTTTCTTCATGAAAGTCACCCAGCTCCGCTGGGGAGGGGGCAAGAGGGAGGGAGAAGAAAGAGAAAGAGAAAGCCATGTCCCAGTTGATGACTTAGGCCATTTCCTCTCCTTAGAAGAGCCCCGTGGGAGGCTGCTTTAGACTCAATCTGCTGCTAACCAAGGGCAAAGGCACTGACTGGCATCCCAGGCATCCTTGCCGCAGATCAATTCTGACACCAGGGGAGCCTGGTCTCTGAAAGCCCAAGTCCTATTAACACAATCCAGACCTTGAGATGTCAGCGGTTCAGTCGAACCTTGTTATTTGAGGATTACTGGTTCTGTCAGATGCTCATGCTTTCCCTCTGCCTCCTCTCACCTCTGTTCTCCCCACTCCTAACCCACTCGCCTCTTGATCTCCACCTCCTTCCCATACAATGACAGGCCAGTCAAAAAAGCGCAGGCCATCTTGGCCTGCATTAAGAATGGCAGCTTCTGCAGCTAGAGAGGGGATGGTCTGCTGGCCTCTGCCCTGATCAGATCACACCTGAAGGACTGTGTTCACTTCTGTGCCTGCATTTGGGGGGGGGGGGTAGATAAAAGTTCAAAATTTTTTTAACTTTTTTCACATTAACAGTAATCTATTTTTTCTCTCTATCACCATTACCCCTCACTACCATGAAAAATAAAAAATATAAACAAAACTCTCATAGTAAATATGCATAGTCAAGCAAAATGGATTCCCTCATTGGTCATGTCTAAAAAAATCTATGTCTCATTCTGTACCCTGGGTTCATTGCCACTCTGTCAGGATCCTGTTTCATCATGGGCTCTTTGGAACCATGGCTGGTCACTGCATTAATCAGAGTTATGTCTTTCAAAGTTGTTTGTCTTTACAACATCATTTTTACTGTTATTCTCCCTAGTCTGCTCACTTCAGTCTTCATCAGTGTATGTGTTTTCCCAGATTTCTCTGACACCAACCATTTCTTATACCGCAACAGCATTCTATCACATTCACATACCATATGATGAGCATTGCCTCAGTTTCCAATTCTTTGCCAAAACATGAAAGAGTTGCTATAAGTATTTTTGGTCGGCTCAATGGATCAATATGGATTTCTTGAGTACCTGCTATGTGACTGGTTCTTTCTTTGATCTCTTTGGTTACAGGCCCAGTAGTGGGTCTCTTTGAGTCAAAGGGCATGCATGACTTAGGAGCTTTGTGCATGATTCCAAATTGTTTTCCAGAATGGCTGGCCCATTCTCAGCTCCACTAACAGTGCATGGATGTGCCCAATTTTCCATAGCCCCTCTAACTTTTTTAAGTTTCCTTTTTTGTCCTCTTTGCCAATCTGAGGGGTAGAGCCTCAGAGTAGCTTTCATTTATATTTTTCTAATTATTTGTGATATGGAGCCTTTTTTTCATATGGCTGCTGATAGCCTGGATTTCTTTCTTTGAATACCACCTGTTCAGATCCATTGGCCATATATCAATTGGGGAATGTGGGCCCCACATTTTTGTAAGGACATTGATGTGAAGTATACCCAGAAAAGAGCAACCAGGATAGTGAAAGGCTTCCAGATGATGTCACGGGAGAATTTATTGAAGCAACTGGAGATAATTAGCTAAGTGTAAAGAAAACTCCAGGAACAAGATAGCTGTCTCTAATTATTTGAAGGGCCCTAATGTACAAGAGGAATTACCCTTGCCCTGCTTGGCCTGAGGCCAGATCCATGGGCAATGGGGACAAATTGCAGACAAACAAATATAGGGGGAATAGAAGGAAGATCTGGTTGTCAACAGTCAGTCAACAGCCAATTGCTAAGAACATCTGGAAGCTGAGGACCTGGTTTCAAAGTCATCTCTATGCCTTAACCTCTCTGGGCCTCAGTTTCCCCCTGTGTAAATGACCCCTTCCAGCTCTATGATCCTTTGAATACTTCAAAGTCTCAAAAATCCCTATTATGTACTCCTACCCCAAATCTTATCCTCTCCAGACCAAACATATCCCCAGCTCCTAATTCCTTGAACTGATTGATCCTTATATGGCAAGAATTGGAAGCCATCACTATTCTGTATGCCAGAGGAGGATACTCATCACTTTATCAATGTCCTACCTAAACTAGACACGATGTTCCAGATGGGGGCTGACTGAAGCAAAGGGCAGTGGGACCCTTACTGCCTCGTTAAGAATGTGAGAATGGGAAGAGGCCTCAAGGGCCAACCCCAAGCTGAACTAGAGTGCCTTCTACAACATCCCTGAGGAGTAGGCATCCAGCCTCAGCACCTGAAAGCCTCCAGGGAGGGGGAATCTTCCCAGTCATTAAGGCCAAATGGGTCTCTATGCAACTAGACACTTTATCTCTTCTTTTAAGCGGGCTAAGAGCTGGTTAGGTTTTTGTTTGCCATGTCATCTCTCTCCTTACCCACCATTCCTCAGGTTGCTAAGACTGCCCCCGCCCTCCACACACACACCTGGACAATTAATCAATTGATCATGTGTTCCTAAGCTCCTGTGGAGGGCAAAGGCAGATCTTCCAATAACACAGATGCTATATATGTAGCAAGCAACTTTTGTCTAGGTCATGTTTTTATTTGATCCTCTGTCCAGCCGAACAAAGAAGCTGAGTATGAATTATCCTTCTAAGGGAGAAAAGCAAATAAGAGCTTATATACTAATAGGAGAGCAGAGGAGTACAGATTTAGAGCTGGAAGGGTCAACAGAGGTCATCTATTCCAAATCCCTTATTTTACAGGTAAAGAAACTGAGGCCCTAAGCCAGGCCTGCACAACCTGCAGGCTGCCTAAAATCCTTTGGCGTGTCAGAAGTGGTCCTTGGGCCACAGGTTGTGCAGGCGCTGCCCAAAGTGGACAAATGACTTGCCCAAAGTCACACAAATAGGGAGCAGAAGGGCTGGGATTTCAACGTAGGCCCTCTAACTTCAACTCTAGTGGGTGTGTGGGCGTGGGCGTGTGGGCGTGGGCATGTGGGCGTGTGTGTATATGTGTGTGTGTATTTTCTCACTACATCACAGCTTTCATTTCTCAAAGTCTAAGATTATAAGTTCTTCATTCCCCTTTCTGGGCCTTAGTTTCCATAGCTATAAAAAGAAAATAGAGGGTTCCACCGAATTCAACAAAGATTTATTAGGTACCTACCATAGAGAAGGAGCTGAGGATAAAAAGATCCAAGCTGTCACAGTCCCTGCCTTCAGGTTACTTAGAATCTAATGGGAGGAAGGGGGGGGTGGCTCTAACATGAATACAGAGAAGTAGAATACAATCAAGGGTGCGCTTAACGACTGGTTCTCTAGGGAAAAAATGTGCTCATGACATACTTTTAAATTTAATCTGCATGATTTACATTGTCTCTACCACTTTCTTAAGTCTAGAGACAATCAATAAAACAAGCTCTGATTTGTAGCGCTGGCCAATTTCCAAGGTGTAAATGCTCCCATTGAAAATTTCGCTGTCAGCTCTAGTGAGCAGTCTAGAGCACACCCCTGAGAGTTAAAGAGTGCTAGGAAGCAAGACTAAGATGCAGACAAAAATCTGAAGATGCAGAAAGCCCTGACTACTGAGGAGTTCTGGGAGGGCTTCACAGAAGAAGTAGTGGCCACGTAGGGCCTTGAAAAAAGACCAGGAAAGGCAGAAATAAGGAGGCATTTTCCAAGAAAAGATCATGAGAACATAGATTTGAAACTAAGCTAATGATAATAGCTAACATTTCTAAAGCTCTTTAAAGTTTGTAAAATGCTTTCCATATGTTATCTCATCTGATCCTCATAACCACCCTATGAGTTATATTGCCCAAGGTCACAAAGCTAATGAGGCAGGATTCAAACTCAGATCTTCCTGACTCCCAGATTGACTCAGTTTATTCGGGGGCAGGGGGGTCATACTAGCACCTGAGAAGTGACATTGTAATATAGGTTGGCATTGACGCCAGGAAAACCACCCAATATTCACGTCCTTCTACCATATCCTAGCTATGTGACTTTGATCAAGTCATTAAAACTCTTGGTGCATTGGGAAATTCCATGGGGTTGTAAATTACAGAGAAGTTGTTGGGAGTTTCCCCACTGGGAGCTCTTGACACTGATGAACTGACAGGTTGGGGTCCAAATAGCACCTGCCTTCCCAGAGTCACTGTGAGGCTCAAATGAGCCTTAATGAACATTAAATGAGCTATGGAAAATTATAGAGCAACTATATAGCCATATGGCAATCATAGCAAGGCCAGCTAGGATGCCAATGATGTGCTTTTCTCTTAAGAAATGAGAGTTTTGAGCATGATTTCTGCAAACTCCTATAAGGAACTGAGTTGAATTTTGAGAAGAAAAACTGGAAAATGATTGAATACTTCATCACGACAGCCTCTTGAGCCTCTCGTGGGGACAAGTGTGTGCTAAGGTGCCATCCCTGTCAGGCTGGGATTTTCTAGGCTAACACAGTTGAGCAGGGGATAACTCAAACCAAAAGACAGGGGCCAAAAGCTTTGGGCAGCTCAGCCTGTCTACAGTCAATTTATCTCCTCCCATCCAATACTGTTTGGCTTAAGCAAATAAGATAAAAGACTTTAGGTGGCTTTGTTTCTCAGGGTGAGTCAGATCTGACAAACAGGCCCAGAACACTGCCGTCTCATAGCTGTAGGGCCTTGGCAAGTCTCTCCCTTCTGCGGGACTCAATTTCCTCATTTGTAAGATGAGGGGATTGGATGACATGATCTCAAAGGTCTCTTCTAGAATTCTCATCATAATCTTCTTATTAACAGTTACTGAGGTTGAGAAACAAGGTGGTACAGGAGGAAAAGCACTGGCTCTGGACTCAGAAGGCCTAAGTTCAAATACCATTTCTGATGCTTACTGCCTGTTACCTTGGGCAAGTCCCTTTCCCTCCCTGGGCCTCAGCTTCCTCCCCTATAAAATGAGGAGATTGGACTAGATGGCCTCAGATCCCCTCCAACTCTAGAGCTATGGTCTCTATACTTCAACAACTTATAATTTCAGGAGTTTGCTTATTCCCTCCATCAACGTTTAGGGATAGGCAGCTGAGTGGCACAGTGAATAAAGCTGTGGAATGGGAGTCAGGAAGAGTTGAGTTCAAATCTTACCTTATTTATAAGTGTGAGACTCTGGGCAAATCATGTAACCCGAGTCTCAGTTTCCTCATCTGTAAAATGGGCGTAATAATAGGTATGTTGGGTATAATAATAGCACCTACCTCCCAGGGCTGTAGTGAGACTCAAAAGAGATAATACATGAAAAGTGCTTGGTAAACCTTAAAGTGCTACATCAATGCTAGCTCCTAGCTATCATCAGATAGTCCTGGCCCAAACCTTCATCTGATATACTGTGCTATAGCTCTCTGAACTTCGCTGGGATGGACCTTAAACAAATACCCTACAGTCTACTGCAGGGCCCATATGCAAAGCCTTTCCAGCTTAGTACGACTTATCAGAGAAGTTTATGCTTGGCTGGCCTAGACCTCCACAATGAAGGGCAGTCACAGAGAAGGCAGAGCTGGGCACAATATAATAGAAAGAATTTAAAGAAACACTTCCTGGAGTACAGGACACTGCCTAGACTCAGATAGGGAGTTCACCATCATTGCAGGTCAGCTCTCCAGAAGTTGGATGGTCCCTTCTCAAGGATGCTGTCAGAGATGGCTATGGGCAGGATGAGGTGGCCTGTGAACTCCTTTCCAGCTCAGAGTGGCTGAGATTCTCTGGATGCAGTGTGGTTCAGAGTCAGCTACTCTGCTTCCCTATCAGACCACACCCGGCTAAGGAATCATGCTTATCTCCTCGTACATCCTGCAGTGGGCCTGGTCACACCCCCAGTGAAGGTGCTCTCTCAGTCTGCACTTACATTGCAAAATGTGAGACACCAGCAGGGCTGTGCAATTGTCACTGCATGGAAGCCTTCCTTGGGCCAGATCCTTCTTGATTTGAAGGGCAAATAGATACCTGTGTAATAGAAAGCAGGCTTCAGTACAGTTAGCAGGCAGGTCCCTGGAGAAAGCAAGAACAAGAATACCACTTTGTTTCTTCCCTGAGATTCAAGCTGATTTGTGAACAAGCACTGCCATGAGCCTGGGCCTGGCCTTGGCCTTGGCCTAGGAGTCCAGAGACCCAGGTTCGAGGCCAGCTCTATCATTACCTATGGGATGCTAGACAAATCACTTCCCTGCCCTGGGCCTTATCTATCACTGGGTGAGTTAGTCCCTTATGGTGTTGATGAGATGGCCAGTAGGGAGGGTCACAGCCCAGCTGATTTAATGTTCTGTTGGTCTTATGTTAACAGTTCACATTTCTATACTGTTTAGAGCCCTGGAAGTAAGGTAGTACCAGGTTTTTTTTAGCCCTATTTCACAGAGAAAAAGGGTTTGGCCCAAGGTCACTCAGTCAGTAAGTAAAAAAGCTGAGGTGTGAACCTGAGCCTTCTGACCACAACGGTAGTCAGCTTCCCAGGATGGTCCATTCAGAGGTGGTGTGATTTGGCAGACAGAGAGACCTGGCCTCGGAGGCAGGAAAGCACATGAATGGGCCTAGTCATGTCACCACCAGTGCCCCCAGGCCGCTCTCTAAGACAAGGGATCTTACCAGAACAGGTTTTTCTCAATTTCAATGTACTTGATACTTTTTGTGATCCTGCATTTTATGCACTTAAAACAATTATCCTGAGAAGGGGTTCACAGGTTTCACCAAACTTCCTAAGGGAACTATGAGGCAAAACAGATGAAAAAGCTCTGCCCCAGGCCTGGCAGTTGGGGTCAACGGGTGATGTGTATTGGTGGCTCCCTATGCCAATGAAACGACAAGCCCAAATCATCAAGGTGCTAGCAGAAGCTCCCACTCCCTGTCTTTTCTTGCCTGTAAACCCAACCATATTCCCTGCAGGAAAGAAGGCAGGATGTCTGAGAACAGGGTCTATAAGGCATGCTCCTCTCACTCAAAGGCTCACACATTGCCAACTGGATGACCTTTGGCCCACACTCTTTAGCCCCATGCTGTTATGAGGATTCTAGAGCAAGACTTCCTAACCTGGGGTCATGAACTTGTTTTTAAAATTATTTTGATAACTGTATTTCGACATAAGTGGTTTCCTTTGGTTTCTAGGTTCACAATGTTGGTGTCATCCATACTTCCTCACTATCCCCCACATCCCTCACATCCAAGCTGTTGCCAAGGCCTGTTGAGTTCACCTCTGCAACATCTCTTGAATACTCATCCTTCTCTCCTCTGACCCTGCCCCCACTCTGGTGCAGGCCCTCATCATCTCACACCTTGACTATTACAACAACCTGCTGGGGGAGGCAGCTGCCTGCCCCAAGTCTCTCCCCACTCTAATTAGGCCTCCATTCAGCCACCAAAGTGCTTTTGCTAAGGATCATGTCTCTCCCTCAATAAATTGAAGACAGCATTTTGTTTTGCGTGTTTGAGGAGGTCCATGTGCCTGCCCAACCTGTCCAAGGGGTCACCCAAGGAGTGAAACCAAAAAGGTTAAGAATCTCTGCTCTAGTTCTTCCTTCCATTGTTCACAATTGAGATTCAGGTCCATTCATTCCTCACGAGGCTTATTTTGGTCTAGTTCGGCATAGTGGCAAGAGCGTGAGATGTGGTATTAGCAGACCAAAGTCTGAATAGATTTCTCTCTCTCTGTCACTCACACACACACACACACTCTTACTGACTGTGCGACCTTTGCCAAGACCTTTCCCTTCACTGGACCTCAGTTTCCTTCTCTGTAAAATGAGGTAGGATTGGACTAGATAATTTCCAAGGTCTCTTTAGGCTCTGATGTCTATAATCCATGGTACATGTGGAGATTCATAAATCCAAATCTTGTCTAGACATCAGCACACACAGGAAATCATGGCAGACAGGCCACGATCTGCTGACTGTGCGCTCAGCTATGCAAGTTTCCATGGGGCTGTGGTCCTATATTCGGCAGTTGGGTCAAGGGAGGAAAGGAAAGACTAGGAAAATGGTTTTCAAAGAACTTTTCCAGAAAAGAAGTCACATCTTTTGAGGTGAGGCATTATAGAGGCATTCTGATTCTGAGGAGCCGTGGTGACATAGCAAATTCTCAGCACACCGAACTTTAGATCATACTCCCCAGTACTAGTCTCTTCTCTGCTACTCATTAGTGATCTTTGGGAGAGTCGCTTCCCCTTTTTGGGCCTCAGTTTCCTCATCTGTGAAATAGGTATAATGATCATTTCACCACCTGCCCCCCAGCACTGTTATGAGGAAAGTGCTCTGTAAATCATAAAGTGGTCTATAACTGGTTATCTTTATTAATCATCCTTAAAGTACCCTGGAAATGTAGGTCATCACTGTTAGGAGCTAAGACTTTAGGGTATAATGATATTGACATTACTGGAGAAAATAATTTGTGGAAAACAAAATGTTTATGAGACAAGTCTAGGCCTCTGGCAGCCATTTGTTATCAATTATTTTCTCTCCCACCTGCTGCTGTCCCTGGTATCTAAAGATACCTACTGCTTTCAATGCCCACTGAAATCAGCTTGAATCAGAGGAAATGCAATTTTGTATGAAAAATTAACCATACACAGGGTTGTAGGGACAAGATTAAGGTCTGCATGCCCAATCTGGTCTCGTGGGGTGGGGGAGTTGGCAACATCCTCCCACATGTACCAACGATGGCACATGCTTGCTGATCCCTGCACTGGTAGGCACCCAGCCCTTGTGTCACCCTGTGGACACTGATGCCATGCCCCATCATTCCCTAGCAACCCAGATGAATGGGCTCCCAACTTAACATCCTATACCTGAATGATAATTGACCTCTGCTGCAGATGCTGGGTTCAATGGTCATGTGTGTGGTAGTAGTGGTAGTTGGGGGGGAGAAACAAGGACAAGGATGTTCTTCCCTTCCTATCTTCCCTCCCCACCAGAGTGACTAACAGCCTTCCATTCATGCAATGACTTCATGATAGGGCCTCGGCCTACATGAGGAAGTACAATAAATACCTTGTCAGCTCGTCTCTCAGGTGTCCGGGATCCACTGGGAAAAATTTCACCATAAATTTGAAAAGAATCTCCTTAGGGTCTTAAAACACAACATCTTCATAAGTTTAATTTAAATGCCCATCAAGAACACTTATATATCTTTACACAGTCATTGTCCATTCTCCCCCACCAACCTCCTCCCTGATTCAATCAGTTTTCTCCCTTCTAGATTTCACTCAGGTCAAATCCTGATCAAGAGACATAAGCTCCAGGAGGGCAGGCACAAGACTATGAGATACAGCATGTGCTGTATACAGTAAGAACTTAATAAACTGAATTACCTCAATGTTGTATTTCTGCAAGAGCTGAACACAGTGCTTAACAAATGTTTGGTGAGTGAATTAATGACTAAGGAATCAGAATCGCAGCATCTAAGAACCAGAAAAGATTTCTGAGGCCAGTCGGTATCTGACCAAGAATCGCCTATAACATCCCCAACAAAAAATTTTCTAGCCTCTGCTGGACAAGGAGAATCCACTACTTCAGGGTCTGCTTAGGGGCTGTTTCCTTACATCAATCTGTCTCTCGACAACATCCTCCCATCATTCCTAGCTCTCCTCCCTGGACCTAAAGTCCTTCAAACACTCCAGAATGTCACGTGACCATATCCCCTCTAAGTCTTGTCTTCTTTAGGCTAAATACCCCTAGTTCCTTCAACTGAGCCTTCTGTGTCACATGATCTTAAGGCCTTTCACTATCCTAGTCATCCTTTTCGCAACACACTCTACCTTGGCTACATCGTTCCTAAAGCATGGTACTCAGGACTAAACATCTGCAGGTATAGCCTGACCAGAGCAGAGTAGAACAGGGTGATCATTTCCCTCATCCTGGAAATGCTGTGATAGCATTAGCCCCTTTTTTGGCTTTCATTTAACACGGCTGTGGTCCACTGAAACCCTCCCAGATCTTTTTTCACAGGAACTATTATCTAACTACGCCCCCACCTGCTAGACTGTACACTTTTCAAGTTGGCTGTCTGAACCCAAGTGTTGAACTCAACTTGTATCCTTATGAAACTTCATTTATTCAACTTGGCTCACAATTTGAGCCTGAAATCTTTTGTGGGCCACTAGCTGGTGATGTGAATAGAGCACTAGGCCTGAAGTCAGGAAGATCTGAATTCAAATTTGGCCTCAGACAAGGTGTGACCCTGGGCAAGTTACTTAACCTCTGTTTGCCTCAGTTTCCCCAACTGTAAAATGGGGATAATTACAGCACCTAGCTCCCAGGGTTGTTGTGAGGGTTAAATGAGATAACAATTGTAAAGCACTTAGCACAAGGCCTGGCACATAGTAAGTGCTATGTAAATGTTAGCTAGAATTATTAGCTATTGTGTTGGTATCTGTCCCCTGTCAGCAAATGTGTTGACTACCCTTCCTAGTAGAGTGCTCCCTGAAAAATGGGTAGGCATTCTATCTATGCCTTTGTCCAATCAATTAACAAAAATAAAGAACAGTACAGCGTCAAGCACAAATGCCTGTAGACATCTCCAGGTTGGCACCAAACTTGAATAACCACTCACTCTCTGGGTCTGCCCATTCGGCCAGGTCTGAACCCACCTCCCTATACTCTCAGTTAGTCCATATCTCCCTATCTTTATCACTGAAACAGCAAGAGAGACTCTGTCCAATGCTTTGCTGAAATCAAAATGAGCTAGGCCTTGCCTCTAAGGTTCACCTGATCTCCCTACCAGATCAGTAACTGTCAGGAGAGGAAATGAAGACAGCCAATGGCAGCTGTGTCATTCTGGACTCCACATTAGAATTGGGACACACTCCTTCCTTTTTTAGATATTCTTTATGTTAAACAGAATTTCCTCCTTTCTTAAGCACTGTGTCCTTGCCCAAAAGACAATATGGTATGGCTCAACTAGGGGACAACAGGGAGAAGAGGAGAGAGATCGAAAGGGTCACATTCAGAGAAACACTAGTGCATTGAATTTTACTACTGAATTCACTTTCATTAACTATGATTTATGTACCTAACCCCTTCCCTCTGCCCACCTCCCGACTCCCCATTCCTAAGCTAAAGAACAAAATACAAGTACAGATAACACTCAAGATTCAAGGCTATCACTCCAATTAAGGAATTCATAAGAATTTTTGGTTTCCAAAAAGAACCAGCATCTCAAAAGTGACATGGGATAGGTACTTTATGTCTCTAGAGCTAGCTCATGGTGCTAGAAAACAGAGTAGTTGGCCAACCTGCTCTCTGTTTTGGGAGCCTAAATCCTAAAGACTGCTTAAAGTCTGACCTTTTGTTGTAGAAGTTATTGCAAGAGGCAGACAGGAATTCCTCCTCCTATGGGAGCTGGACTAGATGCCCCCTGAGGTCCCTGACAACTCTGAAATGCTCAAATTCCATGAAAAGCACCAGTGTTCACTTTGCTCAGAGAGCTGACAATTCCCAGGCTGATTCTGTGTGTTTCACCGTATATATGGCAGATGAAATATATAATAATGGTCTACCTCCAAAGAGCTCTCTGGCATTCAGAAATAAGAACCAGCTTGGTGCCTGGGGGAGATGAGAAATGGGTGGAGAAGTAAGGGAGCTGTCTCTCTGGCAAAGTCCTGATTTCTGAATCTAACAGCAAGGTAGGAATGCTTTGACCTGGTCTCAGGCTCCTATCATCCACCATCTACAATACAAACCTCTTCAAGCAAAGGGTAAATGGGTTTTCAGTAGGACAGCCACATCCCATTCAGGTTCAAGGATGTGCAAACTGGCAGAGCATTTGAACATAGCCTTCAAGGGCTGTAACCCTCAGGCTTCTCACACGCTTGGCCCAACCCAGGCCAAATAGTACAGAGATTATGTGGTTTCTATAAAACTCCTCTGATCCCTCAGAGGCTTCAATAACAGCACACACATCCACGTTAGGGACTTATGCAGCTGGACTTGGTTGCTGAGATGGTTTAAAGCCCTAGGCTCATAGGATTTAGAGCTGGAAGGGGCTTTAGAGATCACCTAGTCTAGTCCCTTCTTCTTGAAGAGGAAACTGAGCTCCAGGAGGGGGAAAGGACAGTAGCAGAGGCTGTTTGCCACTACTTCCCCCTCCTGCTCTCTCCTCCTCCATTTTCAACCCAGTCTCCTCTAAGAGTCCTCCCTGACCCTGAAACTAGTCTCACTCTCGTTCTCTCCTCCCTTTCTCTCACTCTTACCTCTGAGATTTCGAGATCTTACCTACTGCTTTCTGGGAAATCTCGGGCCATGGCTTCCTCTTCCTCTGCCCAGCACCCCTGCCCTAGACAACAGGCAGACCTAAAGAGGCCTGAGAGATCATCTGTTGGAAAGCTGGTCTTTTGATCAAAAAAAAAGTGAGGGCCAGTGAGCTCAAGACAACTTGCCTACAGTCATAGAGCTATGTACTAGCAGAGCTGTCATTGCTGTTGGTTTTCCCCATGTCCCACCTGCAAAGTAGTTGTCTCTATGTTGTGACACTTACTTTTAACTTGTTTTGTTATAGGCTTTAGAAGTTCCAACCAAACCTGTAAGGGCAGGAATTAAAAAGGTGGATAGAGCACAGATCAGGTACAACACACACAGACACAGACAGACACATGCACAATGTCAACAATTAGCCTACCATTAGCTTGGCTGTCTGGATTTAAAAGGCAGTTTGAGATTGGTCAGTGTCCAAAAGGTGATACAAAGTTCCCAACCTTGCCTGCCTCTTTTGTCCTCTTGCTGATGATAAACATTGTAAGAAAACCCTCCTGATTACAGGTCCGTGCTTTCAGAATTACTCCCCTGCCTCCATATCGATTACAGAGAGGTGGCAGAGACTCATTTCCTGAGTTGCCACAGATGAATAATGAAAGCAATTTGGTTTCCAATTAAAACCTATGACCTATAAATGGCAGCATTTAATGAATGAACATAAGCCTCTAGGGTAAAGTGGCCAGATGGCAAACGTGCCCATTGGTGACCCCAACTGAGAGAACTTGGTAAAGTTTCAAGCCTGAGGTTGGGGGAATGAAGGAGGACTACCTCCTATTTCCCTGAGGATTCCCTGAGGTGTGGTTCAGAATGGGAAGGTGAATGGAGATTATGAGGCGGTAGACATGGGTCAGGCTTAGCCTGTCAGAGACAGACCCACTGTCACATTCCCCCTCCTCCCTCCCACAGATAGAAAAGAACTTGGTTTTAGCTCATAAAGCATCCTCTCTCCAAGCAAGAGGAAAGAGGAAAGGAATCCTGCTAAGAAATGAAATGCACCCACAAGAGCCTCTCCTCTGCATTCCTCCCCCTCTTGCTTAGATCATGCTCATTTGCACACTTGGCCTTTTCTCTATTAGAACAGAAACTCACGGAGGGTAAGGCCGATGTCATATGTAGCTTTGTAGTGTCATCACTGAAATCCCTGTAATAAATGTTGAATTTAGGGTCTCACCCATAGTGGATACTTACTAGCTATTTGTTGAATGGAACTGAATCCAATTTTTGCTTGCTGAGGGTAGATACAGTTTCAGGAGGGCAAGGAGTTAAAGTCAACATGCCACATTGGTTTGACCACTTCTCCCCCGTTATTGGGCCTTAGGAGATTCAAACCTAAAGGCCAGTCTGGGCTTGGCCCCCAAGGGCTTTGGGACCAAACCAACTTACGTTGTTTCCCGATTGGCTCCGAAATTCCAGTCCAAAGTATTCTTTCTCCGCTAGGTTAAGGTGACAGCAACTCAGGTTGAACAATGCTTTCCCAGAGGACTTTTGCTAAAGCAGGGCAAAGAGATGGGACAGCAGAGTTATAATCTCCTTGGGGTTTGGCACAGCTTGGTTTGGCCATGGCTACACAGAATAAACAGGAAATAAAAAGATCCATTTGTGAGGTTGCTGTTGAGGGAATTTTCAAAAGAGATGGACATGTTCTATGTCATCTAATAAGTAGTAACCGTGTGTCCCTGGGCAAAACATTTAACTTCTCTGAATCTCAGATTCTTCACCTGTAAAATAGGGCTACTAAGAGCACCTACCTCCCAGGATTGTTGAGAGACTCAAAGTGCAAGTGCATGTAAATGCTTTCCAAACTTTGGAGTACTTTCTTTCCGTTATTATCCCAGGCAGCTCCCTGAAGTGGAATTTCCTTAAAGACCAAGACTGCTTCCTTATTTGTTCATGTATCCCCTGCACCTAGCATGGGGCTTTGCATACAGTAGGTGCTTAGTGAATATCTGCCAAATTGATTTTAATTGCATAAGGCAGTCACCATAATATAAGCCAAGGTCACCATTTTCCAGCAAAGCCCTTGCCAGACCTAAGTCCAAATTGTCAGAGGAACTTGGAGGATCTATTCTTCTAGCTGAGTTTGGCTAAGCCTGAGGCTTGGCAGCAGAGGTTGCTGAAGTCCAGGGGAGCTGGGTGAGGTGCATGATGGGAAAATTGGCTGCATGTTGATAGGCTGAAAGCCTCTAGTTAAGGCAGAGGCTCAGGGTTGTGGCCTGGGAAGCTCGTGATGCTTAAGGGTTGCTTTCATACCATAAATAACGCAGGGCTTGCCAGGGATGCAGTTGAAATCATGATGGCAGCTTCCATTTCTCTAGATCTATAATTAGAGCTCAAAACATCCCTGGAAAGGAAGCACAGGCAGGATTCCTGTTCTACAGAGAAAGCAAAGGTTCAGAGAGGTTTAACTAGTGGCCCAAGGTCAAAGCCAGGTCAACTGACTCCCAATGCAAGATTTCTGTCACTGCTCTAGGTTGATGCCCATGATAACTTTCAAATGCTCTCCTTCCTCATTCACAGCATTTCCAATTTTTCTTTTTGCCATTTTTATTTTCGTTTCCCATCTGGATGTCTGCCGAAGTAAGGAAACAGTTCCAGGGTTCAGATAACACGCTGGGGAACTACATCCCCCAGAAGGCTGTGATTTCCCCAGAAGGCCAGTAGCTGCCAGTGGGCTCCATTGAAAATGAAAAAAGAAATCTCAATCTCTCTCCCCCTCCACTGAGATTGGCTGCAGCAGTAGAAGCTAGAAGTGCAAGAAGGAAAGTTGATAGTATAAGAGGTGTTTCTTATAGAGCAAAAAGAACAGCTGGTGGAGAGGGGAGAGGCAGATGGAGATATTCAGAAACAAGGCAAGGGCTAGGGAAGGCAGTCAATCTGACATTAGATTCTGATGCCCAAGGGAACAATGTCTACCAGCCACTGTTCCAAGAATGAAAGAGAAGTTCTTGAGTAGGCCCTAAGGACACATTCTAGCACCCTAATACCCAGTGGTGAGCTTATACGAACTCTGTCCATCTTTTAAGAGATTAGAATGTGTGGGTATTGTTTGGGAGTATTGTAACTCATAATTTGCTTTGAGAGGTATGGGGAGGTGGCAGTTTTTTAGATCACCCATCAATATCAAAAACAAAACCCTTTAGTGATTTCCTTCACTGCTAGCACAGTTCACCTTAGCTTGACCTAATACTCCAAAATAGGCTTATACAAATTCCTAAGTTATCTTGGACAAGACTCACAAAATCTAGCCTGAACCCCGCCCCCCACCTTAGCTCTGAGATCATGGGCTACTTCCTTGGTTCAGAGTGCTTTTAAGGGTAATCAACTAGGCCAACCTACGGCTCAAGAGCCCCCATTTAATAGTCACACTGTTGCTATGCAGATTTCAGGCATATAAGTCTAAAAGCTCATTTACTCAAGGTAAATTGTATAGTTTTGTGTTTGTGTAGTTTACGTGCATGGTACCCATACTCAGATGCCAAGATGATTTGCTGATATGAGTGAGTCACAGCCCCATGTAATCCCTTTGCCTTCCCTTCATCCCCTTCCTCAGCACCAGGCCACCCAGAACCCAGGAGGGCAAATTGGGTGGTGGGAAGAACTACCACCACCTAGGATGACCTTTTCCATCTTAATTTTTCCTCACTTTCTTCCTTCCCTCATCTTGGGCTGCTTGACTATTCATACCATTTGGATAAGTTGGGAGTGACAAACTGTATTCCTTCCAAGGAGATTAAGAACCATGCCTAATCATCTGTCCTGCCTCTGAATTCAAAAGTCCTTCAGCTTTCGCCACTTGTCCTGCTCCTAGCTCTTCCAGATCTCAGCACTGCCATCTGACAGTGAAGCAACCCCCAAAGCCCTGGGCCTTGACATCTGACCAGCTGCTTCACTCTGATGACTTCTGGGACTGTCCATCCACCCTGCAGCTCACCTTTCTCATATATGCCATCTTCCCCAATTGGAATGTGAGCTCCTTGAGAGCAAGGGCCATCTCACTTTTTTGACTTGTATCCCTAGTGCTTAGCATACAGTAAGCACTTAATACATGCTTTTTCATTCATTCATCCATCCAGACTCCAGTAAGAACATTTGCCTAGCTGGAGTAGTAGTAGCTGCATAAATAAGTAAAATCGGTATCTGTATAATGCCCCCCCCCACAATGCACTTTTCATCTGTATTCAATTGAATCAATCAATGATCACTTGTTAATTACCTACTACAAAGACTATAGGAGAGTAGAAAGAACTCAAGACTTAGTCACAAGACCCAAGTTTAAATAATGGCTCTGCCACTTACTGTGTGACCTTGGGCAAGGCATTTAACTTCTGGGCCTCACTTTCCTCATCTGTAAAGTGAGAGGGTGGGATTATGTGATTTCTATGGTCCCTTCTAGCTGCAGATCTATGATCCTAACAGCCAGACCCTGGACTAGGGGCTGAGAAGACGAAGGCAAAAACAAATAGGCCCTGCTCTCAAGAAGCTTACATTTATCTAGGAAAATACCACATAGACACAAGTCCATCCAAAGTGAATACCAAATAGTTCCAAAGGAGGCTATCAGGAAAGGTCCCATGGAGGTGGCACTTGAGTTGAGTTCTGAAGGCAGCTGGAGACTCTAAGAGGTAGAATTGAAGGAGTGCATTCTAGGCAGGAGGGGTAGCCTGTGCAAAGGTAAGGAGGTGGGAGATGGAATATTGTGTGTGGAAGAATGAGTCTGCCAGTTTGGTTGTAGTCTAGAGTGCGTGACAGGGAGGAGCAAACACATAAACCAAGCTAGAAAGGTGGGCTGGAGTCCAACTGTGAATGCCAAACAGAGGCAAGACTGAGCTTCTTAGGGAGGGGAGTGACATGGTCAGGCCTCAACTGAGTGCCAGCTCACTTCTAACCCAATTTAGTCCCCAACTCTCTGGACTATTTTTCCACTCTACCCCAGAGGCCTTCTCATGTTGGCAACATCTCCACCCCTCTGGCCTCACCCTTCCTTATTGGTGAGTTCTTCTCCAGCCCCACCATTTGAGGAAACACCCATGCTAACCATACTTCCCTGACTCGGCCTGGCTTTCCAACCTTACTCTTCCTCCTTTTCAACACCCCTTTAGGTGTTGTCTTCCCCCATTAGAATGTAAGCTCCTTGAGGGCAGGGACTGGCTTTCTTCTTACTTACATTTGTATCCCTAGAGTATAGCACAGTGCCTGACACATGGTAAGTGCTTAACAAATACTTTACCTAATCTGATCTCAATAATGGACCGAAATGGGGAAGGACCTGGGGCAGAGTCCAATGAGAAGGCTATGATGAGGTGATGATGACCCGAACTAAGGTGGCAGCTTTGTGAGTAGGGAGAAGGGGGCAGATGCAAGAGATATTGTGCAAATTAAAGAATTAACTTATTTTTTTATTATATAAAGAATTATTTATTTTTTAAAAATAACTGCTTGGATATCATGGGTGACTTCTTTACAGCTCTGTCCTAGGCTCTTTTTTCCCTCCCTATACCTTTTTCCCCCTGGAAATCCTATCAGCTTCCATGCATCCACTCCACGTCACTCCCAAATCAAGAGAGCCAGCCAACTCTAACCAACCTCTTAAACACTAATTCTACACTGCCAACTGCCTTCTGAACACCCCAAACTGGATGAATGTTTCATTAGCATCTCAAGCTCGATATGTTTAAAACAGAATTCAGTATATTGTGCCCCACCTCCCCCACAATTGTCTGTTTCTGTTGAGGATACCACCAATGTGCCAGTTTTACAGCCTCAGTCATCCTGGATTCTTCCTTCTTCCTTACTTATCTCCTAGTCTCTCCCCTCTCCAAATCCTTCCTCCATGCAGCTACTGATAATCTCCCTACAAGCGTAAGCTGGGCTACATCCTTCTACCTCTAGGACAAGCTCCTTAGCCTGCCACAACCCAGCTCCAATATACCTTTTCCAGCTTGACTTCACATTATTCTTTTTCACGAGTTCTAGAATTCAGATGATTAGTTGTTTCTCCAATGTGATCTACCGTCTCCCATCTCCATGCATTTTTGTAGGCCCCATTCCTGAGATGTATACCCTTAACTCCATCAGAAACTTTGTTTGAGGCTTGGTCTGGATGCTGGTTTCTCTGTGCAGCCTCTCCTAATTTTTCACCCAGTTGCTAGGGACTAACCCCCTCTTCTGCAAAATTAGCTTGTATTTGACCAACCTGCATACAGCTGCTTAAGGCAGCTAGATGGCTCAGTGGACAGAATGCCAGGCCTAGAGTCAGGAGGACCTGAGTTCAAATGTGACCTCAGACACTTACTAGCTGTGTGAACCCAGCCAAGTTACTTTGCTCTGTTTTGCTCAGTTTCCTCATCTGTAAAATGAACTGGAGAAGGAAATGGCAAACCACTCCAGAATCTTTGCCAAGAAAACCCCAAATGGGGTCATGAAAAATTATGCTGGTTCAGTTCATCCAAAACAACATGCAGATTCAATTTATCCAGTAGAATGTAAGTAGTAAGGAACTTTCCCTCCTCTCAATCTCCCCATCCCCTGGCCCCTGGCTCTCAAGATCGGGGTTTTAGTCCTGTCTCCAAAACTTCCTTGCTGTGGGACTCTAAGTTGCTTCCCATCTCTGAGCCTCCGTTTCTTCACCTATAAAATTCTAGCTGTTTGGCCTTGGGCAGAATCACTTTGTTCTTCTGAACCTCAGGTCCTTCACCTGTAAAATGAAAAAATAATCTTCCCATTCCCTCCCTCCCTCAAGCGTCAAGAGGAAAGCTCTTTATCAATCTAACAAAAGCAGTGCAGATATGGGAGCTGGTGCTCTTCTTATCACAAGAGCCCCTTCTTGGAAGATACCTGTCTTCCTACAGCTTTAGGCCTTCAGTGATTACAGAAAGCAAACAGTGGTATTGAACACAGGAACCTGAAAGGCTGCAGGGCCTGAAAAGAGATATTGTCAATGGATTCCAAAGAATGCCGTAGAAGCATTATTAAAGAGGCTGTTACTGGTTTCAAAAGAATCCTGGGATGGAGAAAAGGAGCTGATTCCTGCAGGCCTCAAGTCCAGGCTTTGCCACAAGCCCCTTGGTGCCTGTGTCACCTTGGACAAATCATTTTACCTCCCTGGGCCTTAGTTTCCTCCTCTGTAAAAGGAGAAGGTTGGACTAGATGGCCTTTGAGGTCCCTTTTCTAGGATCCTGGGTGACCTTGGTTAAAGCACTTTCCTTCTCTGGACCTCAGTTTTCTCATCTGTAAAATGTGAAGTTTGGAGCAGATCACCTTTATGGCCCCTTCTAGCTCTGCAACATTCCGTTTCATATTACAAGGCCATCCTTAGGAAGACCCAGGGGAAAATCCACTGTCTTCATCCTCCTGTCTTAGCCAGACAAAATTAGCAACAGCAGTAGTATCATCAGCATCGATCATAATTTTTATGGCACTTCAAGGTTAAATAAATGCTTTCCTCAAAATAGCCCCTTAAGGGAGGGAGTGCAAGTGTTTTTCTTTGCACTTCATGGACGAAAAAGAGCCTTTGAAATGAGTTGGTCAAGGTCACACAGTTAAATGGCAGAAATGTGATCTGAACTCAGGTTTTCTAACTCCAAGTTCAAGGCTCTTTCTATATAACAATTTTCCAAAGAGGAAACACTGCCTTCTCAGACGTGGAAACACAATGGCACTTATTTCTTCTTCGCCTAGGCAAGGTTTTACTTAACTTTCCCCACTAAGGCAGATTCCCAGGAAGGCCCAGGCCCAGCCTCACTCCATCTCAGACCCCCTGCTTAGAGTTGCTACAAGGTTGTTGTGTAAAATTGGGAAGAGCAATCCAGCCTTATTCTTGGGAGGTACAATTACCAAGCCTATATACGAAAGACTTGTAAAGTGACAGTGTAATAACAGCTTTCTCAAGACAGTGCTCCCAAGCCTTCTGGAAATTGCTAGCTACTTGGGGTAATTAAAACAATTAGAATTGTTTGTTTCTATGAATGCTCTAGCACCAAATCCATGTGGGCTTGATGTGCAGCCACAGCCTGCAACTAGGAGCTGGAATTCTTCTCTGAAGAAGCAAAACATGTTTGCATCAATGCACCAATATAAAGGCATCCAGGCATCCTCTTCCAGGACATGGAAGGCCAGAGAAGAAAATGACCAACTTCCTTCACTTTGCAGAGAGGGAAAGACAGGCCCACAGAGGCAAAGGGTCTTGATCATCATATAGTGCAGTGACATAACTAGGACTTAGGCCTTAGGCCTCTTGACTCCCTTTTATTACCCTATAATCCTCGAAATGTAAAGGGGGTAATATTGGGAAAGGGGAGAGAGCCAGAAAAAAGAAATGCTTCCCAGCTTCCTTCTTTTGAGTCACCCTATTTTCTTTACATTCTTCCTCTTCTTTTCTAACTTTATGATTTATAGACAGATGGATAGATGGATACGCTCCCCTCAATTCTGGACTCGTTGCCCAGATTCTCCACCTGGGCCTTGATGCTTTATTTCCCAGTTGCTTCCTTAATAGATGAATAAATGACAGGTAGATATATGATCTATAGATGATCGACACAGCATCTATTAAATGCTTATTGTGTGCCAAGGTGTTATTAACACAAGCAGGCAAGCCAGTCCCTGCCCTTTCAGAACTTAGATTCCATCCCTTCATCTCCCATCGTTTATTCCACCAGCTTTTCTTTTCCTGTACCTTTCCCTCCTTCCCAGGAATGTGAGCAGCTGGCCATCCCCAGCCTCAGCCTGGCTCACAAGGCAGTAGAATGGCAGTGGCTAGAAGCTGCTCAATTCAGAGGGGCTGCTGCAAACTCTCTGAGGGAATTATCAAGACGTAACACTTTTGAAAAGTTCAGCTGCACAGGGAACCAAGAAAGCAAATCTATTCCAGTTAGCATAGAAAATTTGTCCTGAATGAACAGAAAACCCATTTTTAAAAAATCCTTAGGAACTTATGACAAACTATAACGGGATTGGAGCAGAAGAGGGAGGAATGGCTGCAGCACTCTTTGGAATCATGCATTTGCTAGGGTCTAAGCATAGGATTAAATGAGCCAGAGTGCTCCAGACTTATCAGGAAAAGAAGAGGTTACATGACCAACCATCAATGGCAATCTAGCTGTCAGCTAGTCACACAGCCCATCCCCCCCATCCCCACTTGGAGTAGTGCCGATCCTGGGCAGGAATTATATTAAAAGTCCCTGTTGTGCAAAGCCTTTGGCTCAGTAGTAAGCTTCATTTGCGTTCCCTCTGATTCAGGACTCCCTTCCTCCATCCTGGTCTCTTGGTGCCTGCTCTTCCATCTTGATTTCCCAGCATCTTCTCCAAAGCCTGATTTCCTGGCTTGGGACCTGATCTTTTTCATTCTTCCTTTTTCGGTGCCTCATTCCCAGAAAGGATTCGATAAATTGATCATCTGGCTATTGAAGCCCCTGGTCCTATCCCCCTTTTCCCCTGGGTCTAGACTGAGGCTTCCCACAAACCTGGAGGCAGGCGTTCTTACCATGTCATTTATTCCCAGCACAGATATCAGAGCGCAGTAGAAAACCCACAACTGAATCTTAGACTCACGGCATGCTAAATTTAGGAAGTCTTTAGAGGCTCATCTAGTCCAACACCCTCATTGAACAAACAAGGAAACTGAGACTGGGAGATTAAGTAACTTGCTCTGGGTCAGATATATTGTAAGTAGAAGGAAAAGGCTTTCAACCAAGACCTCCTATCTCCAAACCTTAGGGCTCTTTCCATTTCACTGAATGCATCTTCAATTCAAAGAAACCAAATATTCATGCATCTAATCCTCCCACTAGACTATAATTTCCATCTCAACTTTCTATCTCTCCCAGTACTTAGCACAGGGCTCCGCATATAGAAGGGGCTTAACATTTTGTCAACTGAATGAACAAAACAGTGAATGTCTGAGCCGGAAAGGACGTCTGAGGTCATCTCATCCAATCTGTCTTGTCCTTCAGCGAGTGTTTTATAGAAACTGAGACTCAAAAAAAAAAAACCATTTTACTGGGTCAGCATGTACTACAAGCCAGCACAGTAGCCTGGCACTCACTCAACGCTCCATGACCTGCATTCGGGAGCCATTTGGGGTCTGCCATTCAGAAATGGCCTCAAGCCCTTCTTGAACCCCATCACATTTTCAACATATGCTCGGTACAGGAGACAATAACTCCAGGTGTTCATTATGCAGTAGAGTGAAGAAATGTACAGGAAGTGCTTCACAAAATTGCCCTTTGGGGGGAACTGGGTAAGTCTTCCAGGATTGGGTAAATAAATCTGAGTCTTCTCTCTTTCATCTCAAAAGCTCTTGGCTGGCATCTCCCACTTTCTTCCAGTCCCCTGGTGTCTGCCAAAGGGGCGCTGGTCCAACCCCTCTATGTAGACACTTGAACCTATTCCATCTGCTTCTGGAGAAGACTGCATGATCCTCAATAATTCTCCTTTTCAACTTCTACCTACCGGTTCCCTCCCTGTCTTCAAACACGCTCTGCTCAGTCTTCTCCATCCTTGAAAAAACCTCTTAGGAGACTCTACTGTCATCTTACCAATCAAGCACGATTTTTTAATTGCCAAACCTGATGAGTTTTTCCCAGTCCTTATCCTTCACAATGTGGCTGTTACATCTGCCACTGGTGACGACCTTCTCTTCCTGGCTCCATTCTGGGTCTTTAGAATACTGCTTTCTCCTGGTTCTGTTCCTCTCTGCCTGACTTGCTTTCTCCATCTCTTCAGCCACATCATCATCATCCACGTCATGCCGCCTAACTCTAAGTGTTCCTTGAGGTTCTTTCCTGGCCCCCCCTTACCTTTTCCCTCTATCCGCTCTCATTCACCTCATGGGGTCCCATGAGTTTAACCATTATCGCCATGAAGATGACTTCTACATCTCTGCCTCCAGCCACAGTCTTTCTCCTGAGCTTTGGTGCCCATCACCAATTGGCTATTGTGGTTTTTAAACTGGGTGTCCTGGAGACATCTGAAATTCCCTATCTTCCCCTTCGAACCCTCCTTTCTTCTCGACTTCCCCATTTCTGTCAAAACCACCACCATCCTTCCAGTGGCTCAGGTTCATGAACTCAGTATTATCCTCTATTTCTCACTTTTTTGCCCCGCATAGCCAATCAGTTGCCAAATCTTGTTCTATTTCCTGAATATCTCTGGCATCTGATCCCCTCTCTCTACTCACACAGCTAGTTTCCTTAGTTCAGGCCCTCATCACCTCTTCACCTGCAATAATCTTCACTGGTCTTCCTTGCCTCGTCACTCACCACTACAGTCCATCCTACACATTGCTGCCAAAGGTATTTTCCTCATAGGCAGATGTGATTATGTCACTCCCTTACTCAATAAACTTCAGTAACTCCCTATTGTCTCTAAGTTAAAATATAAACTTGTTTAGTTTTTAAGTTCTTCACAACCTGGCTCCAAATATTTCCTGCCTCCCTGGACATTTTTCTCCATCCCACACTCTGAGATCTTGTAAAACTGGCCTCCTCTCTATTGCACACATCCCCCCTCCACACACACCCAGAACGCCATCTCTCACTGATATGCCTTGCAGCACTGACCATTCTCCCTATCTGTAATATACTCCCCTCCTTACCTTCACCTCCTAAGATTGATTGTTTCATTCACTGTATTTAGACCACTAATGGTTGGCATAGTAGGTGCCTAATAAATGCTGGTTGATTAGTTATTAGTCTTACCTACATTATATAGCACTTTAAGTAAAGGTTAAAATGACTTGCCCAGGGCCACACAGCCAACAAGTGTCCGATTTGAACTCAGGTCTTCCTGACTCCTGCATTCTGGGGTGGCCCTGTGCTATCCAGCTACATCTTGTTTTAGATTGTTTTCCCAAGACTGTGCCATCAATTCACAGGGTAATCTTGGTCCTCTGCATACCAGGCCCTTTATCAAGGTGGAGAAGAAAGGTAGATAGGAGTCAGTTCTGTGTGACTTTGGAAAAGTCCCTTCCCCTCTCTGGAACTACTTCAGTTTCCTCATCTGTAAAGTTGGCAAATTAGACTAGGTGGCCAGTCTCTTCATGACCTTCTCAGATCTACCATTTTAGGATTCCCACCACTTCATGTTACAGAGGACTCAGAGAGGGGAAGGGATTTGTCCAAGATCACGCAATTATTTGGAAGCAGCTAAGGATTCTTGATTCCCAGGCCTGTGCACTGTCCCCTTCCGTCCCCCCCCACCTCAAGCTGTAACTAGTGTGCGGTGCACAGGGCCTTATGGCCACCCTCTTGTACTGCTGCATGATGCACCTCCTCCAAGTTCCTCTTCTCCTCAAGCACTCAGGGCAGGGGCTAGACTTTCTGAAGTCTGAGTCATTCCCTCTCCTGATGCCATCCAACTGTCCCCTGGACCCTCCCCATCCGTCTTCCACCAAGTGAATTTACCCCCCCCCCCTTACTTATGGTTCTGATTATACCACACTGCCTGCCTCTTCAAAATACAGGGAATAGGCCAGGGCCACATTTTAACCTACAAAGGAAGGTGAATTTATGGGAAAATACGTAGAAGGATGTGCAAATTATTGACAACCTGTATTAAAAAGCTAGACCCCAAGGGCCACTGACCTATCTTCTAGCTATTCACACCTTCCCAGTGCCAGCTTTGCCAATCCCTTCCTCCTTGAAGTGTTAAGGTTGAATTACTTGTGGGGTCTTGCATTAGCTGACTCTCTGCTATTTATGCAGCAAACAAAGTTTGCTCTTCTCTCAATGCTCAGCTGGGTACTTGCTGGTCTCAAGCAACCACATTATGATTATTGGTTTGAACCCGCAGCCTGACTGGTGTATCTGTGTCAGGAGAGCGGCTAAAGGAAATATTTCGGTCTTTGTCACTCCCCTACTCAATCAATTCCAGTGGCTTCCTAGTGCTTCAAAGATAAAAGATCAACTCCTCTGTTGAGCTCCTAAAGCACTCTATAATCTGGCCCAAACCTACCCCTCCAGCCTCATTAGACATCGGTCCCCCTCCCACACACTAATCCAGCCAAACAGACCTTCCCTCTGTTCCTCACTCCCGACACCCCATCTCGGTCTTTATACACTGGTACTGGCTGCACCCCATGCCTGCACAGAAGCCCTACCTCCCAGAATCCCCATCTTCCTGGAAGGTGCACCTGAGGCACCACTGTCTACAGGAAACCTTTCCTGGTTCCCCCAGCTGCTAGGAGCTCTGCCTTGCAAACAACCCTGCATTTAACAAACCTGTGGGTCTCTCTGTATGTACCTGTTCGTTTTATATTTGTGCTGGATGCATTTTACATATATTTAGCTCCCTCATTAGACTCTGAGCTCAAGCCTCTAGGCTAGCGCCTGGTACATGGTAAGTGTTAAATAAATATGTGCGGACTGTGCCCACCACAGAAGGAGCGGGGGTTCTGGGGAATTTAGGAAACCTGGACACTAAAAGCACTTAGTAATGGCTTTGCATTGCTATGAGCTGGCCTAGGGGCCTCTTTTTGAGGAAGACTGCATCCTCCCAGGCTGCTATGATCATAGAATTCACCTTCAAAAGCTCGAGGACCCAGGACTTCCTCCTGGCAGTCTGTCCCTCTGCTCACAGATCACCACCCAATCTTTACCTTAGGAGTGAGCTTCGGCACTGGCTGCAGCCTATGCTGACCACTCCTTCCATTCCAAATGAGACAATCTATGGGAAGAGCATTGCAAACCTCAAGCCACAATTGAAATGCCAATTATTATTATTACAGTGATTGACAGTTTATAAAGTAGTTTCCTCATAAGCATGCAGGAAAGAAGAGAGGGAAAGTATCCCCAGTTTTGCAGACAAGGAAACTGAGGTTCTGGGACAGAAAGGGGCTTTTTCAGGGTTCTACAGTCAGTGTTGGAGCCAAAATTCAAGCCTGGGTCTCTTGCTTCCCGAGACCAATGTTCTTTCCATTGAACTACACCGCCTTTCCAAAAATCCCAGCATGGCTAAGCTGGCCTTCGGAGGGTTAGCCCAGCACGCCCTTTAGAGCACCCCAATAAAAGCCTCTGCTTGAACACTCCCAGTGCCAAGGGAGCCTGCTAGCTCAGGCAGTGTAGTAGGTAGAGCACCGCACTTGAGTAAGGAGACCTCGGGCTTGAATCCTACCCCAAATATTTACTATTACAGCTGGATGGCTCTAGGCAAGTCACTCAACCTTCTGAGCCTGTTTCTTCATCTATAAAATGGGTTGCTGTAGGGAGCCAATGAAAAACAAGGAACGTGCTAGAGCTTTTGAAACCTTTGAGTGCTAAAGAAACATGTACTCTTTTTATTATTTCATTAGAGGGTTCTTTCCATGGCTGGGCATCTTAAAAAGATGCTTCTTTTTCATGCTTTCCCCCCACCCCCCTGTACTCCAGGCCTACACCCAGCACTCCTAGAAATACTGCGATTACTACTTACAGCCTGGCTTCCCACCATGCCAGCAGGCTCAGCTGTGCTGACACCCCAATTGCTGGGTATCAAGCCTCTCCCATTATACCCCAAAATAACAGCAGGCCTCACCGTTTGCAAGAAGATAGCTGACTTGAAGCCAAGAGCTAGAGCAAATCACGAGCAACAGAAATGGGTGACTTTTCCCACAAGTTCCCATACTGGGTGCTTCCCCATTAACTGGCTCCCAATGTCTCCTGTACAACAGGCTTCCTTGTCACTTCTTGTCAAAAGATCAGCTTTGAGCTGCTTGAAATTTCTATTCAAAACTTAGCCTAGAGCAGGTTTTTCTGAACATGGAGGTCGCTGATTCAGGGCTGGGCAGGCGGGACCATGTCACAACCAGTAAATGGATATAATACTTAAAAAAAAAAGCTGTCCTCCTCCTCAGCCTCCCCCCTCCCCGCCTTTCCCTGCTTAAAAGGCTGTTCTGCCCTCGGCACTCCCTGCCCCCATGCTTCCTTTTCTTTTTAATGACATGCCCAGAAAGAATAGGAAATGCCTAGGCTCTATGATGGGAGTCATTTGCTGTGAAAACGTTCAGGTCTGTGGCTTTCCAGACGTCTTTCCACATAAAAACGATGAAGAGATGGGAGAAATGGCAGGCCTGGAACCACAGGCATCATACCAGAAACATATGATGCACATAAAAAGAAAAATCCACTTTAAAAGGGGGTCACCCACACAGCTGACCTGTAGCCTGTCGGCCTACAGTAGTTGTGAGTTTATGCTTTAAAAACAAAATACACCTTTTGTATGAATCCTAGGAAATCTTTGACTTTTCCAAATTATTCTTCTGATGACTATTATTTCAATCAGGAACTATCAAACTGGGACAAATAATGAGCTAGGCTATAATGAATGAAAATAAATACTGCTATAACATATCCGACATCCCGATGATATTGGGAAATGACACCTGGAGAAGTACAAATTATCTCAAAGACAGACTGATTGTTTTTGTTCAGAGAAGCTACTGAACTGAATGAAATCATCTTGGAGTTTGAAATTAAGTACTAAGTCCAGAATTGCAGCAATAAATAAAACTAAGTTCTGAACCATCCTCCTCGGTTTTTTCCTCTTTCCTAAAGCTCCCTATACGAAACATCTTTTTTCCACTCCTTCCTCAGGGAGAAGAGCAGAGATCTGGCTTCTCCTTTTGATGACCAAAGTAAGTGATCAAACAAAGGACAAAAAATTATTTCAATGAGAATTCCATCACTTACCCCTTGGATGCTCAGTCCAAACAGGTAACTCCATGAAAGCACAGACTCTCCAAGCTGCAAGGGATCTCAGAGGCCAGCCCAGCCCAATCTGTGCCAGAACAAGACTCCCCTCCTTGGCGGCCCCATACAAGTGATCATCCAGCCTTTGCTTAAAGATTTCCAGTGAAGGTCAACGCACTACCTCACCAAGGTAGGCTCCCCATTCTACTACGGAATAGCTCCTACTTATAAATGTTAAGCATGCTTCAAAAACTACTTTTTGCTCAGGGAAGAAGAGTACTACTCACTCTGGAATTCCATGGGAAAATGCCCCAAATCCATTTTTAAATTAAACCTCCCTTGGCCCAAAAGGAAAAAGTACCATGTTTGGATGTTTTTTCCTGGGGACTGTAATCACCTCTTAAGTTGGCTAATGAAGGTAAAGTGGACAAATGGCCATTAGGTCATGCCTGATATGGGGAGGACAATAAAGGGACTGCCACTTACATCTACCATGAAAATCTTCTGGGAATCATCCAGAAACTGGACTCGCAAGTGCAGCATTCTCGCAGAGGCAGGGGGCTGCCAGCAGCCTTGATGCTGTAGGTACCAAATGAAAGGGGCTTCTCACCATGCAGCCTGTCTCCACTCAGGCTTCCCCCTTGTAGCTGGATGGAGCTTGATAAAGAAACTGCCCCTGGCACAGGGCACAATCCAGTTGGGCTGAAGTGTTGTACGCCAAAGGAGGACGTGCCAGAAATAACCCCGCTCGCTAGGGCAGCCCCCTAGATCTAGATGGCAGACAAAGAGGAAGCATTCCTTGCTGGGATGCTGAGTGCATCCTTAAAGCAATCTCAGCATGAGAATGAGCTTTTTAAAAGAGGATTTGTAAGCCACAGGGCATCTCCTTGATTTCAGAATTCTACATGGGAAGATGTCCCAGTAGGACTGGGTGGACAGGCATTTCTTCTCTATAAAATGAAGGGGTTGGATGGGGAAGCAGAGTGGGGTGCAGTGGCTAGGTTAACTACCTAGCTGGCTAACCTTGGGCAAGACCTATCTTCCTTTCTTGGGGCCTCAGTTTCCCCA
This sequence comes from Phalanger gymnotis, assembly GCA_028646595.1. NCBI lineage: Eukaryota > Metazoa > Chordata > Mammalia > Diprotodontia > Phalangeridae > Phalanger > Phalanger gymnotis. The sequence continues at coordinate 33,484,106 of CM053628.1, read as the reverse complement.
CCTATAAGGCAATTGACCCTTGATCCAAAAATACTGTTTTGGGGCATACATGCTTAGAATAGTGCTTAATACATAATAAACACTTAATTGATTTCTCATTCATGCATATGCCCCCCAAAGAACTCAAAAACAGGCTCCCTGTGTGTGTGTATACATGCACATGCATATATGCATATATACAAATACACATACACAAATATTCATAGGACCACTTTTTGTCAGATCAAAAAACAAAACAAAACACCAAAAAAAAAAAGACCACAAAAAACAAACCCAAACCAGGTGCCCATCGACTGGTTGAACCAGTACTGGTATATGAACGTAACAGAGCATTATTGTGTCATGAGAACTGTATCCTAACATGAGGTATTTGGAGAAACATGGGAGATTATAAGTAGAACCAGGAGAAAAATATATACAACTACAATGATGTAAACAAAAAATCTAAAACCAAGCCTGATGCTATATAATTATAATGACTGATCCTAGTCCTGAAGACATGATGAGGAAAAATAGACTACCCTCCCTTCACTGGAGAGGTAAAGTACCATGAGTGTGAAGCGTTACACGCTCACATGCAGTTGCTAGGTCGTTTGGTTTTGCTGAATTGTTCTTCTTTGTTATAAAGGAAGGTCGGGGCATATCCAGAAATGACTGTGATGTAAAAACAAAAGGAATCAATAAAACTTTTTTAAAAATAAAAGGATTAGACTAGATAGTCTGTGAGGTTCTTCTTAGCTTGTATGTCTGAAGATTATATATAATCCCCGTTAAGAAGGACATGATGTGACACAGCAGAATGTCAGTGTGAGTAGAAAGAGTATTGGACTTACAGTCAGCAAAACCTGGGTTCAGATTCCACCTTTAACACTTAACAGTGGGGTGATCAGGGGCAAATCAGTTTCAATCTCTGGGTTTTAGCTGCTTCATTTTTGAAATGAAGATCATACTCGCAAGGAAAGGCTGAAAAAACTATGGTACAGAAATGTAATATGATTGAGGAGAAATATGCCAATTTATGAGGAATTCAGGGATATATGGGAAGATTTCAATGAAGTGATAGATTTAAATAAACAGAACAAAGACAATAACAAGGCCATAATAATAGCTTTGAGTTTGGCAAAGTGCTTTATGAATGGTACCTGGTACATATCTGAAATGGAGTAATGAATGCTGAAGGATAAAAAATTCTTTGGCCTGTCAGAACCCACAGAATAGAGTTGTGTCTTAACAGTACTGTGTCTCTTTTTTTCCTAGCTTTGGGAGAGATGGAGAGACTTGAGGGATGAAACATACCTAAGATACAGGGGTGGGAAAAAGATGCTAGTGAGCAATATGAGCAAGAGGGAAAGATGCGGGGAGCACTCGTTGCCACTGTCACAATGTAGTGGGTTGTGGGCGAAGACCTAAACCACATAGACACCATCTAAGGATGAGGCAAGACAGGCTATGGATGCTTGAGCTTGCCAAGGATAATGGAGATGACACTGCTCTAACCCCTTTAATACTGTCTCAGTCTCTCTCCCTGTGCCAGGAAGTGACTTTCTATTCTAAGGCCTATCTAAAGCTTATCTCTGTTCTTTGAAGTCACATTTTTGATTTGTTTAATTTGTTTGAATGTCAATTTGATAAAGGTTGACAGACCATAAGTGTTCTGATCTGTTTATTTCTGCAAAAAGAAACAAAGAAAAAATATACAAATACAATAACGTAAAAAAATGCTAAAACAAAACTTAATGCCATGTAATTACAGTGACCAATCTTAGTCCAAAAAGTGAGGGAATGTACTACCCTCTCTTTGTTGTAGAGGTAGAAGACTGTGGGTATAGTGTTGTATACCCTCTCAAATGTTGTCAGTTCGTTTTACTTAATTGTTTTGCTTTGTGGAGTGGAGTGTGGGTATATCTAAAAACAATGAGGACAAGGTATATGGACAAAAGCATGAGGAGTCTTTCTTGAAGGAGGGCTCAGGAGCTATAAGAAAGAGAATCTTATATTTGATTAACTTTTGAAAAGCACAGAAAGATCAAGTCATATGGATTCAGTCCTTTTAGCCCCCTATCCTAAAAGAGTGGTCTTTAAAAATAGCATCTGTTTTGTTGCCTTTCCCCTCCATTCCTTGCTATGCATGGTCACTAAGATCCTTCTGCAGAGGTAAAGAGAGTAGTCACATCCGGTGGGAGGGAGGAAAGAATGGCTTGAAAAGCCAACAGTAGTAATGGAATACTATTGTGCTATAAGAAATGAGGAGCAGACAGACTTCACTATAACCTGGAAAGACTTATATGAACTGATGCTGAGTGAGGGGAGCAGAACCAGGAGATCGTTATACACAATTACAGACACACAGTATCTGTAAGGACTAATTTTGATAGACTTGGCTCCTCTCATCAATGCAAGGTACAGCTCCAAAATACATATGATAGAAAAAGCTATGCACATCCAGAGAAAGAATTATGGAGTCCGAATGCAGATTGAAGCAAACTATTTCCTCTTTTTTTTCCCTTCTTTTTTGGTTTTGTTTCTTCTTTCTCATGATTCATTCCATTGGTCATAATTCTTCTTTACAACTGGACTATTATGTAAATAAGTTCAATGTAAAGGTATATGTAGAACCTATATTAGATTACAAGCCATCTTGGGAGGGAGGGAGAAAGAGAGGGAGAGAGAAAATTTGGAACCCCAGAACTTGTGGAACTGAGTGTTGTAAACTAAAAATAAAAAATAAACTTATAATTAAAAAAAAAAAAGAAAAGCCAACAGTACTCACATTCTAAGGGTGGGTGGAGGTTAGGAGAAGAGAAGGTTGTACAAACAGGAGTCAAGAGCAAGCTAGCAAGGGAGATATGAGAAGATGGGATCAAATGCACTCGAGGCTGGCTTTGGCAAGAAGGGTCATCTATTCATCAGAGCCCAGAGAAAAGGAGAGAACTGAAGGGTGTAATATTTAAAGAATTTTAAGTGCAGACTTGGGGAGGAGAAGAAACACACAATGGATAGTCTCATTTTTTTCCAGTAGGAGAGCAGGTCTGCTGAAGTAGGGAGAGGGGAGGGAGAGTGTGAAGGTAGCTTAAAGGAAGAAGAGAAGATTTGAAACAGAGACTGTGAGAGAAAACAAATTTGTAGTGGATCCAGCAGACTTGTGACTTCCTCCCACAGTACTGAGCAACACAGGACCAAGAACAGAGAAGGTTCATGGTGAGAGAAACCCAAGGTTGGGGTTTAAAAAGGGATGAGCCTAGAAAAAGCTTTCTATACTTATTGCCTTTATTTTCTCATTTTCTACTCACTTTTCGATCCCTTGCATTCTGGCTTGTCTCCACAACTTTGACTAAAACTGTTCCTTCCAAGGTCACTAAGGCTCTTTATTGCTAAACCATTTCGCATTCCTTGTCTTTTTTGACTTCTCTGCAGTATTTGACACTTTTGTCCAACCTCTCCTCTTAAATGCTCTCTCTCCTACCTGGGTTGCTGCGACAATGGTAGAATACTGATCTGACAAGGCAATTAAGAGTAGAAGACATTGTAAATTAGAACTAGTTAACAACAGGGTCAAAGAGTTTGCAGGGAAGAAAGGCCAGAGTTAGGAGTAATAGCTCATAAAGTAAGAATGGGCAGAATGACTAGACGTTACATTGAAGAGGGAAAACAGTTTCAGCAGAGGTCACGAACAGTGAAGAGCTGCAAATCTGGAGATTATGGTCCAAGAGAGGAATTTCAGAGTAATGGTTTAAGGAGGTGGAACACTTACGGGTGATGATGAAATCAATGAGATAACCATTCTTGTATGTGGTTCAGATGGAACGAAAGCATAGCCCTTGGTAGCAAGAGAGATTGATAAACCAGAAAGCAAAGGCATTAGAAGAAAGCAACATGTAAACTGAAGTCTTCCAGCGTAAAGACAGAGGTTGGGCTAGAGAGGAAGTCTATGAGTCAGATATCAAACTCCTAAGAAAGGAAGATGACCTGGAGGTAGGTAGATGACTTCAACTGGGATCTAAATAAGGTGATCTCTACATGGAACAACTTCAATGGAATAAGTCTGGAAGTGGTAGTGAGGAACAAAATCATGCCAACTGCTTTTTCTGGCCTAGTGTCTGAAGCACTGGAGAAGATGCATATAGTACTGGAGACACTGGCCATAGACACAATGCCTTCCAGGGGAAGCCAAGATTTTGTGACGGAAAGAATACAGAGTATGAGAGAAAAGATCTAATACGAAGAATAGTTTGTTACCTTTAAAACACAATGGAAGGCTAGGGCAAAGTCACAAAGAACCTGACTAAAAGACAGTTTGCTAGTCATGGAGCAGTAGATTGTCACACCATTCCCAGAAACAATGGAAGCTGAGACTGGCACCAAATCAGAGTTTACTAGATTAATATTGCCTGAACAAAAAGTGGAAGAGGCCAGATGGCAAGAGGCCTGAGGCTAGATGGGAGGAGGCCTTTGCTATTTGTGGTCAAGTGTGGTCTAGTTGATTTATTTACCCTCCCATCATCAGTGAGGGCAGTTCTGCCTCAAGGCTAGCTGCAATGTGGAATTGATTACCCTAGGGTGGGGTGTCAGGTCTCAGGTCTGGGCAGGATTTGGTAGTGAGGGGCAAGGCTGGGAAACCAGATGTCAAGAGGCCTGTGTCTAGGCCTTGATCTTGCTCCAGGCCTGGTGGCCAGGTGGTTGGGTGCAGGAGGCTGGATGGTAATAAAAACATAAATAGCTGACTGATATAAACCTTAGAAGACTTGCAAAGCACTATGTATGCATTGTCTCATTTGATCCTTACGATAACTCTGTAAGGTAAGTATGATTCCCATTTCATAGATGAAAAAAATGAGACTGAGAGAGCTCTAAATAACTTACCAGGGTCACACAGAATTCACAGCACCATCTGAATGCAGGTCATCTTAACTCCAAGAACAGCCTTTGAATCTCTTTGCTGGCTACTGACAACTAAAATCAGAGACAAGGCCTAATGTCTGAAGCTTAAAACAAGCTCTAGTTCTCAAAGAACTAGGACTAAACAAGCACATTTTGCCTTCTCAGTGAGGGAAGGAGGAAACTTAGAACTCAAAAATTTAAAAATGTCAAAAATTGCTTTTACCTATAAAAGTCCACGTTTTTCCCACTAAAGTGACCAACTTTGCTGGTCTCTAGAATGCTCTGACCAGTTATGGGCACTAGTTTAGGAAAAACACAAACCAGAGCATACTCAGGGAAATAGCTAGGATGCTGAAAGGACTGGACATTATTTGTAGTGGAAACGGTATTTATGTGGGCTGTGATGGTTTCCCATCAAGGAAGGTGTCCCTGGGGCTTGTTCGGTACAGAGAACCATAGGTATAAAAACCTCAGTCTATTTGGAGTTAGAGCTCAAGAGGTTTGCTACAGTTCCTACTGACCTACTGGCCTTTTTTTCTGACCTAATGCTGCTGCCCTGGTGAATGCAGAAGTGGGGCGAGGGGGAGAGCATGTTTTTATTAGTGCATCCTTTTTGTTATGTTATTTTTATTGCATTTTATGATCCACAAGTATTTCATTGTGATCCAATCCCAAGCCTGACTCACTGGACTGGCCTGATCTGTTTGGCCCACAACAGTAGTTAGCAGGATTAGATGGCAATGATTTTGTGGTTCTCATGGCTGAAGTGGAGGGAAAGACCATGCCAGAAAAAAGGTAGTTTCAGATTGGATGACCACATGACTCTGGTATTCTGCATCTGCAGCACTGTTAGGCCTACATGAAAAACTCACTTAATAGGATAAGGTGGCTTTCACTGACCCTGTAATATTAGCCCAATGGGTGCTTAAGAAGTTTGACAGGGAGAGTAAAAATATTTTGAAATCTAATATGCTCTGGCTCTTACTAAAGGTTTTAGAAAAGCTGGATCAACAATATAAGAAAAACGAAAACAAACTGTCTGGATGTTCGGTAATAGATAGATAGGAATCCACTTTTGTTTTTTAAGGCCCATGCCTTGAAGGAAGAGAGGCAGTAAATGGCATTGGTAATGGCTCAGGTACAAAGCACAATACTGGTGGAGGGGAAGAAATGGGATTGATAGATTACAGGTAAGAAATAAGGCTTCCGACTCAGAGGTCTCACCAGAAAATGTGTCAAATCTTGCTGCTATTAGGGGTATTATTAGGGATGAAAACCAAAGCCAGAATGAGGATGAGAATTTGGAACTGTTGCACATAGTAAGAAAGCCAAGTTGATCCTATTACAATCTCCTGGAGTGGGATTTTCTCTACAGAGGGATCAGATAATGGGTGGGTTTTCACCACCAAGAAACCTGGGAATTTGCAGAAGCTTAAACAACCACCTAACAAATCATTAGAACAACTGTTATTGAGGGTGTGGTCTAATGGAGGTAATGTGTAATCCTAGCTGTGAAGCATCATCAGTTTGTGAGGCTTCCGAGATTCCCTTGGGGAAAAGTCAGCCCTAGATAGCAATTATCCTTCATCCCTTTTTAGGTGGCTAAGATGGGGAGTTCTGCATACTTGACTCAAAAAAGATTAATTCCAATGTTTAGGTAGTTTCCTAGTGGGCTCAGCAAAGGTGGAGGAGTAGTTTCTGTAAAGGCAATCAGTGAATGGGAAGATCTTTCCGGCCCATTTGAGTGGGCTTCGGGAGCAGGGCTCTCAGGGTCCTGGGGGGAGTGGGTAGGACTGGAGCCAATGGTAGGCACCTGAGTTCTGGTCCACGTGATGACATGAAGGCTGTGGTGGGAGGAGCTTGCTGAATGGTTGGAGCAGAGCTAAGAGGCAGTTAAGAGCTGAAGGAGAGGGGAAGCAGTCAGCTAGCTGGAACACAGCTTGGAGATTGTGGCAGAAGTGATGGTAGGCGCTACAAAAAAAGCAGGACTGCCCCTCATGGAGACTGGAGAGTGCCAAGTAGGGGCTTGAAGCCAGTGGATGGTCTTCTTGCTAGACGGCCCTGGCATTGGGGGGGGGGGAGGGGAAGCACCGGTATGGCCTGGCTTGCTGCCATGTTTTTCTGTTGCCTCCTGGTCACTACTGTGAGATGGACCTACTGGTTTTGGAAGGTTCTTGCCAGAATGT
>CM053628.1:33453354-33476942 GCA_028646595.1 Phalanger gymnotis | reverse complement strand
ATAAATGCTTTAACTCCTCTGCCTTCTACTTAGAGAATTACTTACATCCTGCAATTCTGGACCATTCAGGCATATTCATGGTTATCTTTGAAGTCATGAATTCTGCCTTAATGACATAGTTTCTAAAGTTTCTGGTAAACTTATGTCATCTCATCTCACCTCCTCTAACCACCTATGAGCAACCTGAGTCTGAGGCGACTAGATTTCACGTTCTGGGTGGAGCCCACATGAATGGCATCACACGCTTTAGCTATGGGCAACTGCTATCACACCTCCATACACCTCCGCTGGGCAGAGCAAGTCATGAAATCCAAACAGGAGACTAGGGCAGCCCCAGTGGCTTTCAAGAAAATTTGGTTCCTTACACAAAGGGGGGCTCAAGGGATGATGGGAAGAGGCTCTGTGCCCATCATCTTATTAGATGAGATGTGATGATACAATCTCCCATAAAGAGCTTTGGATGCAACTCTTGAAACACATGGTTTCAATAAAGAAGAGTGATCGTCAGCCTATTTTAGTAAAATTAAATCATGATATCTGAGATCAGGGTACTTCTGTATGGCACAAACTTAGCACATCCTTCAAGTCCCCACCACATGTGGACATTATAAGTTACCCAAGTCTCTGTACACAGACTTTAAAGACTTAGAGGATTCCAGCTCTTAACTGGCTTTGTGTCATGGACAATTTTGGCAGTCTGGTGAGACCTACGGAAGCTTCCTCAGACTGTTTTTTAGTGCCCAAGGGCCAAGTTTTCTCTGAAGCTTGGACTATTCTAAGTGTAGGACCAGGAATATGACCACTGCCCAGTTGACAATGGCAAGGGGTCAAAGGGGAACCATCAAATATATAAGAGGCTGCTAGATACACTGGCGGTAAGCTATTATACCAGGGACTCTTGATGAGTCTAGTGGGGAACCTCCATTTCAACTGGGAATTTTGGAAGTAGGCCTACTGAAGGGAGTGGTATCACTGCTCAAGTGGAAATGGGTAGAAGATCCCCTGTCTAGGTCAAAGATGTGGTGGCTAATAATAGCATTTCTATAGTACTTTAAGATTTGCAAAGCACTTTACATATACCATTTGATCCTAACAACATCTCTTGAAGGTAGGGCTTATTTGACTACTATGTGCCAGGCACTGCTAAACATTTTACAAATATTATCTCATTTGATCCTCACAACAACCTTGGAAGGTAAGTACTGTTATTATCCCCATCTTACAGATGAGGAAACTGAGGCAGACAGCAGTGAAGTGACCTAGGATAAGAAGGGAAGTGAATAGGGAAAAAAATTCTACCACATTTTTCTGAAAAGGGTTTGGTATCCAAGATAAGACCAACAGCCATTCCCCAAAAGATAAGTGGTCAAAGCACATGATTAGATAGTTCTCAAAAGAAGAATTGTAAACTATTAGCAACCATATGAAAGAATGTTCAGATCACCAACAACAAGCAAAAAATAAATCAATATAACCCTGAGGCTTACCTCATATGCCCATACCCTTTAACACAAATATAAGCTGGGCTTATACCCTAAAGAAAAAAGGGCTTATACACTAAGGAAGCCATTGATAAGATAGTCCTCATATATATCAAAATGTTCATAGCAGGACTTTTTATAATAGCAAAGAACTGGAAATAAAAGTAGATGCTGATTGATGGGAGAATGGCTAAACAAACTGTGGTATATAAACATAATGGCATTTTACTGTGCCTTAAGAAATGATGACTGTCATTCCCCAACTGACAAATGGTCAAAGGATGTTTTTCACACAAAGAAATCAAAGTTATCTATAGTCATATGAAAAAATGCTCTAAATCACTACTGACTAGAGAAATACAAATTAAAAAAAAAACAAAACAAACTCTGAGGTACCACCTCATATCTATCAGATTGGCTAATATTACAGAAAAAGAAAATAATAAATGTTGGAGGGGACACGTGAAAACTGGAACACTAATGCACTGTTGGTGGAGTTGTGAACTGATCCAACCATTCTGGAAAGCAAATGATGCCCAAAGGGCAAACAAACTGTGCATACCCTTTGATCTAACAATACCAGTACTAGGTCTATATCCCAAAGAGATTTTTAAGAAAGGCAAAAAGACCTATTTGTATAAAAATATTTATAGCAGCTCTTTTCGTGGTGGCCAAGAACTGGAAATTAAGGGGATGTCCATTAATTGGGGAACGGCTGAACAAATTTCAGCATTATGATTGTAATGAATTGCTATTGTCCTATAAGAAATGATGAGCACAGCTAAATCTCTATTGATTAGAGAAATGCAAATCAAAGCAACTCTTAGGTACCACATCACACCCATCAGATTGGCTAACATGACAAAACAGAAAATTATAAATGCTGGAGAAGATGTGGGAAAATTGGAACACTAATGCATTGTTGGTGGAGTTGTAAACTGATCCAACCATTCTGGAGAGCAATTTGGAACTATGCCCAAAGGGCTATAAAATTGTGAATACCCTTTGACTCAGCAATAATACTTCTAGGTCTATATCATAAAAATGGGAAAAGGACCCACATGCACAAAAATATTTGTAACAGCTCTTTTTGTGGTAGCCAAGAACTGGAAATTGAGGGGATGCTCATCAATTGAGAAATGGCTGAACAAGTTGTGGTATATGAATGTAATGGAATACTACTGTGCTAAAAGAAATGATGAGCAGGCAGACTTCAGAAACATCTGGAGAGACATATATGAACTGATACGGAGTTAAATGAGCAGAAAGAAGAGAACACTGTAGAGAATAACAGTCACGTCGTATGATGACTAACTTTGATAGACTTAGCTCTTCTCAGCAATGCAAGGATCTAAGACAACTCCAAAAGACTCACGATGGAAAATGCTATTCACATCTAGAAAAAGACCAATAGAATCTAAATGCAGATCGAAGCATACCATTGGCTTTCTTTTTCTTTTTTGTTGTTTTGCTTTTTCTTTCTGGTTTCTCCCATTCATTCTAATTCTTTAGACAACATGACTAATGTGAAAATATGTTTAATAAGAATGCATATGTAGAGGCTTTATCAGAATGCATGCTGTCTTGGGGAGGGGCAGGAGGTGAAGAAAATTTGAAACTCAAAAGCTTATGGAAGTGAATGCTGAAAACTAAAATTAAATAAATTACTCTAAAGACAAAAAATTTAAAAAGAAATAGTGAACAGGATGATTTCAGAAAAACCTAGAAAAACTTCCATGAACTGATGCAGAGTGAAGTGAGCAGAACATTGCAGTGACAGCAACACTGTACAATGATCAACTTTGAATTACTTAGCTATTCTCAGCAATAGAATGACCCAAGACAATCCCCCAAAGGACACATAATGGGAAATGCTATCCACCTCCAGAGAAAGAATTGATGGCATCTGAATGCAGATTGAAGCAATTTTCCACTTTCTTTCCTTTTTCCTTTTTGATTCATATTTTCTTCCACAAAATGACTTATATGAAAAACATTTTACATGATTGCACATATACAGCCTGTATCAGATTGCTTACTATCTCAGGAATGGGGGAGAGGAGGAAGGGAAGGATAGAATTTGGAACTCAAAACTTTAAAAAAAAAAAAAGAAACGTTAAAAAATAATAAAAAAGTAGTTAAATATTTTTAAAAGGCAGTTTAAACACCACTCCCCAAAAAATGATGACCGTGATGAATACAGAGCACAGAAAGATCTACACAAAATGATGGAAATTTAGCAGACCAAGAAAACATGACAACAACAAGGTAAATGGAAAAAAAGCAAAAGTGCATGTTGCCCTTTTGTATCAAAAGATGTCAAAATATCAAAAAGATATCACCTTTGTATCAAAAAGATACAAGACAGTCTTACCCCCCAATTTTGTGGAGGTGGGAGGTCCACAAGTGTCTCACATTACACGCTTTTGGCCTTTTTAATGTACTAATAACTTGAGTTTTTTCTTTTTTTTTTTCCTTAAAAAACCAAAAAAACAAAAAACTTGGTTGCCCTGGGAAATTCATCAGCATTGTATGTATGTCAATTTCATGACATGCTTGCCTGGGTTATGGACAATGGACAATGCTCGCATGCCTTCCCAGTCACCAGTGGAGTGAAACAAAGCTGTGTGCTTGCTCCTGTGCTTTTTAGCATGATGTTTTCAGCCATGTTGTCAGATGCTTTCAATGAGGATGAACACGGCATCAAGGTCAGCTACTGCACTGATGGTAAATTCTTCAACTTGAAAAGGCTACAAGCCAAGACCAAAGTGGAGGGAGTGTTGGTGCATGATTTTCTGTTTGCAGATGATTGTGCACTCAGTGTAGCCTCTGAAGCTGAGATGCAACAAACTATGGATCACTTCTCTGTTGCTTATGCTAATTTTGGCCTAACAATTAACACTAAGAAAACACAAGTGCTCCATCAGCCACCACCACGCCACCCATATGTGGAACCATCCAGCAGTTACAGCAAATGGAGAAGTCCTGAATGGTGTGGTTAAGTTCACTTACCTTGGTAGCGTACTTTCCGGGAATGTACACATTGCTAATGAAATTGACACACCAACTGCCAGAGCTAGCTCAGCATTTGGGAGGCTCCGAAGGATAGTATGGGAGAGAAGAGTAGTATTAGACTGATTACCAAACTGAAGGTCTACAGAGCTGTGGTGCTGACCTCATTGTTGCATGCCTGTGAAATCTGGACAGTCTACCAGCGCCATGCCAGGAAACTGAATTGCTACCATTTGAACTGTCTTAGGAAGATTCTGAAGATCACCTGGCAGGATAAGATACCAGACACTGAAGTCCTTTCTGGAACTAAAATGCCAAGCATTCAAACTCTGCTTCAGAGAGCGCAACTCTGATGGGCTGGCCACACTGCTCAGATGCAAAACATATGATTACCAAAAAGACTATTTTATGGAGAACTCACACAGGGCAAACATTCACATGGTGGTCACAAGGAGTGATACAAGGACACTCTCAAGGTCTCTCTCAAGAACTTTGGAAGTGATTGTGTGACATGGGAGACATTGGCACAGGACTGCTCAGCATAGCATGCTCACATCAGAGAAGATGCTGTGCTCTATGAGCAAACCAGAACTGAAACAGATTGAAGGAAACGCAGGATGTGCAAATTGAGAGAATCAACTCCAAATGTTCACATGGACTATTTGTGTCCGACCTATGGTAGAGAATTCCGAGCTCATATTGGTCTGATCAGCCACAGTTGGACACAATGAAACTTGACTCTAGCATAGTGATGTCATTTTGGTCCTCTTCAAGAAAGAAGGACAACAACCTATAGGATGGCTTTCTGGGAGAGAAAACAGGAGATACACTGGTAAAAACTATGATGATATAAAAAAACACATCAATATAAAGGTATTTAAAAAAAAATTTTAACTGCATTAAAAAAAAGAAAAGAAAAGCAGTTACCAGCACATCACTGAAACAGGCCTGGTCAATTATATGATTAACACAGGGTCAGCCTTGGTCTAGAGTTGTCCATCCCAAACTGAGTGATATTAAGTAGTCTGTCCCTGTTTCCTTGCCTCCCTTGAGGAATCCTACTTTTCCTGGCTCCCTGGAAATTCAGCATGGTTAATTGGATCTTGGCAGCTGTTAATCCAGCAATGGGGGATAATTTGAGGGATGGGGTCTAGGCAAGTCTTCTCAGTGGGTGGCATGTGAATAACCCTTGAAGGGCAAGGTCTTCGTCCATAGTAAGTTGTGGGAAGTGGCTGTGGGGCTGGCTAAGTGATCTGCTGCTTGGAAAGAAGAGAACTGGACAATCAAGAGTTCTCCTCTTTGGGGGTCAGGACCAATTTGGCTGATGTTTACCCCACCATGTTGTTGTTTGTGGGCGATATTAGTGCATATCAGAAACACCAAATACCCTCAAGTGGGCTGACTAATCAGGCTGAAGTTCTTCTAAGAATGACAGGATGGAGACTGAGCAGGCAGGCAGGCAAAAAATATTTACCAAGCACTTGTAAGGTGTCAAGACGGGATCCATCATCATTTTGGCTATGGGAACTATGACGCCACGCTGTGGTGGGCACAGAACTGTACGATCCCCTTAAGTAAGGATGAGACACCTACTTCTGTCCAATGATTCTCCTCTTAGTATCAATCAGAGCATCCACCTTTCAAAGATTGGTAATGGTATGATCCCACGTGGTTCTTGACTTGCCTCTGATTGGCAAAATGATTTATTGGCCCTCTTCCCCAACATCAGGTTAAGAAATTTCACCTTGCTGTAACTGATATTCAGAATATGGCACTGCAGTGCCAGTTAAGTCTGCTACCATGGCAGCCACTAGCCAAGGTTTTACAAAACATATCCTTATATCCTTCCTCCTTATGGGCCCCCTTGCACCACTGCCTCTGACTTTACCACGAAACAGGTATGACACTGGATCTGCTGTCACTCAGAGGTTTTCTATCTCCAGAATCATCTTCAAGCAGCTGGTATTGTTATTGAACACTGGAATAGACTCCTAACAGTAGCTCCATCAACAGAACACTGATTATCAGGGCTGGGTGTCCTTCCTCCTAGAAGTCTGTAAGGAATTAGCATTACCCCAAAATGGGGTTGTGAAGAGTTGGACACAACTCAACAACAACAACATGGAGGGGGACAGTTACAAAGCATATTGCCCCCAATCCTGGGTCACATTCTCCCACAAAGAGGCAGAGAGGAGTCAGGGGCTGGAGGAGATTAGACACAAACTTAACTTACAGTGGTAGTGAGGCATATGTGTAAGGAATGTGGCCAAGACAACTCACAACTCTGGGCCAGCAAGGCCTCAATGTGCTTTCCTTCTCCAGAATTCTCACAAAATTCACTGCAGGGGTGGAGCATCTATGTCAGTGATGGAAGAGCAGAACACTGCATATACACATAGAACAGGAGTATCTATCAGAGAAACACACAGAAGCAGTATGTAACAACTATATACCACTACATTGAACATTTACCCTATTATGTGTGAAACACATAGTAAGATATATTACAGCAACATACAAGGATCCACTGGAAGACGGACTGTAGTGGAGAAAGAATTGTGGCAGAGAGACATACCAGCAGGCTATTGAAATAATCCAGACATGAGGTGATGTGGTCCTACACCAAGGTGGGGGTAGTGTCACAGGAAAGGAGGCGGCACATATCAGAGATATTGCCAAAGTAGAACTGGCAGGTCTTGGCAACAGACTGGATATGGGAGACTGGGGTGGGGATAGGGAGGAAGTGACAGACGGTCAGGTGGAAGAGGGGAAGATTTGTGGAGAATAATGAGTTCAGTTTCAGACACACTGAGTTTAAGATGTCAATGAAACATCCAGTTCAAGAAGTCCAATAGACAGTTGGAGATGTGAGAATGGAGCTCAGCAGAAAAGTTAAGGATGGGTAAAGTGATCTGAGTTTAGGTACAAAGAGAGAGAGAAAAGAAGGTTAAAAGACAGAGCTTTGGAAGATATCCATGGTTAGTAGATTTGACGTGGATAAAGATCCAGCAAAGTTAACTGAGGTCAGATAGCTAAGAGGAGAACCAAGAGAAAGCAGCGTCAAGAAAACCTAGAGAGGAGATGTGAGCTCTAAATGAGCAGAATTAGACATAAAGGATGCCATCACAAACAAATCAGAAGAACAGCAGAATTACCTTTCAGACCCATGGACAGGGGAAGAGTTCATGACCAAATGAAGGGCAGAGAGGTTCCCAGAAGATAAGCTGGACAACTTTGATTATATAAAATTAAAACATTTTTGAACCTATGAAACCAATGTAGCTAAAATTAGAAGGGAAGTAGGTAATGGGAAAAATGTGTGCAGCAAATTTCTCTAATAAAGGTCTCATTTTCAAGATATATTACATATACATGCAAATTTATATGCAAAAGAGCCATTCCCCAATTGCTAATGGATAAAAGGATATGACTAAGCATTTTTCAGAGGAAGAATCCAAGCTATCAGCCATATGAAAAAAATGCTCCAAGAGAGAAAAGCAAAGAAATTAAGGCAACTCTGCAATTTCACCTCATATTCATCAAAATGTTAATAAAAAAAGAAATGATAAATGTTGGAGTAGCTGTGAGAAAACACAAACACTGATATACTGTTGATGGAAAACAATTCCTTTCTGGAATCTGGAAAGCAATTTGGAACTATAACCACGAAGTGACTAAATCTTGCATTACCTTTGACTCAGAGGTACCACTACCAGACCCATACTACAAAGAGGTCAAATAATTAGGAAAAGGGCCCATATGTACAAAAATATTTCTACCAGCTTTGTGTGTTTGTGTGTTTGTGTGTGTGTGCATGTGTGAGAGAGAGAGAGAACGACAAAGAACTAGAAACTAAGGGGGTGTTTGTCACCTGGTGAATGGCTGAACATATTATGGTATATGAACATAATGGAATACTACTGTGCCAAAAGCAATGATGAAAAAGACAGTTTCAGAGAAACCTGCAATGACATCTAAGAACTGATACAGAGTAACAGAAGCAGGAGAACAATTTATACAATAACAAACATTGTAAAGACAAACAATTTGGAAAGACTTAAGAACTTTAATCAATACAATGACCAACCATGATTCCAGAAGACCCAGAATGATACATGCTACCCATTTCCTGACAGAGAAGTAATGGACTCAGGATGCAGATGTTATTTTGGACATAGTTTATGTGGAAATTTGTGTTGCTTGTTCTTCTTTTCTTCCATGGGGGGAAGGAGATGGGAGGTAGAGACAAAAAAAACTTTGTTAATTGAAAAAAATAAAATCTAGAATTGGTGGGTCAAAGAAACATGATAAAATACATCAATAATGTCACTAGACATAATGACAACGATGAAAAAAATTACCAAAATTTGTAGGATGCAGCCAAAGCAGTCCTTAGGGGAAAAATTATATATCTCCAAACACCCTGAGCAATAAAATAAATAAAACAATAAACTGGACATGCAACGAAAAAATTTGAAAACCACGAAGTTTTCAAACCTCAGTTAAATAGCAAAACAGATACTCTGAAAATAAAAGAAACTACACAAAACTGAAAGAAAATTATTGAATAAATAAAACTAAGAATTATCTTTTATGAAGCTAACAAAATGGATAAACCAATAGATAATTTGATTAAACAAAGTGGAAAATGAAAGACAGTATCAAAATGAAAAAGTATTCACAACAAATGAAGGAAACTGGAATGGTTCCTGTGGTTGAGTTTGCAATGGCTTCTTGAGGCTGTGAGTTCTTCAGCTCCCTGACTGACCTTAGCAGGCTTCAACTTTGATGCCTGTGCAGAATAAGAAACAGGTCAATTGAGCTATGAGCTAAACCAATCCCTCTCCTCCCACCTGCACCACCCGCCTCCTCTTTGTATTTGTAAACTTACCATTTCAAAACTACTGGCCATGGATGATGACATGGCTGTCTTCGTTGTCATCTGACCATGGCTCCATAATGTGCAAAGCTGAATGTGCAGGAGACAGTGTCCTTGTTCAGAGAAGCTGCCCCTGGGCCTCACTGCCTGCACACTACACCCCAAGTCCCACCCCTGCCGCCCAAGATAAAAGATGACACAGATCGTGTTGGAGACCTTCACCAGCCCAACCACATATGCTGCCACGCAGGCTGTGCTGTTTCTGTATGCCTCTAGATGGACTCTGGTGAAGTCAGTGTAATCCGCACTGTGCCCGACTATGAAGTGATGCCCTTCCTTCCCTGTGCCATTCTCCATCTGGATTTGGCTGTGACTTGACTACCTCATAAAGCTCCAGACTGAGAAAACCTAGCTTTAGTCCCAAAGTGGATAAAGAAATTGTGGCACCTGAGAGAAACTGCCCCAATGCCCTAGACCTTGAGCAGGAAAGGTCATTGCTGCATCTAGCTCTTCTCTGGAAGAGCTATGAAATCACTGATGATTAGGTAGCCAGAGGCTCTCTTCCAACTGTCCTTCTTAGGCATGGAATCATGGAGTATCCATGAAACTACCTTCAACCTACTCATGGAGAGTGATGTTGACATCCATAAAGATCTTTAAACCAATACCATATCGTCTGGTGGTACCCAGGCATTGCTGACAGAGATCACAGCCCTGACCTCTAGCACCCCACCTGAGAGCACGTCCTCTGCCTTAAACTGGAGTCTCCATCCTGGCCTTCCTGTCTATCTTGCAGTAGATGTGGCCCAGCAAGCAGGAGGAGACAAATCTGAGCTCTCCATTGTCCACTGCAAATGATTCTATATGAACTTTTTTTTTGGGGGGGGGAGACATGGGCAAAAGTTGATAATTGCCCCCAAAAGAGATAAGCTTGGCACAGATAAGACTGTGTGGTTTTTCGAAGCTTGATTCAGAATTTTAAAACCAGAATGGTAAAGGTGATGAGTCTAAAAGTATGTCAGAAGCAAACATTCCCAAAGTTCCATAATCTATCTCCAGGACTCCGACTGTACATTTGTTTGGGTTTTTTTTAAGTCATTCCAAAATTCGTGCAATACATTATTATAGAGTGACTTGCCTCAATGAAAGCTTCCCTGATCTACAAAAGGAGCTAATTACATAAATCCAGACAGGGCAGGGGGAGGATGGGGAGGGCAAAGAACTGCTTACCTGTAAACTACGTAATCCTTAAAAAACAAAACTTTTTGTATCTTCTGTCTTGATATTTTTTCCTCTTTAAAAGTTGTCAGAGCCATGATGGAATCTTCCTTTCCCTCCCTGATCCCCAATATAGAGGAGAAGGAAGGCTTTTTACAGTTTCCCCGAGACTTCCGTAAGATCAATGCCTATAGTTGGAAGAAGACAGGAGCATTATCTGTATTGACTTAAGACCAATTCAAATAAAAGTACACACATTAAAGAAAAAAAGAAAGAAAGAAACCAGACAATTAATTACTCACAATATGAGGACTTTGACAATGCTTTCTTGGACTAAACTTTAAACAGGTTCATTATTTGGGTTTTGATGGCTCACAGTAAGTATAAATAGCAATAATTGCTGTTCTGGCCAGAAACTCTAAAGTTCTTCCCCTCCCTGATTATTTTATAAAGGCAAAGTAGACCATCTTTTACCTCAATTCTTTCCTAGCCATTAACTAGTCTTCAGACAAACTGAGAGCTAGGAAAGACCTTAGCTTAAAAAGGCCAAGGTCTTCCACATGCAAAAAAAAATAATTATAGCAACTCTTTGTGGTGGCCAAGAATTGGAAATTGAGGGGATGCCCATCAATTGGGAAATGGCTGAACAGGTTGTATTATATGAATGTAATGGAATACTACTGTTCCATAATAAATGATGAGCAGGCAGATTTCAGAAAAAGCTGGAAAGACTTCCATGAACTGATGCTGAGTGAAGTGAACAGAATCAGGAGAACACTGTACACAGTTATAGCAACACTGGGCAATGACTAACTTTGACAGACTTGGCTCTTCTCAGCAATGCAAGGATCTAAGACAACTCCAAAAGACTCATGATAGAAAATGCCATCCACATCCAGAGAAAGAACTATGGAGTCTGAATACAGATCGAAGTATATTATTTGCTCTCTCTTTTTTTTTTGTTTCTTCTTTTTTGTGATTTCTCCCATTGGTTCTAATTTTTCTTTACCACATGACTAATGCAAAAATATGTTTAATATGAATGTATATGTAGAGCCTATCAGATTGCACGCTGTCTTGTGGAGGGAGAAGGGAGAGAAAATTTAGAACTCAAAATCTCATGAAAGCGAATGCTGAAAACTAAAATTAAATTGAAAAAAAAAAGGGCAAGGCCTCCCACTGCATCCTGGGC
Source organism: Phalanger gymnotis (assembly GCA_028646595.1). NCBI lineage: Eukaryota > Metazoa > Chordata > Mammalia > Diprotodontia > Phalangeridae > Phalanger > Phalanger gymnotis. The sequence goes on along the minus strand of CM053628.1, from coordinate 33,465,160 downwards.
CATTCCCAGTTATCCTGACCTACGCCTTGGCATTGGCCTCCGATGACTCTGGGGGAAACAGTAGAGCTGATAACTTTTCACAGCTCTGCCTCAATTAAATCCAATTCTCTTGCAAGTCAAGATATCACTCCCCTGATGCTTTTCGACAATGAAGGACAAACAACAACAAGAACCTTAAACAAAAAAATGCCAAAGGAGGTAAAATGAGAAAAATGAGAGAAATAAAAATTTTAAAATGGCCATAAAGAAGAGCACTTGAAGTACAAAGACCTAACAAAAGGATGGCCTTGGATGACAAGCTCCACCAGGGAGATTTGGAAGGTACAATATCAGTGGAGGAATCTCCTATAAGATCTGAATAGATCTGAGGAAACTGATTCTCACACTAGTCAGAGGCAAAGAAAAACCTCATCAAAGTTATGATACAACAGATGAAGTTGTTCACAGAAAATTGTGAGGGAGACAAATGTTAAGTAACCCTGAATAAGACTTCCTAAGTGAAGATTCTCAGGGTAATTCTCATCTCAGCTAAGGGAGGGGGAAGATGATAAAAATTTTACCTTAAGAAAAAAAGAAAAGCTAAAGAAAACAAAAAGAAAGACACTAGGGTCAGAACCAGCCCTGGCGGGGAAGAAATAAGAGCAAACTTCATGTTTTGGTTAACTCTAGGGGTCTCTGATCTAGCACCTGTCAAATCAAAGCCAGCACCAAGTGGCCTGTCTGTCTTCAGAGGTTGTTAGGAAGCCATTACAAACACTCATCCTTTTAGGTAGAAAGCAAGAGGCTCAAATGGGGCCTACCAAACTCATCAGGAAGCAGCAAGAACAAATCCCTTAGAGGAGATTCAGTGAAGTCTCCCAGTAACAGTCTTTGATTTGGTCCATTCAGATTTGCATGAATTAAATCTCTGTTATGATGAGAAAGAGAACTCAGATTAAAAGAAGTTTAATTTTTCATAAAATGTTATTTGAAAGGGGTGCTAACAATCTACTGAGGTTCTTTTAAATTTTCAAGGAAAAAAATAAAAAATCCTCATGTGATAAATTCCTTTGAAAATTAAGGATGGTACCAATCTATTCAAGACTACAAAGAGAGGTAAAGAACTATCTTCTAATTCCCCTTCTTCCTAAAGAGCACATGTTCGATTTCATCTTGGTATAATATGCCAGTTAATGTCAGCTTATCAAGTCCTAAATATATGATATAAACATTAAGCATCCACTCTGTGCTGGGCATTGTGTTAAGTGTTGGGGATACAAAAGGAAGCACAAGACAGTTCTTGTTCTCAAGGGGCTCACAATCTAATGGGGGAAGACAAGACACAAACAAGCTATCTATGGGATAAATCATGGGATTTTGGCTGGGATCTGAAGGAAGCCAAAAGGGGAGATGAGAAGGGAAGCATTTCAGGCATGGGGGAATACCAGGGAAAATGCCTGGGGCTGGGAGATGAAGCGTCTTGTTTAAGGGACAGCAAGAAGGCTGGTGTCATTGGATTGAAGCGGACATAGAAGGTTATATGGTATAAGAAGCGGAGAGGGGAGACTGGAAGGAGTGCTGTCAGGTTACCAAGAACTTTAAATGTCAAACAAAAGACTTTTTTTAAAAATCTGATCCTGGAGGCAATAAAAAGCCACTGGAACTTATTGAATAAGGGAGTGATATGATCAGACCTGTGCTTTAGTAAGATCACTTTGACAGTGGAGGGGAGGATGGACCGGAGTGGAAAGAGATCTGAGGCAGGCAGACTCACCAGCAGGCTGCTGCAATAGTCTAGGTATAAGGTAGTGGTGACGGTCTGCATCAATGTAGTGACAGGGTCAGAGGAGGGAAGATATGTGAGAGATGTCAGCAAAACCAATAGGCTTTGGTAACACATTGGATATGGGGAGGGTGACAGAGTTGAGGATGACTTGTAGCTTTCAAGCTTGGATGACTGGGAGAATGGTGGTATCCTAAACAGTAACAGGGAAGTTAGGAAAAGGGAAGGGTTTGGGGTGAAAGGTAATGAGGTCAGTTTTGGATATGCTGAATTCAAATTACCTATCAAGTTTGATATGTCCAATAGGTGAGACCTGAGGTTAACAGAAAGGTTAGGGCTAGATAACATTTGATCTACTTAGCCTAGCTAGCATATTTGGCATCATCAGCAGAAAGATGGTAATTGAATCCATGGGAGTTGATGAGATTATCAAGTAAAATAGAATAAAGGGAGAAGAGAAGGCAGCCTGGGACAGAAGCTTGGGGGACACCCACCCACAGTAAATGGGTCTGAGCTGGGTGAAGATCCAGCAAAGGAGATTGAGAGGAAGTCAAGAAGTATGAGAACAGAGAAAAGGTTACTGGACTCGGCAACTAAGAGGCCTTTAGTAACTTCAGAGAGGTTGAGTGATTTGCAACCAGTTATGGTTTAATCCGATTCGTGTCAACCTAGTTTTGTGAAGCTTATTTTTTGTGAATAATTTTGTGAAAATTACTCTTATACTTTCCAAAATTCAAGTGACTTATCTTATAAAACCTAATTAAGCTAACTTGTACGTTTTATTGTAAAGATAGTTCATATTTTAATGAGCAAGATTATTTTTCTAATATGAAATTTTAATTGCTTTCTAATTTTAAGTAGTTGCTGGATTGTGACTTATGGTTCATATTTAGAAATTGTGTATATAATGTACAATTAATTTTCATTACATTTTTATGAAGTTTCAGCATTGTCATGCCCCCTTCCCCTTTTAAAGAATAGATTAATAGCTATGAACATTTTGTAAAAAAAGAAATAAAGGGAATTAGAAACTATTTTGCCTAATTATATGCCAATAAAAATGACAACTTAAGTGAAATGGATGAATATTTACAAAAATATAAAGTGCCCAAACTAACAGAAAAGAAACAAAAAACTTAAATGACTCAATCTCAGAAAAATAAATTGAATGAGACATAATTGAATTCCCAAAGAAAAAAGAAATCCCAAGACCAGATGGATTTACAAATGAATGCTATAAAACAAAGAACAATTAATTGCAATATTACACAAACTGTTAGCAAAAATATAAAAAGGAGGGATCCTACCAAATTCCTTCTATGATACATATATGGTCATGATAACTAAACCCAGGGAAAAACAAAATATAGAATACTGTAAGCCAATATCTTCAAAGAATATCAATGCAAAAAATGCTAAAATATTAATAGCAAAGAGGCTACAGTAACATATCAAAAACATTATGGACTATGACCAGGTGGTATCTGTAACATTAGTTCAATATCAGGAAAACTATCCACAAAACAGATAGTGTAACAAGAAGAACAAAAATTACACAAATATATCAATAGATCCAGAAAAGGCTTTTGACAAAATACATCTAGTTCTGATAAAAAAAAAAAATTCCAAAGCATACAAATAAAGGGCCTTTCTTTAAACTGCTTCTATCTAAAACCAAGAGCCGGCATGATATGTAATGAGGATAAACTAGAGGCCTTTCCAATAAGATCAGGGCTAAATAGCGCAAGGATGTCTATTATCACCATTACTATTTGATATAGTGCTAGAAATTCTAGGTATAGCAATAAAACAAGAAAAAGAAATTGAAGGAATAAGCACAGGCCAAAAGGAGAGAAAACTATTGCTCTGTGCAGATGATATGGTGGTTTATTTAGAGAGCCCTAGAGAGTAAACTAAAAAAATGGAAATAATTAGTACCTCCAGCAAGGCTGCAGGATATAAAATAAATCCACATTAATCATCAACAAAAAACACCAGCAGCAAGAGATAGAAAGAGAAATTCCATTGGAAAAAAGGTAAAGGAAAGGACTGTGCATTTGTGAAGTGTCTACTATGTGCCAGGCACTGTGCTAAACACTTTACAATTACGATTTCATTTGAACCTCACGACATCCTTGTAAAGAAGATGCTATCATGATCCCATTTTATAGACAAGGAACCTGAGGTAGATATTAGGTGACTTGTCCAGGGTCACAAAGCTACTACACGCCTGATGCTGGATTTGAACTCAGGTCTTCCTGGTTCTGGGCCCAACGCTCTATCCTTTGTACCACCTAGTTGTGTTAATTAAGTACAGACAGCTAAAAAGTCTAAAAAAGACTCCAGTCTAAAAAACTTGAGTCTACCTACAAAGATGCATATATAGGAACTATATGACTACACCTACAAAATACTCTTTATAGAAATTAAGAACTGGAAAAACATTTATTGCGTTGGTGTGTTGGGCCATAATGAGTTCTGATTTGGATATATTGATTCTGAGATGCCTATGTGTGGGATAAGGATGTAGAAATGTAGGTCTGGAGCTCTATAGAGACTGGGGTTACAGAAATAGATTTGCACGTTCTATCTTTAGACATGATACTGGAGAAGTAGCATGGTACAACAAAAATGGTACTGGCTTTGGATTCAAAAGACCTGGGTTCAAATCCCACCTCTGATACTTACTACCTGTGTGTCTTCAAGCAATTTACTTGAACCTGTCTAGATTTCCGTTTCTTCACCTGTAAAATGAAGATGGACTAGATGCCCTTTAAAGTCCCTTCCAGCTCTAGCTCTAGGATCCTAAGTATGACCTTGGATGCTACATCCCCTCGCAGGACCTCAGTTCCTTCCTTTTGTATTATAAGGGCAAGAGAGGGCTGGACTAGATCAGAGTTGAGGAACCTGTGGCCTTAAGCCCACCTGCGACCTTCTAGGTCCTCAGGTGCAGCCCTTTGAATCCAAGTTTTACAAAATAAACCCTTTTATTAAGAAGGGGATTTGTTCTGTGATGTTTGGATTCTGTCAAAGGGCCACACTTGAGGAGCTAGAGGGCTGCATGTGACCTGGAGATCGCAGGTTCCCCACCCCTGGACTAGATCATCTCTAAGGTCCCTTATCATGTTCATCATAAAATTACCATCTTCCTTGTTGGACCCCTTTCCACCTCCTGAAATACTGTTTACTCATCTCCCCAGTTACAGGAATGACTCCCCTCATCAGCTAGACCCAGATAAATTTTAACTTGTTTTCTTACGAGCTTTAAAATGATAAAGAGCACCATTTAGTGATCTTTATTTAAGATATTGATCCTAAAAGAACATTAAACCTAGGTTTTATTTTCTAAATTCTAGATCAATTAAATCCAATCAAATAAATATTTAGTAAGAGCCTGAAATGTGTCAGGGCCTTTTAAGGGGATACAAAGATGAAATATTACCCAGTCCATGTACATTGTACTGGGAGCAGAGGTACAATGTCTACACAGATAACTATAATATAAGATAGGGAGTGATTAGGGTAAAGGAGAAAGATACTGTGCAAGCGCTCTGGGAAAAACTGAGCAGAGAAAGAACACTTTTAGCTGGGAGCGATCAGGGAAGGTTACACAGACAAGCTTTGAAGAACTCGAAGGAATCTGAAGAACAGAGATGAGAAAAGTCCACGTTCTGGAAGAGAAGACACTTGAAGCCGCAGGAGCTAAACTGGTCATCAAGAGAATCAATGTAAAGAGAAAAAAGAAGAGGCCCTAGGGCAGAACAGGCCCTTGATCAAGCTGCCTTTTCCTACATAGTTTTCTTGACTTTCAGAAAGTCACCAATTTCACTGTTTTCATTGCTTCTGTTTTTGCCTTCTGAAACGGCCTCCTTGGTACCATTGAGAGAGTACTGGGGGGACGGGGAGGTAAGATGGTCGATTAATAGAAGTAGAGCAAATGCTGCCCTCAGAATTCCTCCTAACAGATCAGAGTCTACGGGACTGAAGCCTGATGGAGAAATCCGAGAAAAAGTCAGACTGACTGGGGTATTTGTCCCTCCTTGGTCATCAGGAGGCAGAGACAGGGATCCTTACTGAGGTCACGGCATCTGGCCAGGAGTGTGGTATGAAGCACTCCAGCCCCCAAAGCAGCTGGGCACCAGATTTAGGGGAGGTGGAGGGGAGCAGACCCATATTGGGACACCACAAGCAGGGTGTGGGAACAAGTGTCAACCGGTCCCCCCACCCCTCATGTCTAGGTCACAGACCCAGGGCTTGTAGGTCCCCAGCCTGTCCCTGAAATCCTAGAATAACATAGTACTCAACAGCCAAAGAAAGCAGGAACAGAACCAAGCCAGACCTTCCCTCCAGAAGTACACAGAGCATAGACCTAAAAGTCCAAAGTCAGGAAGTAGGATGGGAAGAATAAACAACAACGAAAAAAAAGAATCCCACTATATAGGGCTATTATGGTCACAGAGACGCTCAAGACCCAAAAGCAGAAGGTGACTCCAGACATCTAGAAGCAAAGCCTCAAACAGAAACACAGCTTGGGCACAAATTTAACTAGAAATCCTCAATGAGATGAAAGAGTTTAAAAATGTTTTTACAAATGAAATGAGAGCATTTAATGAAAGAACTGGAAGGATTAAAAATCAGAATGAACCCAACAGAAGGCAATGATGCAGTGAGGCAAGAAAAAAATATTAGCACAAAGTAAAAAAAAAACTGAAAAAGTAGAAGACAAGTATAAGGTATCTTAAAGCAAAAACAACTGACCTGGAAAACAAATTGAGAAAAAAGAATTAAGACTCACTGGACTACCTGAACACCATGACCACAACAAGAGCCCCTAGACAGCTTTATTTCAAAAAATCTTAAAACTGCCTAGATCTCTTAGAAGCTGAGAGCAAAGTAGATATTGAAAAAAATCTTCCTGAAAGAAAGCCCTAAATGAAAACTCCTAGGAACATCCTAACCAGGTCATAGCCATGATGGCATGAGCTTCCAATTCTAAGAAAAAATACTGCAAGCAGCTGGAAATTAAGAATCCAAGTACTAAGAGGCTGAAGAGGGAATCACACATGATTTAGCATCCACCATTTAAAATGGAGCAGAAGAACTTGGAGTGCAATCTTCCAGAAGGCAAAGATACAAGTTTATACCCAAGAATAACTTAGCCAGGAAAATGGAGCATAATACCACAGGAGAAAAAAATGAAACTCTAATGAAATAGAAGACTTCCAAGCATTCCTGATGAAAAGGCCAGAGCTGTGCAGAACTTTGAAATTCAAACAGAAGAGTTAAGAGAAACATAAAAAGGGAAATATGAATGAAAAATCATAAGAGCCTAAACAAGGATACATACTTACATTCAAATATGGGGACCTCTGAGACCTATCCTCATCAAGAGTCATAGAGGAAGTCTGCTTAGACAGAAGGCTCAAAGGTGGTTTGGTTACATCTTTTTTTAAAAAAAAAATTTTTTAATTCATTCATTTTTAATTTATGGGATAAAACAAGTATATCCATAACATAGTATAATAAGAAAAGGTGATTGCACATAAAACTTCAAATCTATTATGTACAACTTGCTACTCCTTTTACATAAATAATAAAATTATCACGTAAAATTTCTACCCACCCTCCACCATGTCCTGAAGATATTAAGAGAATGAAAATACAGAGGAAGAGGAATACACTGTGGGGAGACAGCAGAAAGAAAAGGAAGGTTAGGGAAAATGATGTCACATGATCAGGGTGTATAAGTAGACATCTATATAAATGAGGAGGGGATGGGACAGGAGCAACTGATCACTGAGCTCTGCTGTCATATGAACTAGTTTAAGTTACTCACACACACACACACACACACACACACACACACACACTTGGGTACAGATGTACATTTCACTCACCATATATTTTTCTTTTCTTTTGGACACAGTGAATGCAGAAATCTACTTTGCTTAACTATACATGTCTGTAACAGGGTTTTGTTTTTGGTGGGGGGAGAGTTGAGGTGAAGTTTTGCTGATTAAAAAAAAAGAGCCCAAGCTCTGGAGTCAGAGGAGCTCAGCTAAATAAAATCTCACCTCTGGCCCTTACCACCTGTGTACCATTGGACAACTCCCTTAAACCTGTCTGGTTTTCTGTTTTCCTCATCTATAAAATAAAGGTTGGACTAGATAGTTTCTAAGGTCCCTTTGAGCGCTATGCCTCTTCCCCTTTGCCTCAACATAGGTCCCACAGACAAAAATAGAACTAGAAAGTCAGGTCGAGACATTAATAAGTGACATGCGCCAGTCACTGTGCTATGCACAGAAGACACAAAGAAAAACGAGCGCGTCCCTTTTCTAAGGCATTCACCATCTAATAGGGGCAGACAACATGTGAACAACTACACACTAGATATTCAACAGAGGGAAGGCACTAGCAGTATGGGAGAATTGGGAAAGGCTTTTTTGGACTTGACAGAAGCCAAGGAATAGAGGTGGGTGGGGGGGATGATGAGGAGGGAGAGTTCCAGGTCTGGAGGAGTCACAAAAAGCAGCTGGAGTTAGAGAATAGAAAATCTTATTAAAGAAAAAGGAATCCAGTGGCACTGGATTGCAGAGAATGTAGAAGGAATAAGGTATAAGAAGACTGGAGAGAAAGGAAAGAGCCAAGTTATAAAGTTTTAAAAGTGGCAAGGTTCTGGTAGCAGCAGCTGACAAGGAAGAAGCAGTGGGTGAGTGTGTGGGTCCTGCAAGGAGCTGGCTTCTGGCCTATGTGTAAGTAAGGAGCCATCCATCAGAGCCTACTCAGCACTTTCCCTTGCCTTCTAGGCGCTAGAGTGCTGCCACCTCTCACTTTTGAGTCTATAGAAGGGATGAAGAGGCCCCTCAACCAGGCTCATCTGCAGAGCAGAAAAGCAGATCAGTTATTAGGCGAGAGAAATAGGAAGAGGCCATTTAATGTCACGAAAAGGCAGCCACACAGCTTCTGAAACCATGATGCTGATACAATTTGAGTAGGCTCAATTATCACTGGAATTCCGAAAGGATAGCCACATGAAACTTATCTAGGAGAGGCAGAAAAGGGCAAAGAAGGAAGAAAGGTGGAAAGTCCAGCAGAATCCTCCTTACCTGCTGACATCTTCAGAAAGTGGGCTGGATGGCCAAAGAGTACCTGTGTCTTAGAAGTGTGGTTCTGTCCCCAAGAAGCCTTTAACCAGAAATGCCAGGGTTCTTTGACAAGGACTCAGACACTCTGATTTTTCTCTTTGAGAAGAGGAAAGAGCCAATACAACCATTTTCTGGTAGCAAAGCCCCCAAAGTTGACAAAATAATAACAGGAAAGCAGGTGATCAAGATTGCTGATCTGAAGCAACAGGCAGAGTTTCTTTGTGGCTGACAAGGAAAGGTTAAGGAGAAAAAATTTAAGCAAGTCAAAGCTGACAAGACCAAACCCTCAAAAACTCCACTAGAAAAGCAATTTGACAAAGATGCTGACTTTCAAGAAAAGTATGAATGATGGAACTTGTCACCACTTTTAGAGACTGCTCCAACCTCCTAGACCTGACAGAAGTTTGCAGCAAATAAGAGAAAGCCAAGGACACTGTGGCTCCCAACCTTTTCCCCTTGGCCTTGCCATCCCCGGAGCTTGCTCTTCTGGAGATTCCCAAGGACATTCAGAAAGCACTTATGAATAATTAAATGGAAGGTCACAAGGGGTCAAGAGGGGGTACAGGAAATCATACAAATACAGGAAAAAGGGAAAACCAGGAAGCTAGGGATGATCTTGGTGGAACATCACCTGATGGATACTGTTGGAGAAGAGGCATGAGGGTGGTTTACAGAACAAGCACAGCAGCAGAGCTGAGGATGATGGAGGTGGCAAATGGTAACTAACTGGAGGGTGTTTCTCTTGATTCAAACAAAACGGCAACTAGGAATAACTGTTTCAACCAGCACTTATTTTCCTTTTCCTAACTTCAGGATTGTGTTATTTAATTTGTAATGCCATAAAAAAACAACGCAAAATCGAATAAATACAGGAGCCTGGGGGTGGACTTGTATGATGAATTGACTGTATGCATTTTCTTATGCACGATTTAATTCAAATAAGGCATACCAATGAATGTGTATTCCAAGATGAGCCTAGATGTGCAACACCTTGCACTATTCCCAACACGATGATAATCTCAGGACTATCAGGAGGAATGTTTAAAATTCCACTTTAAGAAAGGAACTAGATTATCAGTTGTTTTTTATTTATCAGTTTACATAGTTAATCAGGGTACATATAAAGTTTTGACTTTTTGTTTGCAGTATTAAAATGTTATGCATCATTTTAAAAATACCCAGAGAAGTATCCCTTTACTTTTAATGGTGCATGCATGGAAGTAATGCAAGTTGGCAATATCTGATCACAAGAAATCAGTAAAATAAGTGTTTTATCATAAAAAGGCCAGAGGAGTTTCTATTTGATGTGGGAGGTATATGGGAGCCAGTGGAATTTACTGAATAAGGGAGTGATATGGTCAGACCTGTACTCAAGAAGATCACTTTGACAGTGGGGTCGATGGACTGGAGTGGGGAGAGATCTGAGGCAGAGAAATCAATCAGCAGGCTACTGTAATAGTCCAGGTATGAGCTACTGAGGATGTGGCAGTATCAGAAAGAAGAGAGCATATAAGAGAGATGTTATGAAGATAGAAATGACAGGACTTAAGAACAGATTAGATGGGGGTGTGAGAAAGCTTCAAGGGTGACACCCAGGTTGCAAGTCTGGCTGACTGGAGGATGGTGGCACCCTCAATAGTAATAGGGAAGTTAGGAAGAGGGGAGGTTTTGTAGAGTAAGATGATGAGCGGAGTTTTAGACATGAGTTTAGGATGATAATGGAACGGCCAGTTTGAGATGTCCAATAGGTAGTTAAAGATGCAAGACTGGGGGTCAAATGAGAAGTTAGGGCTAGATAAATACATCTGAAAAACACCAGCAGAGAGAAGATAACTGAACCCATGAAAGTTGAAGAGATCAGCAAGTGAAATTGTATAGAGAGAGAAGAGGGCCCAGGACAGAACCCTAAGGGATACCTACACTTAGCCAATACAGCCTGAACAAAGATAGGGCAAAGGAGACCAAATAAACAGGTAGGATGAGAACAAGGAGAGAGAAGTGTCACAGAAACCTAGAGAGAAAAGAGCATCACTGAGGAAAAAGGTGACGGATGAAGACCATTAGATTTGGCTATTAAGGGGGTAAAGGGCAAAGGGGATAGAAATAAGCATTCATACAGCACCTATTATGTGGCAGAAATTGTGCTAAGTGCTTTACAAATATTTCATTTGATCCTAAGAACAATTCTGTGAGTCAGGTGGTATTGTTATCCCCATTTTACAACAGAGAAACTGAGGCAAACAGGTCAAGTGACTTGTCCAGGGTCATGCAGCTAGTGTCTGAGGCCAGATTTAAATTCGGGTCTTTCCGACTCCAAGCCCAGGACTCTATCCACTTTGTCACCTAATTACCAAGCTATTAAGACATCACTGGCAACTTTAAAGAGACTGAATGATGAAGTTGGAAACCAGACTGCAGAGTTAAGAAGAGAGTGACAGGAAAGGAAGCGGAGGCAATGATTGTGGATTGCCTTCTCAACAGGTTTATCCAAAAAGAGGAGCAAAGATGACTAGTGGGAATAGAAGTAAAGGTTTTTTGAGGATGGCTGAGATATGAGCATGTTTGTAGAAAACAGAGAAGTAGCCAGTAGACAAGGAAAGACTGAAGATTATGAAAGGAATGGGGATGATAGAGGGGGCACCCTGTTGGAGAAGAGAAGATGGAATGGGATCCCTTGTGAATGCAGAGAGCTTTGCCTTGGCAAGGAAAACCATGGCTCCATTTGAGACTGGGGTGAACAAGTAGATAGCTGCCAAAGGCATCTGAGTAATGTAAAAAGAGGAGGAAGGGACAGGAAAGAGCAAAAGGATTCAATTTTTTTCAGTGAAATATAAGGCAAGGTTCACAGCCAAGAGGGTTGGGGAAAACGGACTACCAGACTCCCTGTAAAAAAGAAAAG
>CM053628.1:33426120-33453254 GCA_028646595.1 Phalanger gymnotis | reverse complement strand
GTCCCTACCCTCAAGGTGCGTATGTTCAGATGCAGAGAAGATAACACATAAAAGGGAGTTGAAGGGGGGGGGGGGGGAAAGCAAGGTGGGGTAGTCCTGGGGACTCTGAAGCACAAAGGGAGACAAGCAGAATTGGCAAAGTTTAGATTTATACAAAAGTAAAAGTACCTAACTAGGCAAACTAATCACGAGGCACCTTTTCCAAATTTATTTCCTAAATCCCCTGCCTGCAGTGGACTTTAAAAAAAAATGTTCCTTCCCCTTTAGCCCCCATACCCAATCAATTGCCAGGGCTTATTCTACCTTGAAAAACATCTCTCCCATCAGACCCCTTCTTCACCCTCACAAACATCCCTAGTTCATCATCATCACCAGCCCCTCTCAACACCAAACTACTGAAACAGTCTCCTAAATGGTCTATGCTGCCAGTCTTTACCTTTTTGAACTCATGTACACCTATGGAAAAACATACTCCTAAAATAAAGGTCTAAGCCTGTCGCTCCCCTTCTCAAGTGTTTGGTGACCCATACACCCATCTCCTCAGTCTGATTTATGTAAGAGGCTATTGGGCAAATCACTAGAATATACTCTCTCTTCCCTCCTCTTCAGACGCCTTCTCAGGGTCTTACCTCCTCCAGTGTAACCTTCCCCGGTGAAAATTTTTCCTGCAGCACTTGAACAAAAGCATTCTCTTCTGCTCCCGTAACTCCCCACCGTGTATAAATTTTATGTGTATAAATGACCTACCCCTTAAGCCAGAATACACCTCCTTGAGGTGTCACCGCTCACTTCCCTGTCCCCGCACCAAGCACAGGGTCTGGGACTGAAAGTTTTGTTCACTTGAATTGTACTGCGCACACCTGTAATAGAGGAACACCCCCACCCAGACACGGCTTGGAAGCAATTTTAGTTGCAGTACCCCGGCTATTTACCAGAGCGCTTTTATGAACTTGAAACACAGGTTAAGTTGGGACAAGAAACTTGCAGAAGAACCTAGGACGCCTCCTTGGAGACACGCTCCTCCACGCGCGGGAGTAAACAGAAACGGAGGCGGGCGCACGGTGTCGGCATCACCAAACGCGTCCACGGCGCGGCCGTGACGTCACCAGCGCGCCGGCCTAACCTCGGCAGCGGGACTGGAAGCGGGGGAAGGGAGAGGAGCGTTTTTTCCCCTTTTTCTTTCTCCGCACCGCCGGCGCGGGACAAAGAAACTTTCCGGAAGCCTCCGATCTAGTGATTTTTAGATTTGGGGGCGAAATCGGGCGTTTTGAGGGCAAAGCCTCGATCCGTAGCCCCAGGGCTGTTCGGAGGCAGGATGGAGGAGGGGTGACCTCGGAACAATCTTGGAGTCTTAATGTCACTTTCTGTAAATACCGACTCGGGATTTATTTGGCCGTGACCTTCCCCTTTGGGGGCGGCGGGGCACAGTGGGGAGAGGACTGGTCTAAGTGCCAGAAAGCTTCCTCCGACACAGAACGGCTGTGGAATCAAAGCCAAGTCATTTAACCTTTTCAGTGCTCAAGCTTACTTTTAAACCAAAGGCTAACCTTTTCTGTGTCTGGCAGGATGGTGAAGCCTATGGTCTCCTTTCTCAGAATCATGTTTTTAAATACAATACAAAGGATTACAATACACAGAATAAAATGCACAGGACTATACAGGAGGCCAAATAATCATAAAAATATATTTTTTTAAGAACCCCTGATCTAAGAAGATACTGACCAGCATTGGTAGTCGTTTTCCCACATCTTTATAATCACAGGTCTAGTTCCTGGGTTTTCTTCTCAGCAGTGGTTTGAAGTGCTGCAAACCAGAGTCAGATATTTAGTGATCGGCTCATTGCAAATAATAATTTTCAGTTTTCGTAAGTGGGGGAACAAACTCGTAATAATCACTGAAAGAAAAGTAAAGAATGATTGTACAAAAGATCCTAATGAGGAATGGTGGTAGAGAGAGAGGGAAGAAAGTTGTTGAGTCCTTCAGGCCAAAGATTCTTATAAAAGGTCAGCAAGCCAGCATGACTGTTTACACTCACCTTCAAAATGAATTTTCCTTTAAACATTTACTTTTTTAAAAAGGCAAAAAGCAGCAAAAGGAAGTGCAGATAGTAATTTTTTGAAGAGTAAAGCAACTGAGACTAGAGATTCTAACCTGAGATTATAGACCACTGGATCCATGGACAAATTTAAGGGGGCCCATGATCTTGATTAATATTTCAACAGAAATTTCCTTTTTGAAAAATTAAATGCCAGCAGTTGATTTTAAAAGAAAATGTGACCATATAAAGTTTCTGTAAAGCTATGGCTCAGTGGTAGTGAAAGGGAGAAAAACCATTTCCTTTCCTTAGTCAAGTGTCATTTTACCATCAGCACAAAAGTAAAAAAGGTCTGTTATACCTACATAGTTAATTTATGAAACAGACCTACCTATGGCCTGTTCTGCAAAGTCCCTCATTTTAATGAGGCAGTTGTTGACAGTCAAGAAGTTATCTGAAATTAAATTTGTCCAGTGAAGAAAACAAAGATGGAAAGCTCTTACTGGCATATGACCTTCCCTAAAGGTCTTACCAAAAATGTAAGGACCAATACCGTCCTAGAACCCAAATTTAGAGCCACTAAGCTTTCTCTTCCAATGGCCGGGAGAACCTGAGCTCACTGTAGATGACACCAAGTGTTGATTTTTCTTTAGGGAGGTGACCTCTCCCTCCCACCCATTTTCAAAACCAGGAGCCATTAAGCAGATTTTACATATACTTGGGTAAGAGTTTGAGGGTAATAATGATACTAAAATGTCTACTATCAGACTGCAGGAAAAGAGTCACGACTATAGCTGAACTTATCTACATATATAAACAACCTTGTACTGACATGTGATACCACATTTTGAATGCTTTTGAAAATAAGTTTTTATTGCTCTATTTTTGAAAAATTATTTCTAGCTTTCTTTTCTTTTTAAATTTTGAATTCCAAATTCTCTACCTTCCTCCCCCCCCCCACCCACTGAGAAGGCAGGCAATATAATATCAATTACATGTGAAATCATGTAAAACATTTCCTTATTAGCCATATTGCAAAAAAAAGCAAGAAAAAGAGAGAAAATTATACTTCAATCTGCACTCTGAGCTCATCAGTTCTCTTTCTGGAGGTGGATGGCAGTTTTTCATCATGAGTCCCATCTGGAATCAGTGTATTGATCAGAGTAGCCTAGTCTTTCATAGTTGGTTATCGTTACTGTGCACAATGATCTCCTGGTTGTCTTCACTTCACTTTGTCTCAGTTCATATAGGTCTTGCCATATTTTTCTGAAACTACCCTCCTTGTCATTTCTTATTAGCACATTAATATTCCATCACAATCTTATAATCACAATCTTATACCACAACTTGTTCAGCCTTTCCGAATTGATGGGCATCCCCTCAATTTCCAATTCTTAGCACCCACAAAGAGCTGCTATAAATATTTTTGTATATATAGGTCCTTTTTCTTTGATCTTTTTGGGATACAGATCTAGTAGAGGTATTGCTGGGTCAGAGGGCTATAAAACGGCATACAGTTTTATAGCCCTTTGAGCACATTTCCAAATTAGTTTCCAGAATGATTAGAGTTTGCTATTCCACTAACAGTTGATTATTTTCCCTCATCCCCTCCAGCTTCTGTCATTTCAGATAGATGTGACATGATGCCTCAGAGTTGTTTTAAATTGCATTTCTCTAATCAATAGTGATTTAGAGCATTTTTTTTCATGTAACTATAGATAACTTGTTTTCTTCTATCGAAAACTGCCTGTTCATATCCTTTGACCATTGATTAATTAGGGAAAGGATCTTATTTTTATAAATTTCACTCAGTCCTATGCTCAGTATGTATCTGAGAAACAAGGCCTTTACCAGAGAAACTTGCTATAAAAAAATATTATTACTGCATTGTGTATTTTTTTTACATTACCATAGTTCCCCAGCGTTTCTCTCTCTTCTCCCAGTTATCCGACGTAAAAATATTCTTTAAAGACAAAAGAAAAAGATGAAAAAGGCATAACTGATAAATATATCAAAGTCTGAAAATATGTGCAATATCCAATACTTATGGAACTCCTACCTTTGCAAAGGGATAGACTGGGAGTATCCTCTTGCATCTTTTCTTCTGAGTCATATCTTTTCTTTATAATCGTCACATTTAGAGCTGACTGCTGCCTTGAAGGAACTTTTACTCTATGGTCTATTTGGGATAGTAGGATCCACTCCGATCCTAGCTATTCCACATATAAGAGTTGTGTATATAAGTTATAAGGTGGTTTTATGGTCTAGGAACAAGGGGAAGATAAAGAGTTTTTAAGTGGTTAATAGAATAGACCACAGGAACTGATTTGCTTTAAAAAAAAAAAGTCATTCCTTCTCAGATCTTTAGTACAAACGCTGGCTACCAACAATCCAGTGATATCCACTGGTGTCAAACTCAAGTGGAAACAGGGAGTGCCAGACTGACTCAGAAAACTACGAATTTGCATTATCTATATTGCGTTTTTATTTATTTTGTTTAAAATTTCCCAACTACATTTTAATCTGGGGAGTTTTGCAGAGCCAGCTTGACACCTCTTACCTATAAGGCACATTTTATAATTAAACATCTGTGATTTTTGTAAACGAGAGGAAAATACATTGGTAAAACCACCAGGACTTCGAATTTTCCCAAAGTACACACCATATGCAAGCCCAGTTGTTCCTTTGATCACGTCCATGAAGAGGAAGAGGAGCCAGCTATTACAGGGTATGCTCCTCTTTGGGTCCTTTGCTTCTTGAATGCCTGCTTAGCCAGCTTGTCTTTCTCCCTTTGGAGTTTTTCCCATTCCTTCTTTCCCTGGGACAAATCCCGCAGTGAATCTGACTTCAATCTGCGTACGCTCTTCATATCCTCCACACTGGTGTTTTGGAACAGAGACTCTTCCAAATCAGTATTCGGTGTAGTAGCAACTGAACTAAACTTTGTGGCATTGGCATTCTGGGCCACTAGGCTTGCTTCTCCTCACCCTAATCTGTGTCTGCTACTCAATAAGAGTGGCTATGTTCACACCTCACCTTCTCTTTTCTCTCTGGTGACAGCATTCTGGTTTTCCTCCCACGACCTGACAGTCTCCCTGCAGATATCAAGGAGGGAATCTTCTAATCCATTTGATTTCCTTTCTAGTCTTATATTTTTTATCATATGCATTTAAATACATTCTGAGAAGGGGCCTATAAGCTTCACCAGCCTGCCAACATGGTCTCTAAAATAATTTAAGAACCTCAAATTTAGAAGCAAGTGGCTTCAGCCCAGCTCTGTCCTGGGCCATCTTCTCCCTCCCTTGGCATTCTCATCAGTTCTCAAGGGTGTAGCTTTCATACCTAGAAAGACATTATATCCCTGGGAAAGCCTTCTGTACAAAGTAGGGTTTCAGCTGGGACTTGAAGGAAACCAGGGAAGCCAGGAGGTGGAAATGGGGAAGGAGAGCATTCCAGGCAAGGGGGGCAGCCAGTAAAATGCCTGGAATCAGGAGATGGGAATGTCTTGTGCAAGGAACAACGAGGGGTCCAATGTCAGTAGAAGTTAGAGTAAGGTGTAAGAAGACTGGGAAGGTAGGAGGAGGCTAGGTTTTGGAGGGGACAGGGAGCCACCGGAGTTTACTGAATAGAGGGGTGATGTGGTCAGATCAGCACTTTAGGAAGATGAATTTTACAGATAGGTGGAGGATGGACTGGAGTGGAGAGAAACTTGAGCCAGGGAGACCATCTAGCCAGCTATGGTAAGAGTCTGGGTGTGAGGTGCGAAAGGTCTACACCAGGGTAGTGGCAGGTGTCAGAGGAAAGAAGAAGGTGTAGGGGAGAGATGTTAAAGTAAAACAGGCCCTGTCAAGAGACTGGCTGTGGGGGATGAGAGAAAGGGGAGGATCTGAGGATGAGTCCTAGGTTGTGAGCCTGGGTGTCTAGGAGGACGGTGGTACCTTCAACAATCACAGGAAAGTTAGGAAGGGCGGAGGGTTTGGAGGGGAAAGATAAATGAGTGCAATTTTGGAACTGTTGGGTTTAAGACAGGGGTGGGGAACCTGTGGCCCTCTAGGTCCTCAAGTGTGGCCCTTTGAATCCAAACTTCACAGAACAAATCCCCTTAATAAAAGGAGCATACCCAAGGATCTAGGATGCCACAGGTTTCCCACCCCTGGTTTAAGATAGCTAGAGAACATGCAGTTTTAGACATCCAGTAGGCAGCTGAAGACGTAAGACTAGGAGTCAGGAGAGATTTTAGGGCTAGATAAACCCAGAGTATCAACAAGAAGGTGATCAACAGTGCCCAAGGCTGCAGAGAGGTCAGGAAGGATGAGGACTGAGAAAAGGCCATTGGATTTACCTGGAAGTCAGGAGAGAAATTATAGTATTTGAGAGTGATCAGCATTGAGATCAAGGTGCTCTCCTCTTTAGGGCCACGGAGCCTTCCACAGCCACCATTCCTGGACTCATATCTTTCTGGAGAGGCATTCATCCAAAAGGAATTTAGGAAGTACCTTCAAGGTGCTGGTGAAACAAAGAAAAGAGACTCCATGCCCTCGAAATGCTTACATGCTACTGAGAGAAAAGAACACTTGTACAAATAAGGAAATAGAAAATATAGAGAAAGAATTTTTAGGGTGAGGGTACTAGCAGCTACTGGGATCAGAAAAGGCCTACTGCAGAGGTAGCACTTTAGCTGAGCTTTGGAGGAAGCTGGGAATTTCACTGGGGCAAAACAGACTAGATAACAGGGAAAGCAATGAGGAGACTATCCTAACAGTACAGAGAAAAAGGAGGAACCCTGAGCCAGCTGAATGAGTGAAGATATAGTGTGGAGGTGCCATACAACATTTCTACCCACATTTCCAATCTAACATGTTTGAATCCTGGCTTATGATCTCCTCCCAATCCAGGCAGCTAGGTAGACAGAGCACTGGACCTAAAGTAAGGAAGACTTGCGTTTAAAGTTGGCCTCAGTCGAGCTACAGAAACCCTGGGCAAGTCATTGAACCTCTGACCATGTCAGTTTCCTCAATTATAAAATGGAGAGACTAATATAGCTCCTCCTTCACTGAGATATTTGTAAAAACACTTAGCTCAGTGCCTGAGACAGAGTAAGGACTTCATAAGCGCTTATTTTCTTCCTTAAACATAGCCCTCAACTTTCCCTACCACTACTACCACACCATCCTTCCTGTCACAGAGGTTTTCAGCTTTTGGAAGATAACCATCTGCCAGGTGGTTGCACAGGGATTGTTTTTTTTAAGGCACGGTTTGGACTACATGACTGCTCAGGACTCTTCCAATTCTAAGAAAAAGTCTGTGAAATTCCTCTTTAGAACACAGGTACCCAAATCCTCAAAGTCACACTTATCCCTTCTAGTCAGGACCCTACTTTAAGTCCTAATCAACTCTCACCTGGACTACTGCTAAAACCCAATGAATCTTCCTGCTTCCCCACTCCAATCCATCTTCCAGTTTCAGAAAAGGACAAGTGGCAATGACCAAAAATCATCAGGGGCTGAAATACAAACTCTTTACCTCAGGATTTAAGGGCCTAAACAATCTGGTGGCAGACTACCTTTCAAGGTTCATTATCATGACTGGTACTCACATAAACTGGTTTATGAACTTCCCTCTTCCGTGAATTCCCCACTCATCTCCCACCTCCTGGCAGTGGCCCAGGCCAATCCCCCAGCCTAGAATGTGATCTCTCCTAACCTATGCTTCTTAGAACTCTTAGGTTCCTTCAGACCTCAGACCAGGGGCCACTTTCTTTCCTAAAACGGGCCTAATTCTCCATTTGTTAGCACTCTCTCTCTCAAAAAGTTTTGTTTGTTTTAGAGCATGTGTTGTATACTCCACCGAGTATATAGTAATATACATAAGTAATATAATATACATAAATTCCTTAAGAGCAGAAACTGAGCTCTTCTCATCTTTGCATCCCCGGTGCCTAGCAAAGTGCTTGGCACAAATCAGATGCTAAAAAAAATTTGTTACATGGAATTATATAGAATTTATGGCTATAAGGTCAACAAGTTTTGCTTTTTTTTTTTTTTCCTCCCTAACTGCAATATCCTAGTACTCCAGAAGACGGAGCTCGTGAACTTTCAAAGCCTGCTGAAGGGGGGGGCGAAGCAGCGATGAAGACAATGACTGCAATCTGAAATGAAGCCACACGAGGGAGACAGTGAGACCTTTCCACTTTGCACACGGCCCGAAAGGGGTGGACCAAAGAAGAGAAGGGAGTGGTTTAGAGCGGTTACGTCACAGAAGGGAGGGGGAGCGAAATTTTTCTTTTTTTTTTCCCTGTTGCTAAGAGACCGTGTTGCCAGGAGACGGTGCTCCGGTCTCCCCCGCCCCCCTCCTGAGTCGCTTTTTAAAATCGTCACCGTTTTCTTTAAAGTCGCTTTGCCGCTTTGTTTAAATCAGGTTTGGGTTTTTTTTTTAAGAATGAATTTATTTAAATTTGTGGACTATTTTTACTGTGATTTTTATTAGAATTGGTGCTTCATTTTGGAAATTTTCAAAGTATTCGTATGTTTAGGACTTGTACTGCAGCAAAGCTGATAAACTCGGTAAAGTTTTTTTTTTTTAAATATACTTATTAAATCAAAACAAATCTACTATGCTAGGAAAACCTAAAGAGAACTACCTAACAAAGATCCTGATGGGGACTTGGCAGGACAAAACAAAACAGTTTTAGAATCCTTTAGGCATTCGTTTAACTATTAAGAATAAACATCAAATTAGACTAGTTATTTGTTTTTAGTTCACTGTAAAGTTTCTTCTATTTACTCTTTTTTTAGTCCAAAAAATATTTAAAGACAGGGAAGATGCAACCTCCAGGATCCATCTCTTATGTACCCAGGACAAATAAACACACTCTTAAAAAAAAAAAAAAGGAAAACCTCTCACCTGGCCTATTGTAAAAGCTCTTCCTGCCTCTAACTCCTCCAATCCAACCTCCACAGTTAAATAACAATAAACTATATAAGATAATATAGAAATAAATATAAATACTACATAAATACAATAATAAAATAAAAATAATAAGACAATCTTCCTAACCATATCACTCCCCGGCTGAAAAACACCTATTGCCTATAAATTAATACACAAATTCATATGCCTGACATTTATTGCTGGCTCCAGCCTAATTTTTCAAGTTTGTTATACATTACTTACCTTCATAAACTATGTCCAGGCAAAGTTATTTGCTGTTTCCTGAACTATGGATTCTATTTTTCACAGTTGTACATTTCCACAAGCCTTTATTCCAGGACTGTAATTCGATCCTTCCTCATCTCTGCCCGATTCCTTACATAAATGGCTAATAAAGGCCCGCCACATGCCAAACCCTGTGCTAGGCACCGGGGATGCAAAGGCCAACAGAAAACTGCCCCATCCTCATGTATGCACTATGGAAGTAAAGAAGTAACATAGATAAAAGATACAAAATACATGCAAATACATTAAAGTTAAGGAACACAGATAAATAGGTATAAAACAGTAAGCAGATACAAAATAATTTGGGGATGGGAAGGAATGTAGCATTCCGTGCCAGGTCCGTTGAGCTGTGAAGAGGGCTCTGCTTCCCGAAAGCGAAGGTGATAAAATAGTGCACCTGGAGCATGTGAGACAGCCCAGGAAAGGTGTGGGGGCGGAAGGCGATAGGCTCACAGGTCGGGAAGCAGGTGGGCCCTTAAAAACCATCTAGTCCATTTACAAACAAGGTATGAGGGCGATTCGGGCGTAAGGAGCCCCGGGGGGAGGGGGGGATATGGCGTATCGGGGCCTTCAACGCCAAAGCAAATGGCGAATTTCTTTGGGGGCTGAGGCAATTTGGGAGCGGCGGTACTGGAGATTCTGGGGCCTGGGGAGGCGAAAGGGGTGGAGGAGAGCAGAGGCGGCAACTAGGACCGGAAGGAAGCAAGGCTAGGCCGGGGTGCGAGCTGGCCTGGCGGGCCTTTACCTTCGCTGATCCCCGAAAGGCCTCTAGGCCGGCTTCTTCTGCACTGCCGCCGTTCCAGGAATCCAGCGAGGCGAAGGAATGGCGGGGTGGGGGCCACGCGAAGGCCCAGGGGGGTCGGCGGACAAAGAGAAGCGAAGGCCCCGAACTGCGTAGCAAGAGCCTGGCGGACCTCGCCCTGCCGGCCGAGCCAAGCTGCGTGCGTGCTGTGCGTACTGTGCGTGCCTGGTTGTCTGCCAGCCAGGGCTCGGAGGCGGGTGGGGCCCTGGTAACGGGGGGTGAAGAGCCAGCGCCTGCGCACCAGGCGGCCGCAGGGAGCTGCGGTATGCGTGTCCCTCCGTGTATGCCTTAACTAAGGTGGCCCCAGTCCTTGTTTCCTATGGGACCACCATCTCTTCTTGCGATGCCTAGTAAAGCTCTCCCTCCCTCAAACTGTTGAAGGCCGTCCACAAGGTGGTCGGACCGGAGTGGCGTGAGAGCGGGAGACTGTGGAAGGTGTGGGGTTCGCTGCAGAAGGACTTTCTTCCCTCTGGCCTGCCCTTAGGATCCAGGATCTGGAGGGGGACAATAATCTTCATATCATATCTCGTCTACACCTAAATCCAGCGGGCCAAGTGAACCAGGCTGCCCAGTGGGTAGCAGGATCGCCCTCTAGCTTACTTTCCCCTAGGTTTCCCATCCAGAAAAACTTTTCTGTGAAATCCACATGTAATGTTTATTGATAATGCGCCTGGGACTTGGCTTTTTTCCCCCATGAGAAACATTGAATACAATTGAATTGTTTCCTATACTTTGGAAAATACAAGTCTGTTTTTCTGAGTTACTATATCCTAAAAAGCCACACAATGTTACTCCAAATGTAACAAAGAATGTTACTCCACCAAATTAGAGGCAAAGTACAGAAAATCAACTAAAAGTGGCGGAAAGTTGGAGTCTTGCAGGAGGAGGTCCAAACCCATGCTGTTTCTAAAACTGAAGGTCGTTACTTCTGGCCCGCTTGTAGGAGGAATAACGCACAGGAAGAGATGGAAAGATACAAGGTCAGGTGGGAGAACTTTAGAGATCAAGGATTTGACCGTCCCTGGGCCATGTTGTGTTTAATAAGTGGGGCAAGAATCCAGGTAGAGACGACCAGTAGGCTATGGCAGACATGGAAAGAGCATGAGGCTAGATATGCAAATTGGGAAGTTAAATGCATAGAGATGGTACTAGAACCTAGAGGGGATGCTGAAATACCAGGAGGTGTGAAAGAAGAGTGCTATTGAAGTCTGTGGCTAGGATTGAAAGGGGCTTCACAAAGGAAATAGGCAGAACAGTCAATTTTATCAGGATTGAGCTGTCTCTCTTTGTCTGTCTGTCTCTGTCTCTGTCTCTCTTTCTGACTCCCTCTGTCTCTTTCTTTGTCTTTCTGCCTCTGTCTGTGTGTGTATCTGTCTCTTTCTCTCTCTTTCTCTGTCTCTCTGTCTGTCTCTGTGTGCATCTGTCTCTTTCTCTCTCTTTGTGTCTCTCTCTTTCTCTCTCTGTTTCTGTCTCTTTTAAGGGAAGACCCAAAAGGAAGTCTGCATAACTTAGAGACACAAAGGACTAGGAGTGACAAGCAAGGAAAAGTATTCAGGATGCCAATGATCCTTTCCTTCTTCACAATGGGGCTAATACTGACCCCTCCAAGCTGGCACAGCTCCTCAATCCCATCACCAGGGCTAGGACCGATACCTCAAAAGCAGGACAGGGAAAGTTTATATTTAAGAATGTTACCAGAGTATCTCAGATATAACTCTTCATTCAGGTCATGGCAGGAAAAGATAGAGTTGTTGGTCTAGTGAGAGACTGTTCCCAGAACTTGGACCTGCTCCTTTACTAAACTTCTCTACCCTCCAGGCCCTCCATCCCTCATTGTTTTTCTCAGCTTATTACCCCTCTTATGGCTCTCTTTATTCCCTTCCCAACCTTAACCTGACCTGCTCACCTCTGCCTTTTAGAAATCTTTAAGGCTCAGCCTTGGTACTACCACATACCCTTCATCGGCCCTGATTCCTTCCCTCAAACAACTGTTTCTGTATCAGAGAACGTATTGTTTTCCCCAGTAGAATGTGAACCCCTTGAGAACAGGGACTATATTGTTTTTGCCTCTGTATCCATATAGTTGGAACTTTATGAAAAAAAATAACCAGCCTGGTTTGGTTGAGGTGCTGAACTTTAAGTCAGGAAGACCTGAGTTTGAATACTGCCTCGATTTTCCCCTTAGCTGTGTGACTTAACCCCTCTCAGCCTCAATTTCCCCATATGTAAATGGAAAATGACAATAATAACTACATTACAGGATTGTTGTGAGGATCAAACTAATTAAATGACATTTAAGATGCTTGCCACCCCTAGAACGCTGTAATATAAACATTATTCTTTTGATCTTTGTACCTTTTCACCTGCAATGTCCCAAATGGTCACTAGATGGAGACAGAGACCAGAAAATGAGGTATATGCGCGGTTTTAAAAAATTGGTTGCGATGCTGGTATCGGCCGGGGTCCTCAGAGGCGCTACTGTCCTGTTTATGTTACAGTCGCATCTGCGCAGAACGAGCATGTTACTACGTCAGAAAAGGCGGCGGGACGGGGTGGGTCTGCTTTTTTTCTTTTATTTCTCTGTATGGGGGCGTAAGGGACAATGAAACTTCCTAGGAGCCCCCCAACTGTCCTAATCTATTTATTTTTCGACTTTGGGGTGAGAGCATAGTTGGAGGAAAATGCTCGAGCCGCGCCCCGGAGCGAGGCTATATCGGTCTGGCCCATCGAGAGCATCTTTAAGCTTAGAGCGGACCCTCCCCAGGGAATATGGGCAGGGCTCATTGGGTCCTGACCTGGCCCTTAGGAGCTGGTTTGTATTGTTGCAAATCGTTTTTGTTTCTCACAGTAGCAGCAAAAAAAAAAGCCCTCTGTGATCATAGGACGCATAGTGAAGAATGAACGGAGAGAGGAGGCCAGATGGGCAGTTGGAAGGACAAGAAAGAAAAGGAGGCTTTAGGAATTCACATTAACTTTAATGTAAGAAAAAAACAATTCACGGAACATACGGTTTTATTGAGGATGAAAAAGCTGTGATTTTCTGGAGTTTAAGATGACTTGGGAGGCCACTTCTGCCCAGTCCTGGGCCACCTGCTCTTTTTTCATCCATGGCCCACACCACACACCCCTTCTCTCTCCCCCACTCCACGACCCTAGGCTCCGATAAAACGGATCTGATTTCAAACCTATTAATTTCTCCTTGCTCCTGCTCCAACGCCAGAGATGCCCCCCTTGCCCCAAAGCTCATGTCTAGATTTCCCCCAAAGAGAGTAACAAGGTCCTCAGTGCTCAGAGGCTCTCGGTGTAAAAATGGGCATCTGGTACAAGACATCCTTCATTTCACTCATCGCCCCCAAACAAGCCACAGCAAAGATGCAAAAGACTTATGGGGCCCATGAACAAAGAAACATCAAACACTAAAATAATCGTGTAGGGTGCCCAGCATTGAAAACGTGGCATGAAATGTGGCAGGCACTTGACCTTTCTTCATTTGAAGAAAATTGAATGGATAGCATGACTAGTTAGTTCAGGCCCTCGATGACTCTGGCCTGAACCACTACAACAGCCTTCTACCTCTACCTGCCCACCCAAATTAGTTGCCAAAGTGCTTTTTTCCAAAGTGAAAGTGTGAGCATGTCATCCAATAAGCTCCACCACCTAAAATCTTGTTTGGCCTACTTTCACTTCCTCAAGCAGAACCCTGGGCAGGACACACAAGCACTAACTGCCTTCAGGCTATTCTCTAGTTCTACTGGATTGTGGAAATGCTGATCTGCATGCATGTGGGCAGTTTCTCTTGGAGAAGCCAGCTTGGCTGTAAACATTCTGCTCCTCCTCCAGCCCCTGCCCCCAGTTTCCCAGGATTCTTTCAAAACCTACAATATGATTTTCTCCAGGCCTTCCCCTCTCCCATTCCCCTCCGTTTACTCTATAGAGTTTATGATACCTACCTACTTACTTATACACCTCTCCAGTTACGTTGCTTCTTGCTGGCAGGGGCTGTTTTTGTCTTTCTTGTTTTTGCTTAGCACAGGACTTGACACACAGTAAGGACTACAGACCTGGAACTTATAATCATTTAGCAGCAATACCCAAAGGAAAAAGAAAAAATCATCTGTTTTAATCATCTTTTAGCAACAAGATCCTAAAAGACCTAATGACATAACGTTACTCCATTGTGTTAAAGCCAGGGAGCAGGAAGGCAGGCTAAAGTGGATCTTGTGTTTGCAGTGTTGATGAATGCTAGAAACAGAGAGTGTAGTTGGTACCATTTCAAAGGGGGAAAGAAAATCATCAAGACAGACATTTTCTAGAGGTCCAGACAATTTAGGATAAGTGAGCTCCAACTCAGCTTCTCTTCTTTTTCCATATCCTCTTTCTGTAATTTCATCAGCTCCCAAGGGCTCTTGTACCACCCTTGGGTAGATGTCTCCTCAGTCTGCCAGAGACCACAGAACTTTGCTCTAGAGCTAGAAGGTAGCTCGAGGGCTATCTAGTACACTCCCTCATTTTACAGATGGGCAAGCTGAGGCCCAAAGACATTAAATGACATGCCTCAGGTGGAAAAGAGCTGGGATTCAAAACTTAAATCTTCTGATTCCAAATCCACTCCCCAGTCCTCCCCACATCACTGTTTTGTACCCTCCTCCACTTTTTAAAAACAGTTTTGAGACCAGGAAAACGACGAAAATATTTTAGTTGTAAGTGGGCATTATCAGGGGCCCCAGGTCTGTTCACCTATCCCTCCTCAGACAGCTTACAAGTATTTGCCTTTGGCCATAAGGAGGACTGGATGAGAATGTGCACAGTGGCAGCCTATGCAAATCTCTCCCCACTGCTGTCTTCCAGTACATACTCTGCAGACTTCAAATACCTGGTCCCTCTTTTCAACCAGCAACATTTCTTTAAAGGAAGAAGGCCAAAGTATACTCTGAAGATAACAAATTGGTTCACATTCCAAAGGCATCTAGAATACGGCTATTTTTTTTAAAGCTTCAAATTGTTTTTTAAGGTAGGAAAGGAAAGCTGAAGCTTAACTGGATAGCTTGGCCACTCTGGTCTCTTCCCTTTGGAGACACCATAATAGCCAGCATCTGCGTAGATCTGCAGTTAGGCTCCAAACTTTCAAGCTTAAGTGCAACCTTTGTGATCCTGGCCTTTGGGGGAAAAAACTGGAGGGGGGGGAGGTTTTGTTTGACCACCCTAGCCATTCCATGTGTAATCACAGTGCCTTGTTTTCCTGAGAGTAATTTCCTTGCTTTTCTTGTACTAGGTTCATTTGTGAGGTCAGGCATTGCTGCCACTTTATGTAGCAAGGTCTTCCGGTTTGGGAATGTTCACCACATGGGCACCACTATTGTCAAACTGTAAAGAGGACAATAGAAGTCATTTTTCTGGATGACATGACATAGAGGAACTTGGTATGGGCACTTCCAGTAGCACTTCCTGGAAGGAAGAACCGAATTTGTTTCACATTCTCTTATTCAATTCAATGAACAGTTTACTAAACTCTAGACTGGTACTGTATTAGGCACTGAGGTTACAAAGATTTCAAGTGGCATGTTCCCTGTCCTTGAGGCAGGAAGGCACAATAGATAAGAGGACTGGGCCAGAAGGCAGGAAGATTGAGTTGCCATGGTAACCTGGGTTGGCCTTTTGATGGCTATCAAAATCCTGCCCCAGATACAGATAGCTGTGTGATCTGAGGAAGTCCCCCAACCTCTCTGCACTTAGTTTTTCATTTGTAAAATGAAGATGATAATAATGTTTACATCTACCTCAAAGGACTGTAAGAGTCAAAAGAGAATGTTAATTAAAGTGATCTGAAAACCCTAAAGTATAAGCCAAGCATTAATGGGAGGGGAGGGGTCCAAATTATAATACAGGATAATACAGGGTAAGAGATCACAGAAAAATGTTCAAAGAATATTTGAATAGAGGGAAAACAATTTCAACTTGGGGAGAGAGATCAGAGACGTTTTATCTCTTACCTGCAAGTATTTGGACATGGCAGGCACTTCCCCATGCCTGACATGCCCTCCCTCCTCACCACTGCCTCTTAGGATCCTAGGCTTCCTTCAAGGCTTGGCTGAGGGGTGTCTTTCCAGCCTTCAGCTTTCCTGATCTCAACAGAGGCTAGCTAGTACCCTCTCCTTCCTCAAGCAAACTTGTGTTAACTTATCTTGTACATCTGCCTATCCTCCAGTCCAATGCAAAAGGGACTGCGTTGTTCTCAGCGCTCTACTTAATATCAGCCAGTAGGCTTGATTAAGCACAATAGGCCTGCAATATCTATTGGTTTCATTGGTGGCTATGATATGGGAAATACAGAGCCTGGCTTGTAATGGCTTCAGCTGCACTATGCCAAGAAGCCTTAAGAGTGTGTCAGAGACCATGGAATGGGAGAAGCAGGCAGGCCATTCAGCTGCAACGCAAACGGAGGCCTCAGAGGCGCTGTTGTCAAGCCTCCATGTTACACACAGCCACAGGCCTGAGCAGGCAAAGCTGGAAACGAAAATGGAGGCCAGAGCTGCCACGTCACTGTTGCTGCAGAGAGGGAGGGGAGGGGGAGAGGGAGAGAGGTCTTTGTTTGTTTCTTTGCTGCTGGGGGAGGGAGGGAAGAGAACAAGACAGAAACAAAGGAACCCCCCCCTAGCTGCTCCCCCTCACTTGTCAATTTGCTGATTTAGGACTGAAGTGGAATCTTTTCCAAAAAAAGGAGCTGTTTGGGTTACTGCCCCCATTTGAGGACTGTGTCTACCCTTGATTTCGATTTGTATTCAGACCTAAATTGGAAACTTTGAAACCCCTGGCACATTTCCAATGGATTTTTTGTATAGGGAGCAAAGACTTGTGATTTATTCTATCTTACCTTTTCTTGTTTTCCTGAAAACCTCGATTTCTATCAGCCCATTGCAAATAAAGTGTTTAATGTGTTTGTATCAGAAAAAAAAAAGACCATTGTGTCCAGAGGAAGAAAAGAGAATAGATGGAGAGAACAGCTGTAGACACTGGGAGGGAGCGACAGAAAGAAATGCCTTTAGCATTGAAATGAATCCATTTCAATAGTCACTGAGCAGGTATAGCAGTGTCTATTGAGATGCAGTATAAATTTTCTCCTAAAACAATGATTTTTCCTTAATCAAAAGAAATGGGAGAATACAGTAATTTCCTGAAGGTTAAGAATTTAAGAGGTAGATTTGGTCCCCCTCAGTCCTGGACCCTCTTTCTCCTCCTTCCATAAATCAACTGTCCTGGTTTTAGATATTACCTCAGCAAATACCTCTAAATCTACAAATTCAGCCCTAATGTCCTTCCTAAATTGAATTCTTTCCTCACCACCTGGGTATCCCCATAGACATCTTTAATTCAACAGGTCCACAAAATGCTTCATTACCCTCCCCCTTCCCCCAAACTTCCATATTTCCAGTGGGGGACCAGCATAACCCAGCTACTCCCCGCACCGATATGCAAGAGGATCCTATCCACATAAGTAAGGGCAGCTGACATAGTGACTGCAGTTTTGCACTGGCTGCCCCCCCCATCTCCATCTCCTAGAACCCCTCTGCCTTTTCTAATTCCCCCCCAACTGCCAGTGAATGGCCTCGTCCCTCCCAAACTACCTTGTATTTAATGAATTGGTATTTATTCTCCTTATATACTTCTATACCTACTTGTTGTCTCCCCAGTTAGCTCCTCAAGCATAGCAATTGTAGCATTTTGCATTTATCACAGTGCCTGGCACATAGTAGGTGTTTAATAAATGTTGACTGTTCAAGTCTTAATCTCAGAGCCTCACACAATGCCAAGCCCATCCTAGGTGCTTAATAAATGCTTGTTAATTGATGGACTGAATGGAGAAAAAACTATGGTATGCAAATACAATAGAATATTACTTCAGAATAAGAAAAGGTCAATGTGAGGAACATGGAAACATCTGTATGAACTAATCCAGCAAAATAAGCAGACCCCAAACAATAGAGGATTCTAGCCATGTAAATCAACAGTTCAGTAAAAAGGGAGAAACTCTGAGGAATGGAAAAAAACCAAAACAATGCGTGGAAAACAGAGAATAAAACAGACCCCTTCTCTCATGGTCAAGAGGTAAGCGACTACAAGGAGAGAGTATTGTCTACAATTGTCAGGCGCTGTCTCTGCTGCTTCTGCTTAATTGTTTTTCTTTGTCACAAGGGAGCATGCAATTGAGAGGGTGGATATTGAAATGACAACAGGCATCCATCAAATGTTGGGGGCTTTAAAATATATTTGTTTAAAGGAAAAAAAGAAAACCTAGCTTGGTTTTAATGATCTCTTAGCAGCAATATTCCAAGATGCCTAAAGATGGCAATATTGCCACATCATATGAAAGCCAGCTCCCCAGCAGGCAGGCTGAAGGCCCATCACATGGCTGCAAGGGTGACTCATGCTGCAACCAATGTTTTAGTTGCTGCTTAAAAAGGGAGAAAGAAACTAATCAAGATGGTGAAGACAATAATTTTCAGATCCAGAAAATAATTTAAATTAAGGTGACTTCTGTCCTGGCCTGCTTATATTTCTCTCCCCATACTTTCTCAATGATTTAATCAGTTCCCATAGGTTCAAGTATCATCTCTATGCAGATGAGTCACAAATCTATATAATCAGGCTTCATCCCTCTCTGAAATCTCCATTCCCACACTGCCAGGAGCCTATTTGCTAGACATCTCTACCAGGATGTCTTAAGGCATCTCAAATTCAATAAACCTGAGCTTGCCTTCCAATCTCAACCTGCCCGCCCCACCCCCAAATTTCCCTTCACACACTCCACCTTTCAGCCAAACTGGCTTAACAGTTTAGAGGACCCTGTCATTTCTGACACAAGCTTCTCTCTCCCCACAATTCCTTCCCCTTCACATCCGGATCTCAGAATCCCTTTCTTCTTTTAAGGCTCAGCTCGTATTTCTCCCTAGATCTAGCAGCCCCCTCCACCCACCCAGTTGTTAATCCACTCTCCCTCCTCCTCAATTACTTTCAATTTTCTTATCTGTGTACTTGTTGAGATGGAGAGTGATAAACAAGGAGCCGAGCACCCCCTCCCCAAGCAGTTTAACCCAGCAGATCTCCCAGGGAGATATTAGGTACATATGATAAAAGATTAAGGATCTCACTTCCCGGAAGGGTACAGGTCAGGGGAATTTTTCACAGTGTGTGACAGCCAATAACTGCTATCTATGTTCAAAATGCAGTCACAGACCTTTGAGGGTAGAGACCAAAGCCAGTGTTTCCAATGTCTTCCCTCCTTTCCCATCCCCCATCATTGTCTTCCCTGTAATATGTCTTCCCCCTCCCCTACTCCAATGCCACAGGCATCTGTAGTGTGCCTCTGCAGGCATGGACCCTGTCGTTTTTTATCTATCTCCAGCACCTACCATGCTGCCTGACACTGAGTAGGCGCTTAATAAATGTCTGCCTAATTAAATTCATGGTGAGGATTTGGAGAAAACAGCCTGGGGTTTGGGCTTTTAGTAACACTATTCTAAAAGGACACTAGATGGCAATGTGTTTCCATAGCATTAAAACAAAGAAAAAAGCAAAACCTGGCTTGTTTTTAACTCTCTGTGTACCAGGCAAGCTGTGATACAAGGTCCCTGGAACTCCTCTGCAACCACCTCAGCCACTGAGGCCAGGGGGGAAAACCCCTTTTTGGTGTCTTGGACCCATTCTCAGAATAAAGTTTTAAATGCATAAAATAAAATGCCGAGGATTACAAAGCAACCTAATTGTACTGAAATAATGATCAAAACGCTCCCATACCAAGTTCACAGACCCTAGGTTATGAACTCTGGAGCCAGGCTGTTTCCCTTGCCTGGGATGCCCTCTCTGCTGTCATTTCAGCTCAGGCACTATCAAGCCCCCATGTCTCTGACTCTGTCTCTCCTAAAATTATCTTTCATCTAACTTAGATGCACTTACTTAATCTTGCATTTTACTTAGATCACTGAGTCACAGTTCTAGGGCTGGGAGGGACCTTGGAGGCCATCTAGTCCAACCCCCTCATTTTTCAGAGAAGGAAACTGAGGCTCAGGAACCAAAAGGGACTTGTCCAAGGCAACAGACAGAAAGGGCAGAGCTAGGAATCAAATGCTCCTAGAAGGGCTTTTTCATGAATCCTACATAGAAGTCTTCTCTAAGGAGATCTCCCTTGTCATTCCAAATCCTAGGACTCTGAAACCTCTTAGAGAAGATGACAGATATAGGCAAGACTCATAGCTTGAGAAAGTATACTGGGGTGTTGTGATTTGCACTTATGGCAGGATTAAGAGATCAAAGAGTCATCCAATTATGAGTGCCAGACTGGATGGCAGGAGACCTGAAGTTGAATCCTGGCTCTGCCTAAGTGACCCTGAGTAAGTCACTCCATTTATCTTGGTCTCAGTTTCCCCATCTGAAAAATGATCAGGATGGACTAGATGATGTCTGCAATCCCTTCCAGCTCTAGAGCAATGATTCTATAACCTGAAGGAAGGTAGAAGACCAGAACCTGACTTGAAAGAAAGCATTAAGCCACGGGGAGGGCTGGGGCGGGGGGGGGGGGGGGGGGGGGGGGGGGGGGTGGAATTAGTCAACAAGCATTTATTAAGCACCTATGTGCCCGGCACTGTAGCATCCTGCCCTCAAGGAACTCAAAGTGTAATACAGACAGGATGTCAATAATCATATACATCCAAGATATATACAGGGTAAATAGTAGATAATTTCAAAGGGAAGACACTAACACTTGAGGGGGACTGGGGAGAGGGGGATTTTACCCGAGACTTTAAGGAAGCCAAGAGCCAGAGAAGACAAAAAGCATTCCAGGCATGGGAGGCAGCCAGGGAAATGTAGAGTATGTACAGGAGAATGACACATAAGATTGGAAAGGCAGGAAGGGGCCAGAGTAGGAAAGGCTTTAAAGCTAAATAGGGGATTTCATATTAAATCCTGGAGGTCTGCAAGGAGTCCTGGTAGTTTACTGAGTAGGAGGTGGAGGGTAGCATAGTCAGACCTGTGCTCGAGGAAGTGGAGGATGGGCTGGAGTGGGGAGAGATTTGAGACAGGCACACCCACCAGCAGGCTATTGGCATAGTCCAGGCCTGAAGTGATGAGGGCCTGCACCAGAGTGGTGGCAGTGCCAAAGGAGAGGAGGAGGTGGCATAAAAGAGATGTTTCAAAGGTAGAAGGGACTTGACAAAAGATTAGAATATGGGAGGGACAGAGGGAGAGAAAGGGGTAAGGGGGGGGGAGGGAGGGAGGGAGAGAGAGAGAGAGGGGGAAGAAGGAAGGGAAAGGGAGAGAGAGGGAGGGAGAGGAGGGGGAAAGAGGGGGGAACAGAGAGACAGAAACAGAGACTGAGGGTAATAGAGAGAGACAGAGACAGAGACAGAGACAGAGAGAGACAGAGAGACAGAGAAAGAGAAAGAAGTTGAGGACAGCACCTACGTTGCGATCCAGAGTGACCGGGAGGATGGGGTTACCTTCAACAGTAACATGGAACTTGGTTTGGGGGAGAAGATACGAATGTTGGCATGCTGACTTTAAGATGTCTAGAGGATATCCAGTTTGAGATGTCCAACAGGCAGTTTGAGATGACAGACCAGAAGTCAGAAGAAAGGTTAGGACTGGATAAGTAGATTTGAGTCAAGTCTGGGAATACGAATGCAGGCAAAAAGACAGACAATCTCTGCCCTGAAAGAGGTTACATTATAATAAAGATAACACATTTTATGTGTTACTGGAAAGGAGAGGGGGGAAGTTGGGGGGGGGTACAGAGCAAAGTCCAGAATGTCAGAAGCAGAGTCAGCAGAGGAATGAAGGATGGCTAACCTGGGCCTTTCCTCTACCTGCAGCTGCCAGAAGGAACTCGTAAATGGGAGAAGAGGACTGCAGAGGCAGGGGGAGGTTTCACAGTAAGAAGCCCAGGGGGGACTAGGGAACTTGCAGGATGAAAAGATAATTGACATATGGTGGGGGAAGTCTGGAGGGTCAGAAGCAGAGTTGGGAGAGGCAGAAAGGATGATTGGCCTGAATCTTTCCCCAAAAGGAAGCCTCCAGAAGGAACTCACCAATGAGAGAAGGGGATTGAAGGGACAGAGAGGTTCCTTGGTGAGGTTACAGGGCTAAGGGAAGTGAGAGTGAGAAAGTAGATGATACATGGTGGTAAAATCCAGAGGTCAGAAACTGAGCTAGGAGAAGAATGATGGATGGCTGGTCCAGGCCCACCCTCAAAATAGATGTTCCAGGAGGAACTCATAGAGATGATAACTAAATCCAAGGAAGCTGGAGATCACCAAGAGAAACAGTATGGAGGGAAACAAGAAAAGGGCCTAAGACAGACCCTTGTGAATATGACCTGGATGAAGATCTAGCAAAGGGTTCAAGAAAGATCAGTTAGACAATGAGAAGAACTAGAAGATGTCAGTGTCACAAAAGCCCAGAGACAAGAGATTCTCAAGGAAGAAAAAGTGTTCAGGAGTGGCAGAGCTGTTGAGAAGTCAAGAAAACTGAGGACTGAGAAAAAGCCAGTAGGTCAGGGAATTCAAAGATCTTTGGTAACTTTGGAGGGAGTAGTTTTGGTTGAACAATTAGGGTAGAAGCCAGACTGCAGATTAAGAAGAGGGTGAGAGGAAGTAATGTGGAGATACCAACTGGAGACAGCTTTCTTGGGGAGTTTAGCCACAAAAGGGAGGAAAGATATAAGATGATATCTAGCAGGGATGGATGGATCAAGTGAAGGTTTTTTGAGGATACAGGAGACATGGGCATGTTTGTAGGCAGTAGAGAAACAGCCAGTATACAGGAAGTGACTGAAGATTAGTGGGAGAGTGGGGATGATAGAGGGGGCAATCTGCTGGAAAAGATGGGATGGGATGGGATGGGGTCGTTAGAGCAATCGGTCCACAGGTATGTCATCAAGTGCCTACTATGTGCCAGGCACTGTGCTTAAAAAGACAAATTAAAATAGTCTCTACCCTTAACTAGCTTACATTCTAAAGAGGGAGACAAACTGTATCCATATATAGGTGTATATATAAAGAAAATACAAAGTAGCCTTGGGAGGAGGGAAGGCATGACTAGCTTGGGAGACAAGAAAAGGCCTCCTGTAGTAGGCAGTGCCCAAGCTGAGCCTTGAAGCAAAACAGGGATTACAAGGGGACCAAGTAAGGAAGTACATTCCAGGAACGAGAGACAGTAAATATGAAGGCACAGAAGTTGGGGTTGGCATCAGTGAGGAACACCAAGAAGGCCAATTTACCCATGAAGGGCAGTGATATATAATATGTCTGGCAAAGCAAGTGGGGAAGCAGGTAGTGAAAAGCTCTACATGTCAAACAGTGGTGCTTAGATTTGATTTGGAAGTGACAGGGAGACACCGGTATTTATTAAGTTGGAGGGGAGGAACGTAGCCATATCTATACTTTAGGAAGTTCATTTGAGCAGCTGTATGAGGGGATAGATTGGAGATGGGAAGGATTTGAGGGAAGGTTATTTTAACAAGAGGTGACAAGGGACCTTAACGAGGGTAGTGGCTATGGAGTAGAGAGAAGGAGACACATAAGAGATGTTATATACGCCCTCCCTCCATTTGTCTCGATGACAATTAAGATGTCGTACATGTGATCTGGATGTGGTGTCTCCTAGAGCTACTAACTTCTGGTCAATTTTCTGGAGTGGGCCCAATTTCCTAACCCAAACAGAAGGCCTCCTGGTCCCTGATTTACTGTGGAAACTAAGAAGACTCAGAGGAAGGCCCAGGCTTCCTCTGTGATATTGGCACCACTGGCCACGTAGATCATAGAAAGACCATAGTGACAGCAGCTATCATTCAAGATTATGACAGCAGGTGGTAGGACCAAGTTTAAGAAGTACAAGCTCAACCATGCGCCAGCAGACCAAGCAGCCCATGTGTAACATATCATAGTCACTCACCGTCTTGGGTACACTATGTCAAGGACATGAGCCCAGGCCGTAATGGTTTCATGCCCCAGGCAAGGGAGCACATAGTCCTAGCCAAACACATTGGTGCACAGCCTGCGATAGAGCTTGGGAATAAACAGCCACTGTCCTGGACAATGAGATGGGTGAGCTAGAAATTCGGGAGCTGCTCGCTAAGCTTGGCTATGACCAAGAGAAGATTCCCACCATTGGTGCTTCTGACCTCTATTGCCTCTGAGCAATGGCAGCCCGAGTTGGGGGTGAATGCCACACTGAGATTACTGGATATTGTCGAGATTTTTTTTTTCTGGAGGCAAAAATCTTTTTACTCCAGCAGTTTTCTGGTCACCAATATTTTGTTGTGCTTTGTTTAGTAAGTATAAATTCTCCATTTCAACAGACTTTAAAGTTTGCATTCTGGCTTTCATATGTACAGTCCTTCCTATAGGCAGCACTTCCAAAACAAACCCTTGGCAGGGCTTCTCCCAAAGAACATAGTGTCCAGTGACAGATTATGTAAGAGGAAGGGCCTTAGGGCCTGCACCCCTCAAAGGCCATACTGCCCTGCTGGAACCACACTGCCCCTAAGAGGCCACACTACCCCTCAGAGGCCACACTGCCCCCCTGGGACCACACTGCCTCTGAGAGGCCATACTGCCCCAGAACACTTTCTCATTCATTTCTTCTCTCTCTAGACGAAGGGAGTACAAAATGGAGGAAGTCAGAATCCAGGCCAGGTTTTGTAGCCCCAGTACAACTCTGACGCACCAAGGAATGAGAAAGAACTTCAGGAGTGACCTCTGGGACTTCAAGCCAGCAGAAGGACTCACTTGGCAGTCATGTGGCATCTGGACATGAACTTGGTGAGATTAATAGTATGTAGGAAGTGGGCTAAGTTATGAGTCTACCTTCCCCGGAGAAGAACTGGTATGGGGAGGAAAGGAGGAGGGGTGTGTGTGTGTGTGTGTGTATGCACGTGCATGTGCATGCAAGGGCGCAAACTATATACAGGATAAATTTGTTCATCAACACTGATGTCACATATACGGTTCTGGACAGCTCCAGGTGGCTGCTCAGCAGCCACATTCACTTTAAAAGCTCAGATTTAAGCCACACTTGAAGCCTTTTTTGAGGGATGGTGGGGGGAGGGGTCAGGGTGAACACCAAGCTGGAGGAACTCGAGGTTTATGGCAGTGTTTAAGACTAACAGTTGCTCTCCCAGATCCTCTGTAGAAGACCCGGGCTATGGAGGCAATCAGCATGAGGGCCAGACTCCTGAGACTCTAGCGCCAAGGAGGCTGGCAAACAAGGAAGGCCAACAAAAACAAAGCCCTCACAGTGAAATCAGGAAGCTATTAAATTGGAAGCACTTGTGAGTGGAGGCAAGGCAGAGGCTGAGGGCATTGCAGAAGCTTCCAGGAATGAGCACCAGCACGAGGGGGGAATTGGACTTTGGAATCTTGCATTTTATTTTGTCTTCAGCTTTCCAAAAGAGATATTTACTTTTGAAGATTTAGTAAAG
Organism: Phalanger gymnotis; assembly: GCA_028646595.1. Classification (NCBI taxonomy): domain Eukaryota; kingdom Metazoa; phylum Chordata; class Mammalia; order Diprotodontia; family Phalangeridae; genus Phalanger; species Phalanger gymnotis. The sequence continues at coordinate 33,427,730 of CM053628.1, read as the reverse complement.
ACACAGGTACAAACATTTCCCCAGCACTTCAGGGACATATTCTACCATACCATCTCCTCTCTGGAAAAGGTAGACTCATAACTGGTAGCCCTCAATGAAGTCATGCTCTGGCCCTAAGGGGCAAAAGGCTAGCTTTCAGTCTTTTCCCCACCATTGGATTGTGAGTTCCTCAAGGGCAGGGCCTGTCTTTTGCCAATTTTTGTATCCCCATCACTTAGCACATAGTAGGCACTTAATAAACGTAAAATCCATCTGGCCTTTGCCAGGATGGTAGCCAGAGTCCTCTGAGCATTTCCTGTGAAGATCAGAGTGGAGAACATGAGGCTAGATTTGAGCCTGTCCCTCCAGTACTACGGGAGAGACAGGAGCAACTTTGAAGGTGAGAAGGATGAAGAGAGATTTTGAGGCCATTCCCTGAAGATATCCACCTGGGATAGGAAGATCAGGACATTCACATGATTTTTGGTCATTAGGAGGCATGGCTTCTGGATGATGGCAGAACAAAGCTGAGGCTCACACTTCCAAAGCCCTCTAAAACTACTCCCTCTTCTGGACAAGGACTAGGCCACAGAAAGGCAAAGACTGGGCCAGATCTGAGGAATAAAAGCCTCATGCTCTGGAGGCCCACAGCCAGATGACCCTCAAACTCAGGCAGTACCAAAGTGGACCTGGAGGGTAGAGGGTGGGGGCAGGTACTGTTTGGCCTCCTTCCCTTTAAGCCTAAGTCTGCCTTGCCTCCTTTGTGACTTGTTTTTGAACAGACTACAACAACTCCCAGGAACACTCACATTCCTGTGCCCACTCAGAACTGAGAGAAGCCCTTCCTTCTGCCTGTGTCTATTTACACTTTTCCTGACTATGGCCCAGTGAAAAAGGGGATTCTGGAGAGAGGAGCTGTAAAGAGAGGAGATGAATGGGAATTCTTGGGCCATGCCAAGACCATAGATCCTGAGATGATCCCCCAGAGCTTGGCTTGAGCTGAGGCCCATTTCTTCCTTTAGAAGAGGGAGGCCATTCAGCTGAGCATGGTGATGAGTGTGGAAGCCCTACTTTTCATTCTCAGCAAAGAGGAAGGTAGCTACCACAAGCCACTGGGGCCCACTTCACTCTAGTCCTGTTCTCTTTTGGATAGGAACATGACCTCTTGGGTCATCTTGCCCCCAAAGAAGGAGATGGCAATAAGATAACTGAAGTTCTTAAAGAAAGGTCATCACTCTATGCTGAGGAATGGGGACAGAACCATTGCTACTGACCTGATCACCACCATATTAACTGAGACTGAAGATGACAACAACATAAGTGGAGCTGAGCTCAGCTCTGCCCTTCCTTCCTTCATCAGCATCTTACTGGCCTGAGTAGGAAAGCTTAAGATGAAGAAATGAAAAGCAACCCTTAAGCCCTGCTATCTCCAACTGGGTGCACTAGGCCTGAGGGCTCTGAGAGAGTCTCATGGGACAATACAATGGATATGAATGGGAGAGGGGGACTGGCAGCACCCTGCCATTGTTCAGATTAAGACTGGGTCCTGGCATGTGTACCTACAGATTTGGGGTAGGGGAGAGGGATACAGATGGGAAGAGAGAAAGGGGGAGAGACAGGAAACAGAGAAA
>CM053628.1:33401920-33425620 GCA_028646595.1 Phalanger gymnotis | reverse complement strand
AAAGAGTTTTTTTTTTAATGCAACTAGAAAATAAGATGCACAGGCAATGGGGCATAGAGATTTATCTTGCCCTACAAGAAAGGAAGGGAAAGGGGGATGGGAGAGGAATGGGGAGACGGAGGGGAGGGCAGACTGGGGAAGAGGGCAACCAGAGTGTACGCCATCTTGGAGTGGGGGGGGTGGAAATGGGGAGAAAATTTGTAATTCAAACGCCTGTGAAAATCAATGCTGAAAACCAAACATGTCAAAAATAAATTTAAAAAAATAAATTAAAAAAAAACGGTGGAGCAGGAAAAGCTTCTTATAGAAGGGGAGTTTTAGCTGAGATTTGAAAGAAGCCAAGGAAGGCAGGAGGCAGAGATGAGGAGGGAGAGAGTTCCTGGTCAGTGAAAATGCCCTGAGTCAGGAGACGGAATGTCTTGTGCAGCAGCAAGGACGCTAGTTTTAGTAGATTGAAGAGCACATGAGGATGAGTAAAATGTAAGAAGACCAGAAAGGTTGGAAAGGGCCAGGTTATATAAATGTAAATAGAGTATTTTGTGCTTGATCCTAGAGATTAACAGGAGCTACTAGAGTATATTGAAAGGGGTGCTGGTGACATGGTCAGATCTGTTGCTTTAGGAAAATCACTTTGACAGAAGGGCGGATGATTGACTGGAGTGGGGAGAGATTTGAGGCAGGGGAACCAAGTAGTGGCTCTTTCAATAGCTCAGGTGTAAGGAGATGAGGGCCTGCACCAGGGTGGTAGCAGGGGCAGAGGAAAGAAAGGGGAATATGTGAGAGATGTAGAACAGACGGGACTTGGCAACCGATCAGTTATGGAGGGTGAGAGAGTATGAGGAGTGAAGGATGACACCTACATTGCAAGCCTGGGGGACTGAGAAGAGAGTGGTGCCTTCCACAGTTATGGGAAAGTTAAGAGAAGGGGAGAGGATTGGGGGGGGGCGGGGAGAAGATGAGAAGTTTAGTTTTGAACATGTTTACTTTGAGATATCTACGAGACTTCCACTTCAAGATGTCTAATAGGCAGCTGAAGATGTGTGTCTGCAAATTAGGAAAGGTTAGTCAGGGTTGGATAAGGAGATTTGTGAGTCATCAGCATAGAGATGATAATTGAATCCGTGAGAGCTGGCGAGATCACCAAGTGAAATAGCATAGAGGAAAAAGAGAAGAGGGCCCAGGATAGAAGCTTGGGGGAAACCCACAGTTAGTGGGAATGACCTGGATGAAGATCTACCAAAGGAGACTGAGAAGGAATGGTCAGCTAGGTAGGAAGAGAACCAGGATAAACTAGTGTAATGAAAACCTAGAGAGAAGTATCAAGGAGAAAAGGACCACATCAGAGGCTACAGAGAGGTCATAAAGGATAAGAACTGAGAAAAGGCCATTGGATTTGGTAATCCAGAGATCACTGGAATCTTTGAGAGCAGTTTCAGTTGAACGATAAGGTCAGATGCCAAACTGCAGAGCTTTAAGAAAAGAATGAGAAGAAAGGAAGTGTAGCCATGTGTAGACAGACTTCTCAAGGAGTTGACCCACAAAAGGGAGGAGAGATATGGAATGATAGCTAGCAGGGATGAATGGATCGAGTGATTTTTTGAGGATGGGAGAGATATGGACATGTTTATATATACAGTAGAGAAGTATCCAATAGACAAGGAGAGATTGAAGATAAGTGAGAGAGTGGGGATGAAGGAAGGGACAATCCGCTGGAGAAGATAGGATGAAATAGGATCACTTGTGCATGTAGAGGGGTCGGCCTTGGTAAGGAGAAGGGCCACCTACCTATTGATGTGAGACAGGGCTAAAGGTGGAGATAGTGGCAGAAGGCATTTGAGTGTTGTGAGATGAGGAGGAGGGGAGAAGAGGGAGCTCCAAGTGAATAGCCTCAATTTTTTCAGTGAAAAAAGAGGCAAGAGATTATCGAGAACTACTAGAGTACATTAAAGAGGGGTGGTGGTAACTGGGAGGTCTGAGGAGTGATGGAAAGGTTTGGAAAACCCTGTGGTAAGATAATGAGTCTATTAGAAAGGTATAAGAAGATTGTCTTGTTGCCGTGAGGGCCCAGATGAGATTATGTAAACATAACTTTGTAGTGGAAGCTGTCCGTATGGGTTGGTGATCTTCTCTCGCTCTGTTCAGAAGCACATTAATAAGAGCAAAGCTGCAGATAGTAGGAGTAATCCAAGGCCAAGGTCTGGCAGGGCAAGATCAACACTAGAACAAAGGCGCAAGGCACTTTGAGAAGAGGACGATGTAGAGTGGAACTGGTTCACCAAGGTATCAAGATGGGGAAGACCTCATGAGTCATGGCCTGGGAAAGAACAGCAGGGTGGAGGGATTGCAGGCCACGTAAAGGATCAAGAGTCTGGGGCTGAAAGGCAGAGGGACGGGTGGAATGGCAAAAGATGATTAATTTAAATTCTGACTTTTCACTAAAGAATTGAGAGCACAAAGGTTTGATGTTCATATTCGTTAGTTGTCTGTTTCCACATAATGTAGCTTCCTTGTTTATCTCTGTTTATGTTGCGAATTTTTGTTTTTGCTTTATCTGATAGCATGATTGCAACTGTGGCTTTTTTTAGATTTACAAGATGCATGATAAATTTTGCTCCAGTCCCTCATTTTTATTCTGTGTATGTCTTTGATTTTTAGATATGTTTCTTGTAAGCAACAGATTGTCCAGGGGTTTTTCTTTTCTGATTTGTCACTCTCGTTTTATTGAATTAATCTATTTACATTGAAAGTCATAAGAGTTAGGTTCATATTTTCCTCCATTTCTTTTGAATATTGGGGTTTTTTTTTTCCCTGAATTCGAATTTTTTTATTCCTCTTCCTCTTTAAAGACAGTACTTTGTCTTTTCAGTTATTCTTGCTTAGTATACCTTAAGGCAACTATTTTCCACAGGCTGCTTCCCCTCAGAAAGCCTTTCAGTCAGCTAGTATTGAGTAAGCCCTTACTGTGTACCAGGCACTGTGCTGAGTGCTAGTGATACAAAGAAAGGCAAAAGACAGTCCTGGCCCTCAAGGAGCTCACAGTTTCATTGAGGAGACTATGGAGGAAATAACTCCATGCAAACAAGCCATACACAGGATCAATTGGAGATAATCTCCTAGGGAAGGCACTGAGATTAAAGAGAACTGGGAAGGGCTTCTTGCAGAAGATGGGATTTTAGCTGAGACTTAAAGGAAGCCAGGAAAGGCAGGAGGAAGAGATGGAGGACAGCCAGGGAAAATTAATGGAGTGTCATGAGTAAGAAACAGGAAGGAGGCCAGCGCCACTGCATTGCAGAGAATGTAGAGGGGAGTGAAGTGTAAGAATATTAGAAAGGTAGAAAGGGGACAGGTTATGAAGGGCTTGAAAAGCCAAAGTGAGAATTTTCTGTTGGATACTGTAGGTTAACAGAAAGCCACTGGAGTTTATTGAATGGAGGAGTGACTTAGTCAGACCTGCATTTTAGGAAGCTCAATGGAGCTGGAGTGTGGAGAGACTGGAGACTGGGAGACCAACCAGTGGGCTAGTTCTGTAGCCCCAGTGTGAGATGATTAGGCCCTGGCCTAGACAGAGGAGAGAAGGGGCATATGGGAGAGCTGTTGCCAGGGTAAAATACAGAGGCCTTGCCAACAGATTGGATGTGAGTCAGCAGCAGGGGCGGGGGGCTTGCAGTGAGAGATGGGGAAGAGTCAAGGATGACAAGGTCTAGCTTGAGAGCCTGGGTGACTGGGATGATGTTGTTCCTCTTAACAGTAATAGGGAAGGTAGGAAGGGGGAGGGTTTGGAGAGAAAGATAATGAGGTCAGCTTTGTACTTGTGGAATTTATGTTATGTTCAGTACATCCAGGAAACACCCCTCTCAGCAATCTGTCAACATATTCATGACTTTTGGAGTTTTACTTAACTTATTCATTCTATATTATTTCTTCCTTTTATCTAATTATCTAATTCTTCTGCTCCTTTTTCTCCCACTTAAATAGTTAAGTAAAATCTCCCTTCTCCTCCCCCTCACCTTCCTTTATTTGTTAGGGATTTTTTTCCTTTTTCTGGGTCTTTTTTCTAAAAAGGGTGTTATTACCTTATTCTCTTCCCTTTCTGTTTATTCTAAACTTTTATTCATTGATTCTTGCTTGGTCTTTAGACTTATTAATCATCTTTAGTCTTTTTGTTCCTCATGAAATCAAAGCCTCTTAAGTACTAGTTTTGAATTCATTCTTCTAAACAGTTTCTATGATATTGCCTTGTAGATTTTGCCCCCTCCCTCCTTTTCCTGTTGTACTTCAATGTTAGCAGTATCAATTCTTATTACTGTGCTATAAGAGTAGGCAGACTTTAGAAAAAACCTGGAAAGACTTATATGAACTGATGCTGAATGAGGGGAGCAGAACCAGGAGAACACTGTACAGAGTTACAACCACATTGTGTGATGACTAACTTTGATAGACTTAGCTCTTCTCAGCGATGCAAGGTTCTAAGACAACTCCAAAAGACTCACAATGGAAAATGCCATCCACATCCAGAGAAAGAATAATGGAGTCTGAACGCAGATTGAAGCAGACTCTTTGCTCTGTCTCTTTTTTATGTTGTTTTATTTTGTTTTGTTTAGTTTAGTTTCTCCTTTCTTGTGGTTCAATCTATTGTTTATAATTCTTCTTTACAACATGACTAATGTGAAAATATGTTTAATATTAATGTATAAGTAGAGCCTATATCAGATTATACACCGTCTTTGGGAGGGGGGATGGGAGGGAGGGGGAGAAAATTTAAAACTCAAAAGCTTGGACAACTGAATGTTGAAAGTAAATAATTTTTAAAAAAGAAGTATCAATTCTTACAAGAGATAGAGAGGGTAGAAGTATTGCCCCCATGTTAGAAGTTCGCATGGATCTCTGTGTGATCCCTTTCTATCCTCTGCCCCCAACCCCCACCATGATAATTTTCTTTCTCATTGGACATGAAATCTCCTCTCTGAGTCCATGCCTTGCCTCACCATTCTAGTGGTTGTTTTCCCCCAGAATCTCTGATATCCCTAAATTTCTTCTCCTGAGGTGGGATGCTGTTTATGTAGGCATAACACTCTCAGAGGTAGTGGTCTTTCCAAGCAACAATTCCCTACGGATGATACCCTTATGGTACCCATTCTAAGGATGTATCCCATTACAATCTCTCTCTCTCTCTCTCTCTCTCTCTCTCTCTCTCTCTCTCTCTCTCTCTCTCCCTCCCTCCCTCCCTCCCTCTCTCCCTCTATCTCTCCCTCTCCCTCTCCCCCTCCCTCTCCCTCTCCCCCTCCCTCTCCCTCTCTCCATGAGAATCTTCCTCAACGTGACATTCTCCTACGACTTAATCAAGATTTCCCCATTTCTTTCCTCCTAATTTAATTCCTCCTTTTTCTACTCACCTATTCTTCTGTATTCTTCCTGAGAGATTGCAGTTTTTCCCTTTCATTGTTTCCTATTGACTTGATTAGGGTACATCCTACTTTCCCCTCTGTCTTCTTCCTCCCCTATCTCTCATGCACCCTCTCATTCTGCAGTTTAGTCCCTTCCCCCAAAATAAATTCACCTATAGACCTGGTGTCGTGAGGTTTGGTTAGGGATGAGGAACCTGCAGCCTTGAGGCCACATGTGGCCTTCTAGTTCCTTGGGTGAGGCCTTTTGACTGAGTCCAAATTTTACAGAAAAATCCTTTTATTGAAGGGATTTGTTCTGTGAAGTTTGGATTCAGTCAGAGGGCTGTACTTTAGGACCTAGAGGGCCACTTGTGGCCTCAAGGCCGCAGGTTCCCCACCCCTGGTCCATGGTGTTTCAGCCCTGTTCTTCTACCATCATTTCTCTTTAAGTTCTGCTTTCATTTTGATCTCCCTGTATACGTTTAGAAAGAAATCTTTTCATTGTCCCTCTTGTTATTTTTTGATGTTTTTGTTGTTTTCAACCCCATAGTTGTCATTCTCTTCCTGGTTTTTCCCCTTTTTTCTTGGGGTAATTGATTTTGTTACGCACGCTTTCTTTGGTTGCTGTATTTTATTTACCTTTCTTATGTTTCTGTCAGCTGGAGCATTTCCAAAGCATAAAATCTGCTTGAGAATACTTACAACCTTAACTTTGGAGGGTAGATCTTGAGTTGGTGTTTCCAAGAAGGAAGGAAAGGGTAAGAATTCATTACTGGGTTCTGGATGAACAAAATGGAAGAGGGGTAGGGCAGGAGGGTAGAATCAGACTGCACCAACCAAAGAGGAGACCTGGGGAAACACACAATTAATAGTAATGACTCTAAGTGTGAGTGAGATGAATTCAAACATAAAATGGATGAAGATAGCTGAATGGATTCAAAAATATGTTGTTTTTAAAAACACATGTCATAATAATAGCTATTTTTTTATAGGACTTACTATGTGCCTGGCACTATGCTAAGAGCTTTGCAATCATTATCTCATTTGACACTCACAATAACCCTGGGAGATAGATGCTATTGTTACCCTCATTTTACAGATGAGAAAACTGAGGCAAATTGTGGTTAAGTGACTTGCTTTGAGTTATATAGCTAGGAATTGTCTGAGGCTGGATTTGAACTCCAGGCCTAGTGCTCAATCCACTGCACTATTTAGCTGTCCCTAAAGATTCACAAAGAGTTAAAATAAGGGGCTGGAACAAGACTTATGCTTCAAGTGAATTTTTAAACAGCAACAGTAGTAATGATGATCTCAGACAAGGCAATAGCAAAACAGACTTGATTAAAAGAGATAAATAGGGAATCTACGATATTCTAAAAGGTATCAGAGGCAATGCTTTAATATTAATGCTTAACATGTATGCTCCTAATGATACAGTGTTTAGATACTTAAAGGAAAAGGTAGGTGAATTACAGGGAGAATTATACAGTAAAATTATCACAGTTGGGGATTGCAATGTATCCCTTTCACACTTATACAAATTTAACAAAAAAAAAAAACAAGAAAAAAGTGAAGGAGGGCCTGAATAAAATTTTGGAAATATTAGATATGCTAGATCTCTGGCAGTTTCTTTAATGGAAATAGACAGGAATACACAGGTCTTTTAGCTGTGCGTGGCATCCTTACACAAATTGGCAATGTGTTAGGACATAAAAACCTTATGAACAGAGAAAAGCAGAAATATTAAGCATATCATTTGCTAACCATAATGCTATAAAATATATTCAATAAAGTGTTCTTGAAAAAAGAATTAAAAATTAATTGGAGACCAAATAACTTAATTCTAAAGAATTGGTGAGTCAAAAAGCAAATCATAGAAACAATAAATAATTTCTTTAATGATGATGAAAACAATGAGACTACATGCCACAATCTTTGGGATGCATGCAGCCAAAGCAATCCCCAAGGGAAAATTTATATCTCTAAACTCTTTCATCAGTGAAAGAGAAAAAAGACAGATCAATGAATGGGCATGAAAAAAAACAAACAAAAATCCTTTAAAAGCAATAAAATGTTTAAACCTCAATCGAACACCAAAATGGTCATTTTGAAAATCGAAGTGATTAACAAAGTTATAAGCAGAGGGAGAGGAAACCCCAACCCATTAGGAACTAATTTTTTTTTGCAAACAAAACAGAACAAAACAAAGAACTACATAAACCATTAGCTAATTTGATTCCAAAGATGAAAGAGAAAACCAAATTAACAGTATCAAAAATGAAAAAAAGGAAAATTCATAACAAATGAAGAAGAAACCAAGGAAATTAATAGAAACATTTTGTCCAATTATATGCTAATTAAGCTGACAACCTAAATAAAATGGATGAATATTTAAAAATATAAAATTCCCAGATAAATAACCCAATCTAAGCAAAAGAAAATGAACAAGCCGTAAATGAGCTCCCAAAGGAAAAAACCCTGGGACCAGATGGATTTACAAGTGAATTCTATCAAACCTTCAAAGAAAGATTAATTTAATTATTACATGAACTGTTTGGGGAAAAAAAAAGAGGAAAAATGAGTCCTACCAATTTCCTTCCATGATACAGCTATGGTCTTGATACTTAAACCAGGGAGAGTCTAAACAAAGAGGAGAAAGAACTATAGAATAATATCCCAAATGAATCTCAATATATTTTAAATATTAGCAAAGAGAAGACTACAGCAGATAGCTTGAGCAACATGTCTCAAAGGTCATACAGTATGACCAGGGTGGATTTCTACCAGAAATGTTCAATATTAGGAAAACTATCAATGTAATAGACTATATTAATAACAAAAACTGTATGATTGTATCAATAGATACAGAAAAATTTTCTTGATGTGATACTTGATTAACCATTCCTATTAAAAACACAAGAGAAATATCGTTTATATCCCTAGCACTTAGCACAGTGCCTGGCACATAGTAGGTGCTTAATAAATGTTCCTTGAATTGAATAAATGGAGTCTTCTTTAATGTGAAAATTAATGGTCTTCCATCTCCTGATTATGTCTTCGAAGAGGCTGTTCCCTATACCCAAACTCAGCCCCCTCACTTCAGCTTCTTGACTTCTTTGTCTTGTGTCAAGACTCAGCTCAAAGGGCATCTTCTTCAGGAAGGCTTATCCCTCCATCCCACTAATCTCTCTCTACCTTCTGAGATTACCTTCTGCCTACTCTGAATATGTGTATAGTTATTTACATATTCTCTCCCTCAGCCTCCAATGTTAGCTCCTTCTGAGCTAGGACATTGTTTTTGCCTTTCTTTGCATCCGCAGTGCTTATTGCAGTGCCTGGTTAGAGCCAATAGATGTTTGTTGACTGATCAAACTAGGGCAGTGGCTATGTGAGTGGAGAGAAGGGGATGCCATGTATTAAAAAGACTTGAGAGATGCTGTGTACTTAAAAAAAAAGTAGGATCTCTGTAAATATGTAGGGTAAGTGGTAATTTGAGGATGCTACCAGATATGTAGGGTAAGTGGTAATTTGAGGATGCCACCAAGGCTGCAAACTGCAGTAATTGAAGAATGGCCATACTGTCAACAGTGATAGAGAAGTTTGAAAGAGGGATAGGTTTAAGGAAAAGATAATATTTCTGTCTTGGACATGTTAAGTTCAAGAGACCTACAGGACAACCTGGTTGAACTGTCCAATAGACAAGTTGTAATGTGAGACTGGAGGTCAAGAGAGAGACAAGTCAGATATATAGACCTGGGAATCATCTGCATAGAGATGATCATTGAACCCATGGGAGCTGATGAGCTCACTAAGGGAGAAAGAGTAGAGGAAGAAGAAAAGGGACAAAGCCTGGAGGATGCCCATGCTTAGTGAGAGTGACTTGGATGAAGATGCATCAAAGAATACAAAGGAAGAGTTGTCAAGCAGATAGCAAGATAGGAGATGTTGCCCAAGAGTCATATTCAGATAGCTTGAGCAAAGTATCAAGCTCTCTACCACATTTATTCCACAGGTTGGAACTGAATTGTCCCAGGGACAACCTCTGAAGAGGGAAAATTAGAGGCCTTAGCTTTGGGCTTACCCTAAATCTCTTTCCCTCCCCTCCCACACCCCTCACTGTGTGGAAGAGGACCTTTCAAGTTTCACAAGGCCCAGATTTTCCATTTCCATCTTCCCATTTGCATCCTAGCATTGTCCCCCCAGGACAGTATTAGCATCAGGGATCGCAGACATACTGGATGGAGATCCATAGCTCTGTAAAGAGCCCAGCAAAGAAGTTATGCCATGCTTAAGGGAAACTTCCTGAACACCTCACAAAGGGGAGAAAAGGACCTGTGAGTTACCCTTCTGCCATGTTGTCTCTAAGTTTGAGCCCACTTTGTATCTACTGATGGGAAAGTGTGCCATGGACTTTTGTACTGACTGTTCTCACTGTACCACATTGAGTTCCATTCCTTTCTAAAAGCTACTTAAAGTTGGCTGAATGCATTGATTTTCAATTGATAATGTCAGAAGGAAACACACAAGAATGAGGGCTCAAGCAGGTACTACTAGAAAGACAACCCCTTAACTCCTCAAGCCTAACCTTAGAGACTTAGGGAGACATAGTGGCCACCCTCTGCAGACCTGCAAGTGGGTGTTGGTATAGTTACCTTAGAGCACGTGGCACAGTACATATATTTGCTCCTAGAGGTAATAAGGAGCCACATGAGTTTGTTGAGTGGAGGACAGGAATGTGGTCAGACCTGCAACCTAAGAAAATCACTTTGGCAGCTGGATGATAGTTTGTAGTGAGGGGAGGAAGAGACTTGAGGAAGGGATACCAAAGCAGAAGGTTATGGCCATAGTCTAAGCATGAGGTGATGAGGGCACATATGATGGTGGTGCTGGCAGATATGTGAATCCAGAAGAGGAAACATAGAGGAGAGATATTGTGAAGGTGGAATGAATGAGACTTAGCAAAAGATTGGCTATGTGGGGCAAATACAAGGGAGGAGTTGAGGATGACCCTGAGGCTGGGTAACTGGGGAAATGGTAGTACCCTTGACAGAGTTCAGGACAGCAGAGGCTTTGAGGGAAAGATAACGAGTTCTGCTTTGGACATGAGAAGCTTAAGATGCCAACAGGACATTTACTTTGAGATGTCCACAAGGGAGTTAGTGATTCTAGACATTGGGAATTTCAGAAACCATATTTCAGAGGATTTAGAAGAAGAAGTGGGGGTACTGAGTCCAGTTTTTCAAAAAGCTTAGCTTAGAGGAGGGCGTGAAATAGATAGGAATATTGCTAGATGGGATGGTGGGATGTTGTAAGAGATTTTTTTAAATGATAGGGAGACCCAGGAATGTTTGTAGGCAGCAGGGAAGAAGCCAGTAGATAGGGAGAGATTGAATAGGAGAGTGTAGGAATGGGGAGGATGGTGGGGGCAATCTGCTGGAGAAGAGGGCAGGGGATGGGATCAAAGAGATTGGCCTTGTCAGGGAGAAGGGCTACCTCGTCGTCAGAGAATGGAGTGAAGGAGAAGATGGTGGGGGTGACACCAGAGGGATGTGAACTTAGAAGAAGGAGGGAAGAGGGAAATCTCAGTGAATAACCTACATTTTTTTGAATGAAGTAGGAAGTATGATCCTCATTTTGGAGGAAAAGAGAGGAGAGTTGTGGAAGTCTGGAGGAGAGAAGAAAAGATTTGAAACAAGCTCTGTGATGAGTGATACAGAGAATCCACTGATGAGGGAATCATAAGTTTTGCCTTGCTGCACTGAGAACCCAGTTGAAATTACAGAACAAATTGGTAGAGGACCTAAGTCAGCATGATTTTGTGATTTCCTCTAGCTCCTTTGAGCAGCATGCCAAGGAGGCCAGTGGTGGAAAAAATTCCAGATTTGGGGTTTGGAATAAGGCATGATTAACAATAGGACAGGAAAACAAATGACTCATGAGTATAGTGTGGAGATGAATGGGATGACCATTGGTGGAGACTGGGAAGGGAGGTAGCCTTGGAAACTGCTGAGGGAGAGGAGAGATTGGAGGTCATAGTGAGAACAACAAATCGGCAGAAAATGGGTAAGCCAATGGGAAAGATGTAATAAATGTGATCAGATAAAGTGTTTTTTGGAATTTTTGAACATGGAAGTCCCCATGTACAACTGAAATGCAGTAGAGTAGGTCACAGGAGTTAAGTAGATAGAGGAACTAAAAAATGAGTGTGTTTGAGGGAGCATCAGCATGCATATTCAAGTCTCCTAGTAAGAATACAGGAGTTGGGATATGAAAGAGTCTCTAAGCTAGGCACTGAAGTCATTGAGATAGAAAGAAGAATGTCTTGCACATTGGTAGGTACCAGCCTCAAGGATCTAGAGTGGGTGATAAATTTGGATAGCATGAATCTCAAAAGAAGAGAAATTGCTTAGCGAATGATGATGGAGTAGAGGGAGAGAGTCTGGAAGTGCAAGGGGTATTCTGACTACCCCACCACTGAGTTAAGGGGTATGAGTAAAAGTACAATTAGTACTGAAAAGGATGGCTGGGGACAAAGAGTCATCTGGAGGGAATCCAGCCTTGGGGAGAGCCAGGAGGTGGAAGGAGATAGAGAGGAAGAGGTTTAAAATGAAAGGAAGTTTGCTAATTATGGAGCAGGATTTCCAGAGGACACATTGGAGGAGGCAAGCAGATCTGGAGTGGGAAATAGGGTTGGGGAGGATGGTTCTGGTTGAAGTGTATGGGAGTGAGCATTCAGACAGCTGGGGCTGAGGAGGAGGAGGGTTGTTTTTCCCAGCAGTGAAGGGGTTCAGTATCATTAGCATGGGGAAAATAATGACGAGTGGGAGTAGGCCAATCGATGTGTCCAGGCCGAGTATCAGAGGATGGGAGGGAGATCCACTGATAAAGGCAGCACTCTAGGTCTCAGTACAGCCTTGATGGCAAGAAATCAATGTTGCTCTGCCTTGGGGTGGTGGGAGTAAGGGGGGTGTCCAGAAGCCTGCCCAAGGCAGGCTGGGAAAGTGATTTCAAAAGAATCATTTGTGTTAGAGACTGGTAAGGTATTGTTATCAGCTGGGAACATGTCAGTCTCCTGCCTCCCTTCCCTCCTCCTCACTCTGCCCAGCTCTTGCCAAAGGGACCACCAAAACCTTTGAAGTACATTGGAAGAACATCAGGGCTAGGTCAGATATTGGTTAGGCCTGATCACACGCTTTTAAGGAAGCCGCGGCCACTTTCCTTATATTTAATGCTAAATGTGCCTCTTTGTAAGTGTGCCTCTCTCTCTTTTTAATTTTTTTTTATTCTAAAATTAATAACCAAAACAAAAAGAGTATTTCCATCTGTGTAGCAGAATACCAGAACACCATATGAAACATTCAATATGAAATGCTATATCTCCATTTTATACCACTTTATTTTTAAAAAAAAACCCAAACCCCTTATAGTGAATTTCAGAGTTTGTTTTAAAACTGTCCTACTTGCCCATGTTTCCTTCTAAAATTTCTTCTCCCTTGTGCATTTAAAAAATGTTTCCTTTTGTTTGCATTATCATTGCTAAAGCTGCCCACTCTTCCTTATTCCCCACCCTGAGATGAGGGAAAAGAAAAATTCGTAACAAGTAAGCAGTCAAGTTAAACACATAGTAACTATATCCAAGAATGTTTCTTCCTGACTTTGAGTCTATCACCTCTGTCAGGAGGTTAGTAACATTCTTGCTTCATCCTAGCCCAGGCAGAGATAAGGTTGGCCATTGGGGAGGCATCTCCAAGGTCAGAAGGCTGCGGAGAGGTGGGAAGTCCACTGTCGGGAACAGAGCCAGGAGAGAAGAGGGGATGGCAGCCCTGAAGCAGGTCCTCAGATGGAATTTCAGGGGTGGAACTCACCAATCACAGGAATTTGAAGGTGCGAGGAGGAAAAAAGGGAGAAGGGGGAAAACTAATTCCTGGGGAAAAAAAAATCTGAAAATATATGCAGTGGTCCACATTTGTGGATCTCCCACTTCTGCCAAGGAGTGGGGGGTGGGGGAAAGTATCGTGTATTTCTTCTTTGAGACTATGTTCTTTTTTTTTAAAAAAAAGATACATTTTTATTGACCTCTTGTATTTTATTTCAACAGAATTATTCCCAATATGCCTCCTCTACCCACTCCCAGAGAGCTATCCACTATAACAAATACTATTTTTAAAAATAAAAAGGAAAAAAACTAAATAAACAAAAAAGTCAAAATATATCCAGTGTTCCCTACCTGTGGACCTTTCACCTCAACCAAAGAGTAAGATGGAGGTATCTTTTCATATCTCCTTTTTGGGGTTCTGCTTGCATTTTCTCATTTTGCAACACTTACTTTCTGTTGTTTTGTGGTCCATGTGTAGATTGTTTTCTTGGCCCTGCTTACTTCATTCTGCATTAGTTCATGGAGATCTTTCTATGTTGATCTAGGTTTTTTTCATATTCATCGTTTCTTATAGCACAGTAATATTTACAACATTCACGTACCATATCTACTTTGTTCTAGTTCTTTGCTACCTCCCAAAAAATGCTTCTATAAATATTTTGGTGTATATTGGGGATTTCTTATTAATGACTTCCTAGGAGTATATGCTTAGTGGAAGAATCTCTGGATCTAAGGGTATGGATGTTTTAGTTACTTTATTTGTAAATTGCCTTTCAAGATGTTTGTACTAATTCACAGCTCCACCAACCACGCACTAGTATTCCTATCTTCCCACAGCTCTTCCAACATTGACTATCTATCCTTGACTTTTTTCATCCTTCCCAGTTTGCTGGAAACAACTTTATGATTGTTTTGGTTTATAGTTATCTTAATATTAGTCATTTGGAGCATTCTTTCATAGGACTGTTAATAGTTTTACAATTCTTCTTTTGAGAGTTATTTGTTCACTCTACAATAATTCTTTATAGTGATTGGTATCTTTTTCAGTTTATTCATTTTTCTAGCCTTGGCTCCTGAATTCTGGCTTTTGCTAGGTTCAGCCTCTGCCCCTTGCTGACCTTTTAGGTGTAGCAGTGTCCAGGCTCATATCATTTCCCATGCTGATTTTTACCTCCCAGGTAGGCCCCCCTCCCTCGATCTTTGGGGTTCAGTGTTCTGGATCTTCAGGGCCCTCTACAGTGCCTAAGGTCAGAATGCCAGAGATCTCTGAGCCAAGGGCCTATGCTGCCTTTTCTGAGCTCTGCCTGACTCACTCTTAGCTCTAGCTGTCTCATGGCTTCCAAAGTTTCTGCTGTGGATTTCTTACCTCCCTAGGCCTTTGTTGGTATAGCCTTCTGGTCTTGCTGTCTCCAGACACAGAGCCTTGCAGGCTGCATAGGTTTTAAGCCTAACCCTTGGGAGGCCACAGCCTTATTTGTCTACATTCCATTGTGTATCTCTTCTTTTATCTTAAATGTATGAATTAAACCACCTCTACCCCCAAGGATTTGGACAGTGGGGAATGCTCAAAATGATAGGGCTTCCACAGTCAATCAACAAACATGTTTAAGGTGCCTGCTATGTGCACCTGCTGTGCTTTGTGTTGGGGAGCACAAATATAAAAGTGAGATAACCCCTGCCCTCCTACAACATGTTCACATGGGGAGTAAATACAGGATATGGGATAAGGATAGAGATAGGGCTTGGATATATTACTTCACCATTATAGAGAGGGAAGGAAGGAAGGAAGGAAGGAAGGAAGGAAGGAAGGAAGGAAGGAAGGAAGGAAGGAAGGAAGGAAGGAAGGAAGGAAGGAAGGAAGGAAGGAAGGAAATAAGCACTTGTTAAGTACCTTCTATGTGCCTGGCACTGTGCTAAGCCCATTATAAATATCATCTCATTTGATCCTCACAACAACCCTCAGAGGTAGAAACTAGTATTATCCCAATTTTACAGTTGAGAAAACTGAGGCAGAGGTTAAGTGACTTGCCCAGGGTCACATAGCTAGTAAGTGTCTCAAGCTGGATTTGAACTCAGGTCTTCCTGACTCCAGGGCCGACACTCTCTCCACTGCGCCACCCAGCTGCCTCTATAGGGAATTTCCAGGTAAGGTGGTTCCTTTTATGGATCAGGTTGGCACTTTCTCTACAATTTAAGTCTTAGAGTGTTGGCCAGAACACTAGAACATATATATGTATGTATACACTCACACACATACATATATATGTAGGTATATATGTATATATGTATGTACACACATCCACATATATACACATATACATACATATATAATTACACATATACATATATATGTACACACACACATACAATGATGTTCGTATGTAAGTTATAACAAATGGGAGCACTGGGGACAACCTCCTGAAGGAGGCCCTTTGCTCTCTTTTTGTTTGTATGATGCCTAATAATTTCATTTGATAACTAAGTACCTTTTGAATCCAGCCTGAACATCGAGGCTCCCAAGTCCTGGAGTAGATGCTTTGTCCAGGCTTCTTGGTGGGGGCTTGAGTGACAGGATTATGATACCCCATAAAGATAACCTGGCCCTTCAGTGATACAAGGGTAACGGAGACAACTGGTACAATTAAAAATTCATGAAGTGACAGTTATCTCTAAAAAATAGGCATTGTGTGTTTCATAGTAGGGACTTCATTATTTACCTGTGAATTTTAATGATAGCCATTAAACAAACTTCAGAGAGGAAAGCCAGCCAGGCTGATAAGCACGAGCTGCAGGAAAACACAGAAACAACGGCACACACACACACAGACACATGCACGCACGCACACCACATTCTGTAAGCCTTTAAAATGTTCACTAAACTCTTCCTTGGAAACTAAGGGAAATCTGACTGTAGTATCATATTATATCAGTCATTCAGTCAATAAACATTTATTAAGCACCTACTATGTGCCACATTGTGCTAAATGCTACAGATACAAAAAGAGGCAAGAGATAATCCCTGCCCTTAAGGAGCTCACTGTGTAATGGAGCAAACAAATATGTACAGACAAGCTATATACATGATAAATAGGAAATAAATGAGAGGAAAGACACTGGAATGAAGATTTGGGAAAGGCTTCCTGGAGAAGGTTGGTTTTTAGTTGGGATTTAAGGGAAGCCAGGGAAGCCAGGAAGTAGAGATGAGGAGGGTGATCATTGCAGGCATAGGGGACAGGTAGACAAATTGCCAGGAGCAGAAAGATGGAGTATCTTGTTTGTGGAACAGCAAAAAGGCCAATTTCACTAGGTCAAAGAGTACATGGCAGACAGTAAGGTGTAGGACTGGAAAGGTAGGAAAGTGCTAGGTTCTGAAGGGCACGGAATGCCAAACAGAGGATTTTGTATTTGATCCTAGGGATGATAGGGAGCATCCGGAGTTTGTTGAATAGGGAAATGACATGGTTGGACTTGTGCTTGGTGGCTGAATGGAGAGGATAGATAGGAGTGGGGAGAGACTTAAGGCAGGTAGACCCACTAGCATTCCATTTCAATGGTTTAGGTGTGAGGTGATGAGGTGTGAGGTGATGCCCCAGGGTGCTGGCAGTGTCTGAGGAGAGAAGGGGTCATATTCAAGAGATATTGCAAAGATTACCTTGACAATAGATTGGATATGGGGGGTGGGGTGCTGAGAGACAGACAGTGAGGAGTTGAGGATGACATTTAGATTTCGAGGCTGAGGGACCAGGAGGATGGTGTTGCCCTCTATAATAAAATAGAAGGTAGGAGATGGGGAAGGTTTAGGAGGAAAGATAATGAGATCTGTTTTGGACATATTGTATTTAAGATATCTACTGGACAGCCAGTTTGAAATGTCTGAAAGGAGGTTGGAGATGTGAAATTGGAGATCAGCAGAGAAGTTAGCTAGGGACAGCTAGGTGGTGCAGTGGATAAAGTGCTGGCCCTGCAGTCAGGAAGAGTTCAGCATTCAAATCTGACCTCAGACTGTGGGACCCTGGGCAAATCACTTCACCCTGTTTGCCTCAGTTTCCTTGTTTGTAAAATGAACTGGAGAAAGAAGTGGCAAACCACTCCAGTATCTTTGCCAAGAAAACCCCAAATAGGGTCACAGAGAGTTGGATATGACTGAAAACAACTAAACAACAACAACAGAAAGGTTAGGGCAGGAGTAGATTTAAGAATTGTCAGCCTAGAGATGGTAATTAAATCCATGGAAACTGATGAGATCACTAAACGAAGTAGTATAGAGGGAGAAGAGAAGAGGGCTCACAATAGATCCCTGGGGGTCACCTTGGATTAGAGGCTGTGATCTAGAAAAGGAGACAAAGAAGGAACAGTCAGATAGATAGGAGGAGAAACAGGCAAGAGTGGTGTCCTGAAAGTCTAAAGAGAAGAGAGTATCAAGGAGAAGAGAGTGATCAACAGTGTTAAAGGCTGCAGAGAAGTCAGAGAATGAGGTTTGAGAAAAGGCCATTCATTGGATTTGGCAACTAAGAGAACATTAGTAACTTTGGAAAGAACAATTTCAGAGGGAATGATAAGATCAGAAGCCAAAGTATAAGAGAGTGAGAGGGGAGAAAGTGGAAGCGCCCATTGTAGATGGCCTTTTTGAGGAGTTTAACCACAAAGGGCAGAAGAGATACAGGATGACAGTTAGCAGGCCTGGAAGGATCAAATCAAGGTTTTTTGAAGATGGAGAAAGACATAGGCATGTTTGTAGGCTGTAGGGAAGGAGCCAGTGAACAGGGAAGGATTGAAAAGAATCGATAGAGCAGAGATGATAGAGGAAGCAATCTTTTGGAGGAGACAGTTTGGAATAGGATTTCTTGGGCAGGTAGAACGGTTACCCTAAGTAAGGAGTAAGGCTACTTCATGTGAGATGGGGTGAAAGCATGTGAATGAGATGAGATGAAGAAGAGGGCAGAAGAGGGAGTTCATAGTGAATGGCCGCATTTTTTTTCTGCAAAATAAGAGGTAAGGTTCTCAGCTGAGAGGGGATGGAGAGGGGAGGGGAGCCATGGAAGTTTGAGGAGGGATGAAAAGGTTTGGAAGAGCTGCTGTGGAAGGTGGCATAGTGAGTTGATAAGGAAGGTATAGTAGAACTTTCTAGTAGCAATGAGGGTCCACTTGATGTTGTGTAACATAAATTTGTAATAGATCCACTGAGAATGGTTGTGTGATTTTCTTCACCATTGTTAAGCAGCAAGTGTGAAGGATTGAAGGTGGCAGATGGTGGGAGTGATCCAAGGCTGAGGCTTAGCAGGGTATAACCAGTAGTAGTTATCCTTCGTTCTCGAAGAGGACCAAAACAACATCACTATGTTGGGGTCAAGGTACATTATGTCCAACTGTGGCTAATCAGACCAATAGGAGCTTGGAAGGCTCTACCACAGGTTGGGCACAACTATTCCACATGAACATTTGGAGTGGAGATGGCTCTAAATTTGCGCATCTCATGTTTCTTTTGAGCTACTGCAATTCTGCTTCACTCATAGAGCACAGTGCCTTCTTTGCTGCAAGCACACCATACTGGGTAGTCCTGTGCCGTGTTTCCCATGTCTCCCAAGGTCTCCAAAGTTCTTCAGAGACACCTTGTGAATGTCCTTATATCACTTCTTCTGACCTCTGTGTGAGCTCTTGCCTTGTGTGAGTTCTCTGTAGAATAGTTTTTTTAGGCAAACATATATTTAGCATTCAAACAACATGGCCAGCCCATCAGAGTTGCCCTCTCTGCAGTAGAGTTTGAATGCTTGGCAATTCAGCTTGAGAAAGGAGTGCAGTGTCTGGTATCTTATCCTGCCAGGTGATCTTCAGAATCTTCCTAAGACAATTCAAATGGAAGCCATTTGGCTTCCTGGCATGGCTGCTAGACTGTCCAGGTTTCACAGGCATACAACAATGAGGTCAGCACAACAACTCTGTAGATTTTCAGTTTGGTAGGCAGCCTAAAAGCTCTTCTTTCCCACACTTTCCTTTGGAGCCTCCCAAACACTGAGCGAGCTCTGTCAATGAGTATGTCAACATCATCATCTATGTATACATCCCTGAAAATTATACTGACAAGGTAAGCGGAATTATCTACAGCATTCAAATTTTCTCCATTCGCTGTAACCGGAGGTTCCATGTATGGATGGTGCAGTGCTGGCTGTGGAGAACCTCTGTTTTCTTGGTGCTAATTGTTAGGCCCAAATTAGCACAAGTGGCAGAGAATCGATCCATACTGTTGCATCTCAGCCTCAGAGGCTGCATCGAGTGCACAGTCATCTTGTAGCCTTTTCAAGTTAAATAATTTGCCAACCATGCGGTAGCTGACGTCGATGTCATTTTCATCCTCATTGAAGGCATCCAGAAACATCTCTGAAAACATCATGCTAAAAAGCGTGTTTCACATACAGCTCTGCTTCATTCCATTGGTGACTGGGAAAGCACGAGAGCATCATCCATTATCCAACACCAGTGCAAGCACGCCATTGTGGAACTGGTGTAATACTGGTAAAATTCTCTGGGCAACCAAATTTTGCCATAATCTTCCCCAAGCCTTCATAACTGACAGTATCAATCATCAACGTGATAAAAAGGAGCTAAGGACTTCAGAGAAGAGGACAGTGGAGTTTAACCGGTTCACCAAAGGGGTCAAGATGGGGAAAGGGCACAGATGTGATGGTTTGGGAGAGAACTGAGGGGTTGAGGGATTGAAGGTCACAGTGCAGGTAAAGAGCAGGGTTTGGTAAGGGAAGGCCAAAGGGAGAGATGGCAAGCCAATACATTAAAATCGGATTATAATCAGATAAGGGGATTTTGGAATTCTTGAATGTGGAGGTGGCACATCTGTGGGTGATGGCAAGATCTTGGATATGACGAGCTTTGTGTGTGGCTGAAGTAGGGTGAAGGAGGAGGAGGTCGTGGGAAGTGACTAGGTTGAGGAACTGAGCAGGATTGCAAATGCTTGTCTTCTAGCCTACAAGTAAAAGGGCTAAGTAAAAAAAGAAGTAGGCAGTCCAGAGATAGGAAAACACAACCCTCATACATTAAGTTCAGTTTCAGGGAATTGTAATGTCTATTGTGCCTAAAGCATAGGCATAAGGAGAAAGTTTAGATTTAATTTCTTTAAAATGTAAGTTCAAGTTTCATTCTTTCTCTGTATTCCCTGAGCCTAGCATAGTTCCTGGCATAGTAAGAGCTCAATAAATACTTGCATGTACAGTGTGTATAAATACTGATAGATAAGGGAGGGTCACTGTTCTCCGGGTGTTTCCTGATTAGAAAAGGAATAAGCCAACAATACTGTATACATATATACATACATATGTGTATATATATATATACATATATACATATATATGTATGGTAATTTATCAATGCTGATGGGACATCTGCTGATAATATTTGCTAGCCTGACTTGCTTTATTCTGTCAGATTTTTTTTTAGTAAAAGCACACTAACCCCTTTTATGTGTATCTTTCTTTAAAGTCTACAAAGTGATTTCACATGTTATCTCATTTGATCCCCTTACAACAAAGGACATAAGTATTTATTCATTCATTCACCAAATATTTACTGAGTATTCATTTATAAGTATTGGTTAAGGTGGATAAATGTGAGAGCATCACTGTCCCTCCCCTTAAAGTCTCATAAGTGAGATGAAACATAGACAAAGC
The DNA here is from genome assembly GCA_028646595.1 of Phalanger gymnotis. Taxonomy (NCBI): domain Eukaryota; kingdom Metazoa; phylum Chordata; class Mammalia; order Diprotodontia; family Phalangeridae; genus Phalanger; species Phalanger gymnotis. The sequence continues at coordinate 33,404,684 of CM053628.1, read as the reverse complement.
ACTAGAACAAAAGATAGAAAGCGAAAATTTGATATGAGAAACATGGCAGGAGCTCAGAGGCAGAGCTTAATGCATAGGGGGGCAAAAGGGGAACCTTCATGGATGAGGTGGCATGGCAGTGTGTAGAAATTGGATAAGAAAAAATGGTGGTCTGTGTGCATGATGGTGGACTCCCTGAACGGAAGCTCCTGAGCCAAGGTAAGGAAGCCAAAAAGAGCGGGGCTTGTTTGGGGATGAGTGGGGAGTACAAATTGGCTGGAGCAAGCAGAGAGATCTTCTTCATTTTACAGAGGAGGAAACGGATGCTCACAGAGGTTGTGGTTTGTCTGAGGTCACATGGGTAGGCAGGGACTCGAAAGCCCACTCCCTAGGCCTCCTTTCACTATCTTTTCCTTGTATGTCCTATTCCAAATCAGAGCAGTAAGAACAATAAGGAAACTGGTTGACCCATTATAGCTCCTAAGAAAGGCTAGATAGAGCAACCCTAGGGCAGACACTTCATGTAGTGGAAAGAACTTGGATTTGGAATCAGGAGACCTGGGGTCTCCCCTTCGTTGGGCCTCATGTCCTCCTATGGTAAGAGAGGAAGTTGGACTAGATGGCCTCTGAGGTCCCTTGCATGTCTCACTCTGTGGACTGCAAGGGAAAAAAATTTGAAGGCTGGAGTTGTCTTTCTTCTGTTTGGTTGTCATCACAGTCCTATTCCTTTTCTTGAATTCATTTTTATTTAACAGATATTTAATAGCACCACATTGTATGAGGCAAAAGGCTTCTTCTACAAATGCAGAGCCACTGTTTTGTAATTTATAGTCTTAAGAGAGTTGCCTTGGGGCTCTGACAAATTGAAGGACTTGCCTAGGTTCATAAAGCCAGTACAATCCCTATTCCAATTTAAGAACCCCTGACTGCAAGTCAGGGAGACCTAAATCTATGTACAACTTAATGGTCAGACATACTTGACTTGCAGTCAGGGCTCTTTATCCACCAAGTCAGGGGTTCCTAACTTGGAATACGTATACTTCTAGAGGGGAAGAGAAGCTTGTCCAAGCAGTTCAAGACATATTTGGTAAATGAGCATATTATTCTATTGAAATTTAGTCTCATTTCTTATTTGCACGTGATAAACACTAGAATTTATTTCCTTTTGTACTTAATAGGAGGTTCACAGAGAGACAAGGAGTACGGGGATGGAAAAAGTTTGGGACGCCCTGCACTAAATCATGGTGCTTCTCATTTTTATACACACAGAATATTAGAAGAAAGAAGAGAGAGTATATGCCTGTAACTGGGGGGAACAGAAAAGGCCTCATGAAGGAGGTGGCATCTGAGCTGTCCTTTAAGAGATGGTACTGATTTTAAAAAGTGGAGGAAAGACATTCCAAGGCCAAATGACAGTTTGTGCAGAAGACAAGTTCCTTAGAGTTCTGTTAATGCATAGAGGGGCAGAAGGGGAACCTTCATGGTCAGCATCTATGATCCTCTGACCTGGGTTCAAATCCACTCGGTTGCTTACTAGCCTTGTGACCCTGGGCAAGTGACTCATGGTCACTGGGCTTTAGTTTCGTCCTCTGTCCTAGGGTTGCTTCTAAGGCCCCTTCCAACTCTCTCTGATCGCGAGATTTGAGGCAGGGGAAAGCACTCAGGAGGCCATCCAGGTGAGAGGTAGGAAGGGGCACCCCTTTGGGAAGGCTCCAGCTAACGGTTCTCTTTCCATTAGTTGTCTTGGGGGAGGGGTGGCTAAGTCGTCTTAGAACAATAGCCATTCAACCGGCGCTGGGATGGCAAGCACTCCGCAGACTCAGCCCGGGGTCTACCGCCTGGCAGGGACCATGACCGTGACCCCAAAGTCAGACAGACCCCGCCCAACAGGGCGTCGCCCTGACTTCCCGTCGACCCGCCCTGCCGGAGGAGGCGGAACTTCCCCTCCCGGAAGTGATCCCGGAGCATCAGGGGAACTGGGACCCCTCTGTCTGTGTGTCAGGGAAACCCTTCCGGGCGTGGGGGAGGACTGGCCAGGCTAGGGCAGGGCCGGCGGACTCAGGACGGAGCTGAGCGAGGTGGGCTCGACCGACTGACCATTAGAGCCGCCGAGCCGGGGCAGGGGCCGTCTCTGCCGCCGCCGGTCGGCCCCCTCCCCCATCCCCTCCCCCTGCCCGCCCCCTCCCTCCCTCCTTCCCTGCCTCCCTCTCTCAGTCTTTCTCACCCTGCCCCTCCGCCAGCGACCGGGCAGACGCCCGCGAGACCTGCTCGGACCCGACTGGAACCGAGGCGGCGGCGGCGCTGACGGGGCGGACGAGGAGCGTGTACCCCGGGGTAAGTGGCTGCGGCCCTTCTCTACCCCCTCCCCTCCTCTCGGCAGGCCCTGGGGGGAGGGGGGCGGGCAGGGCCCCGGGGAGAGGGGGAGGGGGAGGCGGCCTAACCCGGGTCCTTCTCCCCCCTCGCAGGCCGGGGCCGGACGGGAGGAGCCAGCCAGCGAGCCAGCAGCCAGCCCCATCCCTCCAGCCTTGTCAGCCTCGGAGGGGGCGGCGGGAAAGGAAGGCTGGGCGCCCCGGCGGCAATCCCGCGGCGGCGGCAGGAAGCCGACCTGGGCTCGGGCCCCTTTGTGTGGAGGCGGCAGCAGTGACCGTGACCATGCCCATGCCCCCCCCAGCAGCAGCTGAGTGAGCCCCCCTGCTGCCTCTCCGGCTCCCCGCCCCCACCCGCAGCCCTCGCTTTCTGGAGTGGGGACCACTGGGCTCCTCCCCCCCCCACTCGTCCTCCCTCC